>NW_012194881.1:1524035-1602806 GCF_000504015.1 Erythranthe guttata | reverse complement strand
GAGCGAGTTGGAAACAGATCTTGTGCTGAGGGAGTTGAAAAATGCGGGGTGATTCTGAAACATGTTCCTGGCCCAAGAGATGCTAATTGGATGCACATTCTATATCAGGTTCGTTTCCTACTACTACAGGCTGATATTTCTTTCATCAATTTATATGTTTTTTTAATTCTTAATCCAATTCCTTTAAAACTGTCACTGCATTAATATGGTACAGTTTCGAACTTTATATATATGTCTGTAAATCATCATGTTAGCTCTTCGCAGACCTTTTTACCTCGATATTATTTCCTTAGGCTGGAGATTTAAATACTTGATGCCAACTTTTCATTAACCTTCTTAGTATTTTTACGGTTTCAGAATCGATCGGATGCTCATAAAGCACTCAGCAAAAACGGGATGGAAATAAACGGAGTTCTCATAATAGGAGTGAAGCTTGTGGATCCAATGCAGCGGCAGGCACTAAACGAGAGGCTGAACAATCAAGGGTTTATGACACTGCCGCCAGCTCCTTCCAGTAGAAACCCCGAGTCTAACGGTTTCAGAGTCTCCCCTTACCCTTACTATCTCCAAAACGGCAGTTCCAATGTTCGTCAATCTGCCGGTACTTCCATGGCCACACCTGCTAAATCAATGGTTTCTAAAGTTATGGATTTAATGTTCGGCGTCTAATTCAAAAAATGTGTCGCGTTTTTTTTCTTCTTTTCGCCGCTTCGTATTTGTGCTTTTTGGAAGAGGTATATCTGAGGTGCTGAGGTTTTAATCCTTCAAATTTTATTTTGCTATTCTATATGTGATATGTTTGTGATGAATGTAAGAGGAATATATATATATGTTATATACATGCATCAAAATTTCAGTCAATTTAATGGTTTTTTTTTATTTAATTTTATTCAATATGTAACTAATCCATGCTTGTGGAATTTGTGAGATTAATAGTCAAGAAAACATTATAATTTGTGAAATTAAATACGGTTTTTTCTTATGCATAAATAGACAAAATTAGGATCTTGAATATTTGAATTTGTTAATGAGATAAATATAAAAAAAATGACGTGTAAATCTCTATATAGTCACGTGCAAACCAGGTGAGAGAGAAACAAACATCGATAATTTCACCGTACTATTAAATCACGGGGCTGCACTTTCCCCCATTAGACACTAGTCAATTCGTTTGACCCCCCCCCCCCCTTTGACCCCCCTCTCCCATTTCCCGCCACGTGTCCCTTTCCTCCATTCTTAAACAACTCTTCTCTCGAAACCAAGAAACAATTTTTACTACTCAGTGTTTCACCATTCCAATTTCCAACCAGAGAGAAATTAATAATCCAAAGAAAAAAAGATGAAGAATGGGGGGGCGGCGGCGGAGGTGAGCATTGAGCTGCCGGAGACGAAGGTGACGGCGGCGGCGGAGAGCGGCCCAATGAGCGGTCCGTTGGTTGGGGAAAGGGCGGAGAGAAGGAGGAGGAGGATGGGGGATGCACATCATAAGAAAGGTGACGTCACGCATGCAGCCGTACGGATGGTGTGCCTGTTGACCAGCGTGACGGCGGTGTCGGTGATGACGACGGCGAAGGAGGCTTCCACCATTTCTCTGTACGGATTCAGCATTCCTTTGTACTCCAATTGGTCTTTCTCTGATTCCTTCGAGTAAGTTCTCCGTGAAAGGACTTTCTTGCCCTCGTTAATTTTCTTCAGAAATTATCTACATCAGAGAATAATAATAAGATAATATGTTACTGCTGTTGAATTTTACATGTTTTTTTTTTTTTTTTTGAGATTGTTTATTTAATGCATGAAATACTGCAACATAGTATGAAATGATTATTATTTTGCAAAATGGTTTAATTTTAGAAAGAAACTGGATTAATTATTACAATTTTGAATTTACAGCATTAGTAATTAGCAGTATTTTAGAATATAAATTAGTTAATTTCATTTGTTGGTCTTCATTCTAAAAAAACCCGTGATCCACGTCATCAGATAGGTTAATAAAAACAAGCACCCGTGAACTTCATCTGTGTGTGTGTGTGTGTGTGTGTGTGTGTGTGTTTCTAGGTCACGCACTCTCATATCACCTCTTTTAACCTACATTTAAGAAAAACCAATGCCAACAAAAATGGCAAGAGTGAAATAAAATGAACATATTATACGAGATCGATAAATAATATAATTAATTTAAAAATGATAAACGACGTATGCATTTTCGATGAAAAGTGTGTTAACGTGAAACTTCTAATTGTGCCAACTATGTATTATCAGGTATCTGGTCGGAGTTTCGGCCGCTGTGGCGGTTCATTCGTTGCTTCAACTCCTAATCACCGTTTCCAGAATGTTCCGGAAGTCTCCCGTCATTCCTTCTAGAAACCACGCTTGGCTCCTTTTTGCCGGAGATCAGGTAATACAACACCGGATGAATAAATTTGTCGTTTTTGAATAATCCAATTAATAGAAGAGTTGTTTTTTTTAATCTGCAGATATTTGCATATGCTATGATGAGTGCTGGATCGGCTGCTTCGGGCGTAACGAACCTAAATCGAACGGGTATCCATCATTCGGCACTACCCAATTTCTGCAAACCGTTGCACGTTTTTTGCAATCGTGTCGCTGTTTCGATTGCATTCACTTTCTTCAGCTGCTTCTTGCTGGCTGTATCTGTTGTTCTTGATGTTATTTGGCTGTCCAAGTACTAGGTTTTGATTTGTCCTATGTTGTTATTGTAAACCTAGTAATTTTGTCTTAATTATCTACCATTTCCAGATTAAGAAGTATGATTAAATGATGGAACCTAATTCACTAATTGCTACATTGTTGTTGCTACTTAATGATATATATTTAGATTTTGGGAGGGAAAATTTTAGTTTTCCGTCCCAAATTTGTTCCAATTTCACATTTGGTCCCTACGTTCACAAAAAAATACATTTAGACCTTTATGTTTTAGAAATTCAACACTTTTGGTCCTTTTCCCCGTCAATTTTCCGTTAGTACCGAACGGAATTAAGCATGTGTGCATATCACTATCTTAACTGACGTGCTAATGGTAAATTGATGAAAATGACGAGAAGTGTTGAATAAACCACTTTCAACACTTGAATACAAAATTCTACAACTATTGTTAATGTAAATTAAGATGAGAGTTTGATTCTAACTTCAACTACTTAACTAATAACTAACCACCTAATTACATTAGGTTCTACCTAACCACAACCCCTAGTAAATATAATTTCCAACAGTTAAAAACCTAAACTCAGACCATCACAAGTGTCTGAAAGATGACAACAAAATCGATTTTGCAAAAATGTATTCATCGGTTCTTGATGAATTAATTATCGTCATTTCGGACCAAGTTAGGGAAAATAACAAGTGAAGTTCTCACCATCTCTTTTTTTCCCGATTACACGAGAGGCTTCTTAAGCCATGTGGAGTTGGGAAGCAGCATGAAGTTGACTTTCTTTAGACTTATTTTATCATCCTCGTCCAAATGTTGAAAACCGAACTTGTTTGTCCATGTCTGGACTAACTCGGGGCTTGATGCAGGTAGTACTAACTTCTCGACTTTTGACGCTTTAAGCATCTACATCCACAATAAAAACTCTGTATTAATTGCAGAACAAAGGTATTCGTTTATTTGCCAAAGATGTACAGATTCCAACAATAGGAATTTACGTACAAAATATGCAAATATAGGAACTATGCATCAAACGCATTAATCAATCACAATTATTACCAAGCAAAAATAAATTAGCAACACGTGTTTTGTACCTAGTATGTTTCGAAATCTGTTCCAACGTGATTTTTTACGGAATAAATTACCTCTTCTATAGAAGAAAGAAGGAGTCGACTCATGCCCCGTTTCCGGAATTTTCTGCAAGTAGCTACAAAAGGTAACTCTGCGACATCTCTCCCGTGTATTCTGCAGATTAACAGCTCATTAAGTTAGCAATTGTCTTTAAATTTTGAATATTAAAGCAAATATATTACGGAAACTTAGTGAGATATGAACAGCTCAATAACCCTCGCTGAACTTCACTAATTTAATACTCGATTGATTAATAATCGAGTGCAAGTAATAATTTTGGTCCACCCCGACTTGGGGACAAGATGGTAAATTAATAGTTTGTTAGATTTATAAGATAATACATGTACGATAATTCATATAGACCCCACGAAATATATAAATTAATAAACTCCTTAGTACATAATCCATTTATGACTACACTTCATTAAAAAAAATGATTCAATTACAAAAAAAAAAAAAAAGTTCTAGTCGAAAAATCCATTTGATTTGAATCTCATTTGCGACTTTTCTTAACCTAGTACGAGTTTTGGTGTTGTTCTCGTAACTAATAAATATTCTATTCAATGTCAATGCTGCTTAACGTTGTCTCAATAAGACTCTATAGGCTGTAATAAACTATCATATTAACGTTCACATTTATCAGTTTCAACCTACCTATTCGAGAATACACTCGTGTCATCCGATTCCCTGATTCGTTTTACTTATAGAACAAAATCTCAGCTTCAACTTTACTGTGTTTTGGACTTCTGCCATTCTTCTCCATTTAATTCAATATTTTATTTTTATTATAATTCTTAATGAGTTCTCTTCCTTTCTTATTTTTACAATGCAGCTTTATTTTTGCTATTATTGTTCTACCAAAATGAAATTCATATTTAATACGGCAGTATTTGATTTTGATCGATAAAATAAGTCATTGTGTTTAACCACTCAAACACAAAATGTCCAACTGTGTGCTTAATAATTTAATCTTTCTTACTATTTGACAATCAAATCTAATCCAATTAAATACTTTTAAGAAAATGACCAAATTTTACAAGTTTACCAAGAAAAACGCAAATAAACAATTTGGACAAACGATTGCGTTTACATTAATAAATTTTTTAATAATTCAACCAAACCCATGGGGGGTATTGAATACCTGATTGATGCCACAGACACCATAACATCCTCTTTCTCCAATACAATAGTAAAAAATCCTTCAAAGTCCAGTCGAGGAAATTGTGATCTGAGAAAAGCATAACAAATCATTATATTCCGTTCGGTAAAATGTCGCAATCAAAATACCTACCGATGCTTCAACAATGTTACCAAAAAGAAGAAGAAGAAAAGAATGGAAACATAGACATGAATGCAATTGCTCATTATCGTAAAAAGTGAACGTAAAACTATAAAAGTTACCCCCAGTTGTATATTGTTTGCGGTATCATATCTATTTTGGTTTTTGGATCCACCATTTGGAGAAAGTAGTCTTCTATAACTGTGATGGCAACAGCTAATCTGGAGTTGCATTCGGCTTTTAAAGCAAGAAAGTCCATAGACGAATGTGCTTTAAAGTCGCCATTAATGCATTGTAGTAGTCTCCAAGAGGTTCCATCACTGATGTCATTCATCAATCCAACGCGAGATTGAAGACCTTTGTAGATCTGCGCAGACGAGAATAATTCAAATTATTGACAAAAATATTCACTCAATGTATTATCCTAAAACAGAAATCTAAAATATCGAAGTTTCCAATAAATGAGATTCCGACGGGAGCATAAATATAAGTGCTTGCATACTTCTATCATCTTCTAACTTATGCATACTTTCGATTAACACATTCATACTCAAAAGGATTTAAATGAGGAACAAGTTTGAAACAAAATTATTAATTAATTCCCAAAATATACTAGTCCCAAAATTATTGCACAAACAGAGAAACCGGAAGTCAACCGTATAACACCCACATATACTAGTCCCAAAATTATTGCTCCGTTTGCTATAATATAAAGTAAAACTATTTAATCTTTGAAATAATTCAACACGTTGGTTCTTAAATTTTGGCTTCAAATCTTTATAGTATTATTTGATCTATTAATAATTTAACTGATTCGAAAAAAATACCTTGTGACAGCTTACTCCACAGAACCACTTATGTGAGCTCCCAATCCTTGCATACTTCCCTTCGATGCACGTCTCGTGATCTGTACAACAAGCATTAGCTAATCAGTATCATTCAGCAATCAATAGTCAACAGAAAATTCCACAGTTCTATGTTTATGATCTTCTGCATATAAAAGATGCATGCAGAAGGGGGAGAACGTTGATGAGATACAAAAGCAAACAAGAAGCACTTGAAAGAAATGCACAAGTAATCGAGAAATACGGTCTCTGGATCTTGTTTCTCATAAATTTATTAAATTAATGTAAATCAAACAAATCACAGCAGCCTTTTCAATGTAAACAATCGGTGTACGGAAATTGGACAAATAATCCACCACTAACAAAGATGTAACTTACAGCTATGTTTGCACAGTGAGCATCTCAAAGTACCAGCAGAAAATGAAGCAGTTTGATCACTGACCACATCCCAGCAAGTGAGACAGCGGCATTGTAGACAATACCAGTTTCCTTCAGGAATCTTCAGGACAGAAAATTAAATACGTCAGTTCAACTTTCGATGTACCTAAATTTGCAGACTCACTAAAAGGCCAACATAAAAAGCAAGAAATATGTGCTGATAAAATGGATATTCTAGGTATTCTTTACTCATATTACGAGATCTTTGAATTCCAGAAAAAAAGCTATACGAAGAATTTATTACGTATAAATGGTCAAATTAGTTAACGACTTGACGTAAAAGTGCAGTTGAGATACCAAAGGGAAATATTCATCAGTTTAAAAGCAAAATGACAACTGTCAATGAGTTATGATTCCTTGAAATCAAGCCCTTCCGCTATTAAAGTCTCTTTATATACTTTGGTATGGAGAAAAAAACTGGAAATTCCATACATATCTAGTGGTAAAACTCTACTAACCAATAATTCATGTCTTAAGCAATAATTCATTTTGGTTTGCATGCAGCTGCATTTTGACGAAGAACCAACGTAAAATATGTTGGGCTAAATACAGTTTGCACCCTTAAAGTATAGGGGTGGTAACACTTACCCCCTTAAAGTTACAAATGTAACACTTACCCCCCTCATTAATGAATTTAAAGGTAAAACTTTGACTTTGAATGATGTGGCATTTTTTCTTCCCAAATTATCCTTCTAGCCATTATATAAATAATGAATATGTAATAATAAAAAATTCGGCAACTTTGCAAAAACTTAATTTTATTATTTCAATATTGTAAATTTACGAATGAAAAAAATTGAATTTTAGTTTCATTTTTGTTTTACCTTGTGTTCATTTGTAGCTAATAAAAAGTTAACAATTATTCGAATTTTAATAATATTTTTATAGTGTATATAGTTATATTAATGCGTATATAATTCTAATATAAATATCCGACTTTTTACTTTGAGAATCACAAAATGTATTCAAAAGTTAATAAGAAATTATAATTTAAATGTCTAAATATTTAAATATTTTTTTATTGAAATTTATATTTAAGTAACTGAAATAAATTTTCAAATCAATAATTATTATAAAAAAAATTGGACGTTTAAGTCTTGAAATTATTTTTTTCTTGCAAATTTTTAACGTATTTTAAATATTTTTTTAAAAATATTGAGATTTTTATTTATATTAGGGTCTATAGTAATTAAAATGTGGGTTTAAACATAAATCAAAATATTTTTTTAATAATTATTACATTTTATAAAATTTAGTTTTTGAAATATTATTGAAAATATATTATAATATATGCATTAATATAATAGCTAGAAGGACAATTTGGGAATAAAAAATGCCGCATCATTCAAAGTCAAAGTTTTATCATTAAATTCATTAATGAGGGGGGCAAGTGTTACATTTGTAACTTTAAGGGGGTAAGTGTTACCAGCCCTATACTTTAAGGGTGCCATTTATCTGGGAAAGCATTTACTGAAATAGATATATTTATGTCTTACGACTTATGACGTATGAGCTTGACCGGTTCATTTTCCTAATTTTTTTTTCCTTTATTGATTCAGAGAACATTTAATTCTAGAAGTATATGGTGATTTACAAAGAGATTTACACTTTCTAGAAACAAGTTCACGTGCGGAGTATCTACATATTTCCTCATTGAAACGGTCCTCTCATTAAGTTTGAAAATCTTTGGAGGTAAAATTCACACTTATCAGTAGTTAGATGTTAATAGAAATACTCTAAATGCAATAAATAATTTTATGAGCAGCATATACAAGGGAAAAGACATCCACCAAAAACTAGTGATAGAGTAGTGACACAGAGTTTATATACTTCTGTTTGAATTCATTCAATTTCGGAAAAAAGTTTTCAGATATTTTCCGATATAAGAAGTTTGAGCTTCTTCAGCAGACTACGAGAACCAAAAACTCCAAACTGAGCTTTAAAACACCCGATCTTGTAATGATATATAGCATATGATAATTAAACTAAACTTGGTTAATTTGCTCTTGAAATTAGATTAACCTTTTAAGAAAGTTTTACTTCAGCAGCTACATTAGAACCATTCTTTCAGATCTTACACTGATTAGAAGAGGCAGAACAAATCTACCGGAACTACTCCGAGCCTCTCTTTCACATACATTCTATAATATATTTTTTAACTTTGTTCTTTTAAAACCCTATAATTCTATAAACAGACAACAGCTTATGTAACTTTTAAAAAATAATAATAAATAGTTAACGTCAAAGAAACTAGTTTCTCAATTATGAGTTAAAACTTAATTTAGCTTAGCAGGAGAAGACTCATCCAAATTAGGACGTGAAATTAATAGAAATTTAGTGCACTTTTCTTCTCCTAAGCTAAAATGAGATAAGAGACCACTTCATTTCAATCCGTCTAACTCGCTTGTAATAGCAAAATCACCCACATGTAGGATAGTAAGACAGACCGTATCCTTGTTCAAGTAGGTATTTCGAGCTGCTTTCAAAAGTACTACAGCAAGAATAAAATCAAGTATGGAAAGAAGATGTGGACTATCCATGTCAAACTGTAATACAAAAATAACAATTAAAGGAAAGCGACTCGACCGAGATCATGGGTGTAAGCAAATTCAAACCTGCTCAGACAGGCATGCTTGATGAAATGCGGCTGGGCAATTATCGCACATCACCAATTCACCTTCCAGACCACATTTGCCACATATATCATCACCTTCATCAACCTGACTAAATTCACCGGGGGATTTTTTTTCCTTGTATTCTGCTGACCAGGCTTCAAGCTGGCATAAGATTAATGACTTTCCATATTCCATGAAAAGACTCATGCAAGGCCATTTTGAATTTAAACCAGCATGTGCAGAAAAATCGGAGATTGAGAGCGTCTTGTTACAACATGTGCACAACAGTCCATTTTTGGTTATTATACTTTGTTTCAGAACCGCGTTGTCTTCAGGGTTTTGAAACTGAATTACTTCATTCAGGGAAACAACCCCTGAATGAATTAACCAAGATAAAATTGTTCTGGCTCTAGTGGAAGGCCAATTCTTTTGCCGTGTTTGCTCTGGACGTCTCTCTGGCTTACTGGGTCGGCCTTTCGAGCTCACTCCTTTCCTTAAAGGTCGACGAACACTCGAGGAAACATCGTCGGTAGATGTGGATGTCGTCTTACTCACAAAGAAGGAAACCAAGAGCTCATCGTCGTTCATCATTATTTATCACGGAATGCTCCAATAATACCCCTTTTATTTCCCGCGAGAAACTCAGTTTCAACACTGCTAGTGCACTAATCCTGCAAAAAATCACCATTTTTTAAATCCTCAAATTATGTTGGAAAAATTAACTTTTGTAGACAAGAGGCACTTTAAAAAGCAACCAAACCAACTACACAATTGTTGTTTTAAGTCATCAAGATAAAAAATTATACCCTCTGTTAAAATTTATGCTTTTGGATGAGGTAATTATTTACAGGGTATTGGAACAAAATAAAGATTTCAGAAGCTCAAAATTTTGAAAATAAGGAAAAAGTTGTATACATGCCTCGAGAATATCAGCAGCCCAGACACTTGAACTGAGACATCAAGGCACACAAATCACAAAAAGAAAGCACAAAACATGCACAAAAAGAGAAATGGTAAAGTTAACACCCAAAACACATGAATGACAAAAGACTCGCCTTACTGTCCTGTCCACAGCAGCGATTTTATAAACTCTATTCTGAATTGGAATGGGCGGTTTTCCTAGATAAAAAACACCATGTAGGTCTGGAATTTAGGAAACCTTCAATCCACCACCAAATGGTCGAAAGATAAGAATGAATTCCCACTTTTCACAAACACCATGTAAATCAGCAACAATTCATCTCTGCACCAGTGAAGAAATATTCTTACTTTTCACACAGTCAAATGAGCAAAGGAAAAAAAGAGATGATTTATGAATAATAAGTGCACATAATCCATGGAAAATAAAAGCTTTTTAGTTTAATCCTATCTGCACTTTCACTTACCTAAAACAAACAAAAAACATAAAATTTACACAATTTAAAAAAAAAAAGAGAGATAATTGAATTATTACCCCCGACATCCTCAAAATAGCTAAAATAGGCTCCATACCTAAATTCGAATTCAATTTGAACCACATCAAATTCTAACCCTGTCCAATCTGCCAACCCAGCCCCAGCCCATAAGAACTAAGAAAAAGCTCCTTCACTATTCAAATTCTCAACAAAGAAAAAGTAATGGTTGGAATTCACTAAATTGTTTAATTAAGCTCATCAATCTAATAAAGTTCCTTATACCCAAAATACATGAATGGCAAAAGACTCACCTTACTCTTTTGTCCACGGCAGTGATTTTAGAATTCTCTGAAGGTGCTTGAAACCTTAGGACTATGTCATTGCTTCAGAATTGTTATAAATTCTATTTTGAGTTTGAATGGAGGTATTTCTAGATAAGAAACATGTAAGTCTGGAATTTATGAAATATTCAATCTACTACCAAATGGTTGACAGGGGAAATGAATCTATTTGGAAGGTCCAGATCTTTAGATAGCTTATTGGTTTATAGGTATTATTTATGATGAAAAGATGGATTAGAGAATCCGCAGGATGCTCAAAAGGAGAAAGAGGTGCGCTAACTGTGATTTTTTTTCGAGCTTTTTTTGCGCAAATATGAATCCCAAAATGACGGATTTTGAGATTTCTCAATAGGTGCCTAAATGCTGCGCCAGAGTTGCGCAAAGAAAGTGAAGCTTTCTCACAACTCCCAAATACACAAGTATGTCAACTTTATACTCCTTGTCCTATCTCCAACTACTCCAACCTATTTTGTGTTCTTATCACAGCTGTTCAAAAAATTACCACTGGTTTTTTAACACTCAAATTTTTTGAAGCATGACACGAGCACGGCAATGCAAATGAAAACCGCCGCAATCACATTAGAAGTGCGCTAATTCCCGTTATTTCAGAACAAGAACACACCGTCCAAGCATTAAATGAAAATTTCCACCATGTAACCAGCAACAACTCATAAATGGGCCAGGTAAGAAACATTCTTACTTTGACATACTGTCATACAAGTAATTAATGAACAATAATTACGTAATTATCCATGGAAATAAAAAGCTTATGGCACTAATACTTTCCGTATTTACGCCTACCTAAACAAACAAAAAGCATCAAATTTACAGCATTAAAAAAAAAAGAGAAATGACTGAAATATTACCTCCAGAAATCCTCCAGATGGCTAAAACCAGGCGCCATCCCTGAATTCAAATTCACTTTGAACCCCATCAAAAAATTAACCCACTCCAATCTGCCAAACTCAACCCCCACCCCATAAGCTTCCACTTTCACCGCAAAAAAAAGGGGAAAAAAAAAAGCCAATTTCTCGCTCCTCCCTCCACCCCCACCCCCACCCCCACACAGAGAACAAATAATGGTTGAATTCAGTGTATCCACATTTCAAACTCATTTCCTGGCGTGAAATTGCACCGAGGAAAAACAGAAGGTCGACGGACGAACTGCGGTTGGGTAATTTCGACGACAAATCCATTTATTTAATTCAGCCGATTGATTATGATTCCGGGGTGGGAATTGAGAAATATAAGAGGGATGAAAAGTAGATTGAGAGATTAAAAATTTGGATTCACTGTGAATTGTGATAATGGGATTGATTGCTGGATTGTGTTTCTAGGGTTTGTGCTTCAAATTCCAACTCAAATAACTCAGTACAGAGCTAAACTAAACAATACTTAATTGTTTAATTACGTACATGTAAGCTCAAATCATGTTTCATATGAACATAGGTGGGTTAAATTAATATAAAATAAACATTTAAAATAAATAAATAAATGTATGATACTCATTTTAAATTGTGATTAATGAGGGGCATGATTGCATGAAGTTAATTTAGAAATAAGACTTTACTTATAAGTTATTTTTTTTCAAATAGTTGTGAACTACGAAAACGGTGATACAGGGAAATCGGGAAACAAATACTGGGAAACCGCATATTCAGAAAATAAGGATACGAGGACTTGGAGGAAATGTGTAAATATTAAAAATATATGAACAAATTTTTATTTATATATAAATTCTTTTTATATAATTTTTAAAACAAACATAGTCAAAGTAAATTTTACTATAAAGTAATCAATTTACAATTGCTCGTTACATCATATAAATAATTTAGGAAACAATGAAGTTATTTGAAAATTTACTATTCTCACGTGTTTCTAACTTTTTAGAAATTTATAAAAGGACCCATAATGTATTTGACACGTGTTTTTGAATTTTTGACACGAAACGTTTCCGAAACCCGAAGATGTTAAGAAGTTAAAGTTTTCGTACAACATAGCTTGAGAATGATTTATAAATATAAATTTTATAAATATTTTCCACGTCATAAAATAATAAAATATTATTTTATATGTAATAAATGATGAAAAGAAACCGGCCCGATATAAATGGGCTTTTGCAGAAACAGGCCCAATACAGATGGGCTTTTGCAGGCAGGGAAAAATTCTTGTAAGCGTATGCCAAATGGGTTCCGGCATTTGGGCCATCACCGCCGATTAACCATATCCATCTCCGCCGCGCACCGACGGCGACGCCGCTGCAGCCTCCATCTGCAACATCCACCAATCCTCTAAAAAAAACACGCATACAAATACACAAAATTGCTCCATTTTATCTTCCTCAATACGAATTTCGTCTCCATCATCGGAATTAACGGTGGTGGATAAAAATGTATGAATTCTGAACTTTCCGACCGGCGAATAATTTTTTCTACCCCCATGCGATTAGCTTAGCCTAAGCCAATTTCCATGGCCGGCAATTGCATTCTCAATTCTCCATTCTCACCCGCACCTCCTCCTCCGCTCCTATTCCGCCCTAATTTCCCAAAACCCAAAACCCTTGCCCGAATTTCATGTAATTTGACTGAAACCCCAGAAACTATCACCACAAATGAAGAAGAAGAAAAAGAAGAAGAATCAAAACTCAGGAAGGCACCATTGGATTTAGTCAAATTCTCTGTAACACTAACTGTCATTTCAGCCTCACTCCCGCAGCCCTCTTTAGCTGCGGCGAAAGTTTCCGAAAAGAAGCGTTTGGGGAAAAGGACTGAAGCTCTAACCCCTGAGGAGCTAGAGAAGTGGACAAAAGGGCTTCCTGTTGTATCCCACAGACTTGGTTATAGTGAAATATTGGATATGAAAAGGGAAAACAAGATTAAGCACATTGTTAAGCCGCCGAACGCGGGTTTAAAGCAGCGGCCGGAGGTAGTTTTGGTGGTTTTAGAGGATAATAAGGTTGTTAGGAGCGTGCTGCCTTCGGTCGAGAGTGATCCGAAGTTTTGGCAAGAGTGGGATGAGTTGAAAATCGATGGTCTCTGTATGACTGCTTACAGTCCATCTGTGAAAAACCCTGATATTCCGAAACCTTATCTCGGGTTCTTGTCCAAAATCCCGTTATGGATGTTTTCATTGCTTAAGACCAAGCCTCAGTCGAAGAAGGCGTTGGAGTTGAAGAGGGTGAGAGAGGAGTTCAAGAGGAGGAGGAGCGACGAGCTGGCGAAGATGAAGGAGGATAGGGAGACGATGGAAAATGCCATAAAAGCGCAGAAGAAAATGGAGGAGAAGCAAAAAAGGAGGGAAATGAAAAAGTTGAAGTACGAAGAGTCAATACGGCAAGCGCGTAGGAGCTCAGACAGCATGGCGATAGTGTGGGAGAGATTAGCTAGTGATTCGAATGTCTCCACTGCACTTGGGTTTGTCTTCTTCTATATATTTTACCGAACTGTTGTGCTCAACTATAGAAAGCAGAAGAAGGATTATGATGATAGGTTGAAAATAGAAAAAGCGGAGGCTGACGAGAAGAAGAAGATGAGGGATCTTGAAAAGGAAATGGCGGGGATTGAGGATGGTGATGAAGAGGGGGAGGAAGGAGGAAAAGGGGAAGATAATCCTTACATGAAAACAGCACAGCAGTTTATGAAGTCGGGGGCTCGTGTGAGGCGGGCCCAACGTAAGAAGCTTCCGCAGTTTTTGGAAAGGGGTGTCGATGTGAAGTTCACGGATGTTGCAGGGCTTGGGAAAATCCGACTTGAGCTTGAGGAGGTTGTGAAGTTTTTTACACATGGGGAAATGTATCGAAGGCGTGGAGTTAAAATACCAGGTCAGATACCGTGATTGACAAACTTAGATGTTACTATTTATCTTGTCTTACGGTAACTATTTTCCTACATACATATGAAATCAGTTAACGGCTGAACTCCCAATGTGTTAGTTTATGCTAGTTGGTTTAGAGGCCAGCTTAGAAACATTAACTTTAAGTACATGTTTTCTTGGAATATGATTCGTCCTTCTCGTTTTGTGACCTAATTTTGGGTCGGAATCATCAGGTGGTATACTTCTTTGTGGGCCCCCCGGTGTGGGTAAAACATTATTAGCAAAAGCTGTGGCTGGTGAGGCAGGTGTTAACTTCTTCTCCATTTCTGCATCTCAGTTCGTCGAAATATATGTTGGTGTCGGTGCTTCTCGTGTTCGAGCACTTTACCAAGATGCAAGGGAAAATGTGAGTCTTTCTCTTCCTTTATTCGATTATGATAATTCAAATGACGTTAACTTCTAACATCTGTTTAAGTTATTGATGGAAATGGCAATAAGATCCGAGTTTTATGTGACTAATGCAGGCTCCATCTGTTGTTTTCATTGATGAACTGGATGCTGTTGGTAGAGAACGTGGTTTAATTAAGGGGTCCGGTGGACAAGAGCGTGATGCTACTTTAAATCAGGTTTCTTGCGCATATTGTATTTCTTTTAGTTTCCAATTGATAAATGATGTACGGGTCGTTACTAATACGCAACACCATAACTATGCTCCAGCTTCTTGTGTGCCTCGATGGGTTTGAAGGCAGAGGTGAAGTCATTACCATTGCCTCGACTAATAGACCAGACATTTTGGATCCAGCACTTGTCAGACCTGGGAGGTTCGATCGGAAAATATATATTCCCAAGCCTGGAGTTATAGGCCGCGTTGAGATTCTGAAGGTTTGCTGTCTGTGTAAATTTATTCTTATATATAATCATTTGTTTAAATATAATTTGTTATGGTTTCTTTTTCTGGTGTTAGGTTCATGCTCGAAAGAAACCAATGGCCCCGGATGTGGATTATATGGCTGTTGCTAGTATGACCGACGGAATGGTCGGTGCTGAGCTGGCAAACATCATAGAAGTTGCTGCCATAAATATGATGCGTGATAGCAGAACTGAGGTATGCACTTTGAATTGCTGAAAACATTGAATGGTGTGGAAAAATTCTACAAATGATTGATTAGGAGAAATAAACTGGAATAATATAAGATTTGTATAAGAGCGGGTCCATGGCCATTTAACATGGAAATGCAAGTACTTGGTTTTCTATTTTAAAACGTCTGTTCTTCTAGTCACTGGTCAAATCTACTTGTTGCTACCAAAGCATGTTTCGTATGAATAATTAGTGTCGAGATGTTATTCGGGTATGTCACACGAGTATAATTACAGCCCTCAAACAAAAAATGGCACATATGTGGGTTACATTTTTCGAGAGTATTAATAGCTTTACCTATTAATAATTGTGCTTGTGGCAGATTACTACTGATGACTTGTTACAAGCTGCACAAATAGAAGAAAGAGGAATGCTAGATAGAAAAGACAGAAGCCCTGAGATGTGGAAGCAAGTAGCTATAAATGAAGCAGCTATGGCTGTAGTTGCTGTCAACTTTCCGGATCTCCGAAATATTGAGTTTGTATGTTTAGTACTTGCTACGTTTCGTTACTTCTTAAACTGTCATGCATATTATATACATTAAAAGCGCTGCAATGGTTTGATCTTTAGAATTTCACTAATCTTACTGCATATATACGGAGGATACAAATTTGGCACAGTTCTCTCGTACAAATTTGACTTAAGGTTTTGCATTCTCTGTATTTTTATTTCAGTTGACAATTTCTCCAAGAGCTGGAAGGGAAATGGGTTATGTACGACTGAAAATGGACAACATGAAATTTAAGGAAGGAATGTTGAGGTATCCTTTCTCCCACCCTTTATCGGCAATTTTGTAATTTTTCTTCTACATATTTTTTATTTCTTTCCCATACAATTGAAATTTTGAGAGTGAATATAGAGTTTTACTAAAAAAGTTTATTAGTTTATCTTTCTTGTATGTGTCTTGATTTGTACTATTTTAACTAAAATTTACTAATAGTCACCTAATTTTATATAATACTCCTAAAAGAATAATTCAAGGGATGTTTATAAGTTTAACATGCGTTTTCTCATATGTATTTAGATGCATGTGCTAAACCTTAGCATTTTATATTTACAGCCGACAATCTCTGTTGGATCACATTACAGTCCAACTCGCACCACGTGCAGCTGACGGACTTTTCTATGGCGAACATCAGGTAACGAGACCCTATATTTTGTTTTCCATACTTGAATTTGCAAATTATTCCGTGATTTCTTGGAATAGGTTTTGCAGAATAGGGGTGTAAATCTTCAGTTCTGTACTAAGCTGGAATATAATTAACCTGACAATGCCTTCACCTATCGAACTTATATTTTAGATGGTTTTACTATTTCTTTGATTTATTTTTTATTTTTATTTTTATTTTTATTTTGTTTCAGCTGAGTACTATCTGGGCAGAGACAGCAGATAATGCTCGTTCAGCTGCACGGACCTTAGTTCTTGGCGGCCTTTCTGAGAAGCATTACGGCTTGAACAACTTCTGGACTGCAAATAGGATAAATGTAATTTTCCTTCTATATCTTGAAATTCTTGCAAAAAAAGAAAAAAAAAATCATTGACTTACGAAAAATTATGCATTCATCACATCTCGTACCAAAAACATAAAAAAATGCTCAATTTTCATAATTTTTATTGTAATAATATATCCCTGCACGTGGCTAATGCTTGAGATGCAAAATTTTGATTTCAGGATATTGATTCAGAGGCACTGCGGATCCTCGACATCTGTTACGAACGTGCTAAATCGGTACGTCATAAAGACATTATTACCCCTTAAAACAATACTAATGGACAAAATACTAAGGTTTTGTTCCGGACTTTCTTCACACAGATTCTTGAGCAAAACCGAGGACTTATGGATGCCGTTGTCGACAATCTTATTGAGAAGAAGAGTTTAACCAAACAAGAATTCTTTAACTTGGTTGAGTTACATGGATCTATTCAATCTATGCCACCTAGTATACTTGATATCAGGTCAGCAAAATTATTACAGCTGCAAAATATTATTGCTGACGTGGAAGCATCTCACCGTTGAAGTGTATCCGCATGCTTCTATAAGGTATCGCGTTTTAATTTGTAAATGTATACATTACTGGATTTCATCGATTAAGGTTCTAGAAGTATATGATTAAATATTTGATATTGTTCGTCTTTCTTTCTAGCTTTCAGGCACGAAGAAAATTTTGCAATATTATGGTCGTAAAAGATAGAGACGCGCTTCTTATTGGTTGATTTGATTTCTCTTTGGTTAATTTCTAATCGTTGAGAACAGAAATCGAGCTCGAATTCGCCCATTAAAGCCGGAAAGACGCATGTTCGGGTACATAGAAGGTTTAAGAGTTTATTTTTTGTTGTATATTATATTAATCTAGTCTTGACAGAAAAATGCTAAGCTTATTTAATTGTATGATTAAATATTTCATTTTTGTGAAACTCAAACTTGTTTTGTGGCTTCGTTATTGCTGTATTAATAAGTACAAAATAAGGAGTGTCTAGCAAATTTGTCCGTTTTATTGGAAAATAATAAATATATTATATATAGAGGTGCAAAGAAGCATAAAATTTCAAGTTGATTGTGTTTCATTAAAAAAAAAATAAAAAAAATGATGTGGCCACGTAGGACAATTCTCAGACCAAGTCAAACACCACGACCTTCTTCAACTACCAATAACCGCCGTGCTCCACCACTTTTGTTGCCGGTTACTTCCAGTATTTGAAAATCCCTCCTCCCACTATATATATCTATGGTGATATAAACAAACCTCTTCAGAATCGAAAATAAATTCACATGTTTTTAATGGCTTCTTTTACAAGTTTTTGCTTTGCCACTTTATTCATACTGGCCATCACAACTTCTTCTCCAGCAGCCACCGCGGCGGAGGAGTTCATGGTTGGCGGCGACGAGGGTTGGCGGCAGCCGGCAGCCAACGACACTGAAATGTACACCCGGTGGGCATCAACCGTGAGATTCCATGTCGGAGATTTTCTCCGTAAGTACTTTTTTATTTATTTTAAATATATATATATATAATAATTTCAACTTATATTTTATGTAATTGATCTTCATTAATATTTATGTAACTATTTATTATTGTAAAACAAGGTTTCGAGTACAAGAATGATTCGGTGGTGGTGGTAGACAAATGGGGGTACTACCACTGCAACTCAACCCACCCCATCTCCGCCGTATTCGACGATGGAAACACCATTTTCAATCTGGGTCGACCCGGCCCGGCGTACTTTGTGAGTTCCGACCCGGTTCGGTGCAAAAACGGGCAAAGATTAATGGTGGAAGTGATTTCGTTGATGCACGACGACCCGATTTCTCGATCACCAGCACCATCACCATTTTCCGGGGCAGGATCTAATTTCTTGGTCATGCCACAACTAATTTTCTTTTATGTAGTTATTGCTTCAGCCTCCATTAATAATATGTATATATATGTAGCTTAATTTAGTAATATATTAGGATTAGGATTAGGCTGAAATAGTAGAGTGTTGTTGTTATAATTCATTATCCAACTCTATTCTAATAGTACAAGTGATATTGATGATACGTACATATGAAAAAAAACAAGGAATTAATTAATGGTCATGATATTAACTGAATCGAATTAATGAAAGATGAAAGAACTATCTAATATTTCGACGGAAGAGGCGAAGGTGTGGATTGTGGCGGGAAATGGATTTCCAGGGTTGACCCTCCTTGTTCCTGTAGACTTGTTCCAGTTGTGTTGAACCTCTAATATCCAACATCTTCAATGATGATGAAACCTTTTGCAGGAGGTGTTGCGGCAGCTCCGTCAATCCCTTGCAGTAAACGATAGTCAACTCCGTGAGGCAACGCATTATTGTATACTCTTCTTCTTCTTCTTCTTGGGCAGTAGTAATGTCCTCCCACTTGTTCCACTTTGGACACCTCCAAAATGTCAGTTTTTTTAACTTGGGAAAGCCACCATCAATAATATTATTAGTACCCGACGAACACGAAGTTGTTGCTGTTGTTGCTATTCCCAGGAATTCCCGTCCAACATATTCCAATTCATGTAAACTTCGAATATCAAGAGTCTCCAGTAGAGGTAGTTTACCCAGCGGCGGCAACGACACAAGGTATTCACAATCGTAGAGCCCAACATGTGTGAGTTGGTTGAGGGGGGACGTGATCCATCGTGGAAGTTGAGAGCCTTCATACTCCTTGATCCTCAGCTTATGCAGGTTTGGATGTGGCTCAAGAGCATCTACCAGTTTGGAACCATAAATACGCAACACCTTCAATGATGATGAAACCTTTCGCATGAGGCGTTGCGGCAGATCCATCAATCTCCTGCAGTCAGTGATCTCCAACTCCGTCAGGCAAGGCATTATTGAGATAGCAACATTATCATCTTCTTCTTCCACCGCAATGTCTTCCCACTTCTTCCAGTTATTACATCCTCTAAATGTCAGGTACTTCAACTTGGGGAAGCCACCAACAATAGTACCCATCAATGAAGATGTTGTTGTTGATATTCCCAAGAATTCCCGTCCAACATATTCCAATTCATATAAATCTTGAATCGAAAGAGTCTCCAGTAGCGGTAGTTTACCCAGCGGCGGAAGCAACGAAAGACATTCACACAAGTGGAGCTCAATAGATGTGAGTTGGTTGAGGGGGGACGTGATCCATCCCGGAAGTCGGGAGCCGTTATAGGCCTTGATAGTCAGCTGTTGGAGGTTTGGATGTGGGTGAAGAGCATCTAGTACTTCATTAGAAACCGATGTTGACGACGATGATGAAGAAGTATCTTTCACTTGTTTGCCACGGCCATCCATTGCTGTTGTTGATCCAGAGAAATATATTCTCAGTTCTTGAATGTGCATCTTTTTCCCCAACTCCGCCTCACGAGCATCCTCCACTGAATCACCACAACTGCTTATTTCAATTGACAACTCCACTTCCCCGCTAAGTCGGTTAAAATTCTTCAACCACCCCACCTTATTCCCATCACAAGGAAGGACTTTATTCAATGTGACTAGACTCGTTAATTCGGATATTCCTTGTGGATATTGCTTCAGAGAAAGAGTATTTTGATTATACAAATGTTTGAGCTTCTTCAGCTTGTGGATCCCTTGTGGAAGTCCACACAGACTACGACACTCATTAACATTCAGGCTCTCTAATTTTCTCAAATTGCATAGGCTCTCCGGCAACTCTCTCAGTCCTCTATTCTTGCTCAAGTCCAAGTGTATCAACTCACTCAAATTCCCAATCTCCACCGGAATTGCTTCTAGACTGCACCTATTAACCCAAAGAAATTGCAAGTTATACAACTTACAAATGGACTTGAGATCATCACCAACAAATTTATTATTACCCAAGTCCAACCACCTCAAGTGAATCAATTTTTCTATTTCTTTCGGAATGGCTTGCAAGCCACAACAACTTAAATCGAGCAACCTCACACTTGTCAGGCAATCACAAATATGTGGATCAAGAACTTCTTTGCACCGAAATAAGCTACGATATTTTTCGACTCGGGAAACTAACAAAGGGCTACAGTCTTTGCAAGTTGTGTTCTTCATTCTTGATCCCACATTCTTCCTCAGGAATTCAGCGAAATCATGTACAATGTCATGCAGCATAAACGATTTTATCTTATCGCCATCTTTCATATAAAAGTCTTGAAACAGAGAACGCATTGCTAAATTATCAAAGTACCCTCTCCCTCTAACTTTCCAGTCATCATCAGCATTCGATCCTAGGTAACCCATTGCCATCCATCTTGTTATTAGCTCATCCACCTCAATTATGGTATCTTTAGGAAAGACGGCACAATACGAGAAGCAACGCTTCAATGTTGGGGACAACTCGTTGTAACTCAGAAACAAATGGCGGAAGAGGTCATCTTCTACAACCTCCAACTTCCAGATTTCACTATTTAACACGCTCTCCCACTCTTCCAATGTATTCTTGAAACGCAAAACACTTGCCAAAGTCTTTATTGCAAGTGGCAATCCCTTGCACTTGTTGGCTATCTCCTTACCCGTGTTCTCAAATTCTTCACATTCATCCTTGTTCTTACCACAAAGGGCAATTCGACAGAATAATGACCAACAATGTTCATCATTGAGAACTCCTAAACGATGGATCATCTGATCATTCTTTATAAACTCTCCCATCATCATTATTGCAACCCTTTCGTTTCTAGTTGTAACCAAAACTTTGCTTCCATGTCCACCACTTTTGATAGCGTTTTTCAGGGGTTTCCACTTGGTATCGTCTTCTGTCCAAACATCATCCAGAACAAGAAGAAACTTTTTCCCTGAAATAGACTCTATTAGACGTTGTAGCAGCCCATCCAAGTCCATTGTATTTGGTAAAGGCCCTCCTGCTTTCTCCACAATCCTTTTGGCAATCTCAACCTCATCAAAAGGATCCGAAACAGATATCCAAATTCTTAACTCAAAACAATTCATTACTCGACTATCGTTATAAGCTAGTTGAGCAAGAGTTGTCTTCCCAAGGCCACCCACACCCACTATAGATACAACGCGTATACCTCCTATTAACCCTTCTTCGCTACTACCACCTTCACCCACAAGTTTGCTTACCAGAGCTTCTCTCTCTAAGTCTCGGCCATAAACTTCCTCTTTGTCGATGATAGAAGTAGTTTGACCTCGCCAAGATTCACGATCAGATGGTTGTGACGTGATCTCATTAAAATGAAACTGACCTTTCTCCGCCAAAATCAGATCAAGCCGTTCTTTCACTTGTTTTATCTTCAAGGCAATTCCACGACGTACAGAAACTTTCTTGAAACATAAAAACGAGCAAGGGATGCAAAAGCGTACCGTGCACTTAGGAGGAACAACATCAGCAACAGCATCAGCAGCAGCAACACCATCAGACGATTGTTCGATCTGAAACTTGAGAATGGAGTAGTTCCATTCGTCCAACACGTCATCCATTTCATAGGTCGTGTTTTCGAGCCTCGTCAGCCAATCTTTGATGCTTTTTTCCTTATACCCCTTCTTCTCCGCATCTTCCAACACGTTTCTGACAGTGTTCAGATCAACGGAAAGTTTGAGAACCTCCTTCTTAACTCCTCTCACCAAATTTACTTCGTCTCGGATCTTCTCTTCCACGAGAGCTGCAATGCGCTCCAACACAACGGAAACGATAGCATCCGCCATTATCGCTCGCTAGCTAACACTACTTGTGTCTCAGATTGCACTATGTGATTGGTAATAAGATTGAGTGGAGATGTAGCTAATAATTTGTCGATTATATTCCATTTTCTTCTTTTGCTTTAGCATAAAGTGAAAGTTGAAAGAATTTATGGTCCCGAATTCGTTTAATACAGAGGTGTTGTTGAAAGTGTTATGACACTTGAACAAACATGCAGCGGAAATATAAAGACAAAAGAACAATACTCAGAATTAAAAATGTTCACAAGTAAAGACTTGTGAACTTGCCCTTTACAGGACGGAAAAAATATATTAAAAACAGTATTCCAAGAATACAAACAGAAGAGGTGCAAAAACTTCTTCCTTATGAATGGATCTTTTTCAAGATCATTCTTACAATCAAATCTAGATACTAAAAGAAAAATATTAAAAATTCTAGATTTCAAAGAATGTACTCATAAGGAGTACGTACAAAACAGATCCTAGAAAACAATCTAAAATTCTCGAGATTAAAACTTTAGCTCTCTTTTTGTTCTCTCGAAATCTGTATTAATCTTGAGTCTTGAGTTTGGTATTTATAGACTTGCCAAGCTTCCACTCTTCAGCCCATGATCTGCAAGAAAACCAACCACAAGAGCACTCAAGATAATGGGTTAGTGGGTTAGTTAGGAAGTTAAGATAAATTCCATAATTAAATCCACTAAGCACTACTTAACCCTACTTAGCCCACTAACTAAGATTTAGTTTAGAAGTTAAGAAAAGTTAAAAACACATAGTGAAATTAATTCACGTGTTTCAAACTCCCCCTTTTTAACTTTCTGATCAAAACTAAATCGTAGTCAAAGACTCCCCCTGAGATATTGCTCGAACTCCCCCTGAATTTGATACCATTTGAAAAAAAACATAGAAACAATAAATTAAAACCAAATTCAGCAAGATAGTCCAACAAAAGAAATAATCAAAGTGCAGTCCTAAACAAAAGTTCAGAGGGAAAATAAACAAAACACAAACAAAAAAATATTGTTCATGAAAACAATCTAAAGTAAAATATCCAAAGTCTCCAAGGTCTCCTCAGTTTCAGCTGCTGCTCCTCCTCCATCACTAGATCCACTGCTTTCTTCTTGAGCTTCCCCCTTTTTGATCAGAAAGAGCCTTCTGAATCATCTCCACCATGGACTGATGATAGGTAATCTGAGCTAGAGAATGAGTAAGCTGCTGCAATAGAAGATCTCTAGGAACAGACACAAGAAGGTTAGAAGTGTTGTCAACATGAGGTGCAACACCCTCAGTACCAATGTTATTTTGACCTGATTCAGTTGAGAGAAAATCATCTCCATTCCAGGGAAGATCTTTGAACATGAGGAGCCCTCAGAAAATTTTGAGACACAGTGATCATGCCGTGTGGGGTGTGAAGATATTCTGAGTCATCTTGGCCCAAATTTTGAGAGAGTAAAATGGAGTAGATGAGAGAAGGATAGGGAAGATGAGTGGAGGGTGAAATTTTCTGGGCAAGATGACCAATAGTATCAAAGAACAGTTTACCAAAATCCACTGGTAATCCCATCCCCAATTTGTACATGAGTACAGCATGAGGTTTTGTTACCACAGAGACATTTTTGGATGGAATTCAATTCATCACTGTGAGTCTAAATAAGACAGAGTAAAAAGCAGTGAGTTGAGAGACTTGAAATTTTCTTGGGTGTGCAGGCCAACTTCTTAAACGGTTTCCAGAAATAACTTTGCAAATCTCAGTAAAATCACCATAATTATCCTCATCAATCACAGTAGGAGTTTGCAAATGAGAGTTGATAATTTTGGGAGAAAATGAATAGATGGCATTGCGCACAAACACTTTACCAAAATTTGGAGAGTTTTTCTTTAAAAATGAGGTTTGCAAGTTGGCATAAAACTCCTTCACAACCAAGGGATCATAAGAGCAGGCAATCTCAACTAGGTTAAGGATTTTTCTTTGGTGAAGAAAAGCTGTTATCCTATGCCTATCAAATTCTTCCTTAGAAATTTTCTTTTCCTCAATGAAATGACAATTCATGACTTGAGGACTCAACAGTGAATCAGACTCAAAATAGAAATTAGGACTGAAGGCATTTGTTACCTCAAAAGGGGTTGACAAGTTCTTCCCATCCAGGTCTGGTTCTTCTTCTTCTGAGGAATCATCATCTTCTGAATCTTCAAGCTCATCAGGGACATATGCTGGTTCAGGTGATGCAGCACGTGGGGCAACACCTTCTTCCTGTTGAGAAGAGTCTTCAGAGGATTCACTGTCAGAATCAGAGGAAGGCAAATTCTTGCGAAAAGCAGCTAGAGGAACCTCCCAGCTATCATCACTTTTCTCTGGATCTTCAGCCTGAGGAGGAGATGCATCTGCTTGAACTGCTGCTTCTGCTAGGGTTTCCAGAGGATCTCCATGAGGTGCTGATGGAGTTTCTTCTGTGGTGGTGAAGTCTTGAGCATCCACAGATGGAATGTCTACATGCTCTGCTGATGACATTCCAGAGAAATCAGACATTTCTTCATCCTGATAAGGGGCAGCATCCTCAGCAGCATTCTGAGGAACATTTGCTGAAACAGTAGGTGCAGCAGCATCTTCTGGAGCATGTGCAGCAACACCTTCAGAGACAGGTGCAGCAACACCTTCTGAAACAGGTGCAGCAACACCTTCTGAAACAGGTGCAGCAACACCTTCAGGAACAGAATGTTGAGAGGCTGCTGTTGCCATGCTGGGCTGCGACGTCTCCCCCTGAGTTGATGCTGGGGAAGGTGAGTTGTTGGATGAAGACTCAGAGGAGCTGGAGGACAAGGCTTGAGCCTGTGGTGCAGCAAAGGTAGGATCCCCTGCTTCGTCATCAGTTTCTTCATCTACCAGATGAAGACCTCTTCGTGGGTTTGACTGGACTGGAGTGCGGCCACCTCTGCTTCCTCTTCTTCCACCTCTGCTTCCTCTCCGGGGAGAGTTTTCTCCTCTTCGGCGTTGTGGCACCGCAGTGTTCAGATCTGGAAAAGGGTTCGTGCGCTTTGACCGGCGCGTTGGAAATCTTCCGGCGGTGGAAGAGGGACCCACAAAATCAAAGTTGTCTGGGTCAATCGGGTTCAGCTCGTCGCCGGGCTCAATGTAGCTGATAGGAACAGCTTCAAAGTTGATTGGATGAACGATGATGGCCAGATTTGGGTTTGCTGGTACAGGTGCTGCAGCATCGTTGTGGACATCACCATCGACGGCTGGAGGAGGATTTCTAGGTGGGGATGCCATGATACAGTAGATAAAGTAAAATTGCTTCTTTGTGCTTTTGATTTTTGAGTGTGAATTTTGTGAGAAGAAGCACGAAATTTATAAGCCCTAATTTTTGCTGAAGAAGAAAGAAAAAAAAATTGAAGTGGAGAAGGTGAAGAAGTGGTGTCCGTTTTTCTTGGGGAGAGTGTGATTAAGGAGAATAAAATTTCCTTGGCAGTTTAAAATAAAAACGTGACACATGGCACAATAAGGAGTGGACTTAGTGGAAAATAAGGAATTAACCCATGTACCCATGACCCATATAAATAGGGATAATTAAAATGAAAAGAGAAAAATCAATAAAACCGTAGCACTCAAGAAATATTCACAAATAATAGAGAAATACATTTATTAATGATTAATAGTGAGAAAAATTTGCTGACAGGCATAGATACTATTATATCTGTATATTTATATATTTATTATTATATATATATATATATATATATATATATATATATATATATATATATATATATATATATATATATATATATATATATATATATATATATATATATATATATATATATATTCAAGTCAAACATTTCACATGGAACATGATCAAGTGTTCAGTTTGAAGGTTCATCAGTTACTAAGATATGACTATCAAAATAGAGGAGTTTGACTTATGTGAGTGTAATTATTTGTCTAAATGTTTACATGAAGCATGATCACGTTTCAAGGTGAAAGACTTCCAGTTACTGATTTAGAAAATAATACATCACAGTGAAGTCATTATTTAATGAAGCTAATGCTTCAGTAGATTGTGTTGCAGCTTAAGATATTTGATGAGGTGCTGCAACACATTTCAGGACATGTTTATTGAGTACACATCCCGAGAGTTTTTCTGAGTTTTGAAAACCTCTCATAATCTAATGCCTTTGTAAAGATGTCAGCCAGCTGATCTTCTGTAGGAATGTACTTTAAGCACACTATATTTTTCTCAACTATATCACGAATAAAATGATGTTTAATATCTATGTGTTTAGTTCGTGAGTGTTGAACGGGATTTTTTGAAATGTCAATAGCACTTGAATTATCACAATATATGGTCAGGGTATCACTGGTTAACCCATAATCTCCCAACATTTGTTTCATCCAAATTAGTTGACCACAACACCCTCCAGCAGCTACATATTCTGATTCAGCTGTTGAAAGAGATACACAGTTTTGCTTTCTACTAAACCAAGAAACTAGATTATTCCCCAAAAAGAAACATGCACCTGATGTGCTTTTTCTGTCACTAATATCCCCAGCCCAATCAGAATCACTAAAGCCTATCAAGTTTGTATTTGTGTCTTTGAAAAACTGAATCCCTAAGTCTACTGTACCTGCAACATACCTAATAATCCTCTTCACAGCTTTAAGATGGGTGACCTTGGGATTTGCTTGATATCTGGCACACACACAAACACTAAACATAATGTCAGGCCTGCTTGCTGTTAGATACAGAAGACTTCCAATCATGCTTCTGTAGAGAGTGCTGTCGACATCTTCTGCAACATCATCCTTAGACAGTTTTTGGCTGGAACCCATTGGAGTTTTCATGTGCTTGGCTGATTCCAACTCAAACCTTTTGACCAGGTTGAGAGCATACTTCTTCTGATTCACAAACATTCCTTCACCTGTCTGTTTGATTTGGAGTCCTAAGAAGTAATTCAACTCCCCTACCATACTCATTTCAAAAGTGTGAGACATTGAATCTACAAAAGACTGTAAAAGGTTAGCACAAGTAGAGCCAAAAACAATGTCATCAACATATATCTGAACAATAATGATATGATTATTAGTTCTTCTAACAAATAGGGTTCTGTCTGCCTCCCCTCTATTGAACTGTATTTCAAGTAAGAAGTCAGTGAGTCTTTGATACCATGCTCTAGGAGCTTGTTTAAGACCATACAGTGCCTTCTTAAGCTTGAAAACATGATTAGGCTTGGCAGAATCTTCAAAACCCTTTGGCTGTTCAACATATGCTTCCTCATTTAAAACTCCATTCAGAAATGCACTTTTGATATCCATCTGATACAGTTTGATTTTAAGAAAGCAGGCTATAGCAAGGAGTAATCTAATAGATTCAATTCTAGCTACTGGAGCAAAAGTCTCATCAAAGTCTATACCCTCAATTTGAGTATATCCTTGTGCTACTAACCTAGCCTTATTTCTAACAACTGTACCTTTTTCATCAGTTTTGTTTTTGAAGATCCACTTAGTCCCTATCACATTTACATGGCTTGGTCTGGGAACTAAGTACCACACATCATTTCTGATGAATTGATTCAACTCTTCATGCATTGCATTTACCCAGAATTCATCCTTTAGAGCTTCTGCAATATTTCTTGGTTCCACTGAAGACACAAAACAAGTGGTTCCAGTTAGTGCACATTCAGAAGATAAATTAGCAAATCTTACCATATCTCTGTAGTTCACTCTCTCTCTTTTCTTCTGGTTCTTATTCCACCAAAGATATCACCCACTACTTGAGTTGATGGGTGATTTTTCTGGATTCTGCTTGATGGTTCCTTTCTGCAGACATCTAGGGTTGGTTGCAACTCAGTCTCTGTAGGATGTGTTGAGTCAGATGTGGTGACACTTGGCTCAGCACCTTCTTCTCTTAAGACTGGACTGTTTGTGTCTGGGCTTTCTGTGGCAGAAGTGTCTTCTTCTGTTGTTTCCCTTTCAGCAATCAAGTCATCAACTTCATCTTCAGCTGTTTTACTGCGGAGATCAGCAAAGTCATCAAATACCACATTTACAGATTCAATAATGGTTCGAGTTCTTAGATTGTATACTCTATAAGCATGACTGTTATTAGAGTATCCCATAAATAAGCTCAAATCACTTTTTGAATCAAATTTAGCTAGATGATCTCTATCATTTAGAACATAGCAGACACATCCAAACACATGCATGTATTCTAGATTAGGTTTCTTACCATAAAGAATTTCATATGAAGTCATCATAGATCCTAATCTTAGATACACACGGTTTGAGATGTGACAGGCTGTGTTGACAGCCTCAGCCCAAAACCTTTTAGACAAATTTTTTGCACTCATCATCACCCTAGCCATTTCCTGAATAGTTCTGTTTTTCCTTTCAGCAATGCCATTTTGCTGAGGAGTTTTTGGAGCAGAAAATTCATGCTTTATTCCCTTTTTATTACAAAAAGCAAAAAATAAAGCATTCTCAAATTCTTTTCCATGATCAGATCTTATCCTACGAACAGAAACTTGAAATTGAGTTCTAACAAACCTGTACAAATTTTTGAAAACTTCAAAGGTGTCTGATTTTTCTCTCAAAAAATACACCCAAGTATATCTTGAAAAATCATCAACACATACAAAGACATATTTTTTTCCACCTAGACTTTCTACCTCTATAGGACCCATAAGATCCATATGTACAAGTTCAAAACAAATAGTGGTACCAACGTGTTGCAACACTTTGTGTGGTACTCTGGTTTGCTTTCCCTTCTGGCACATTCCACATATAGGAATATCCTTGATCTTGAGATCTGGTACTCCTCTTATGGCATTGTACTTGTTGAGCAGCTTCAGATTCTTGAAGTTTGTATGTCCTAGTTTCTGGTGCCACAGCTCTACTTCACTTACTCTTGAACTCTTGCATGAGATGGTGTCACCTGTTTGATAGCAATTATCCATTGATCTGGAACCTGTAAGTACACAATGATTTTGATTATCAAACACAGAACAACAGTATTTATCAAATTCTACACGTAGATCATCATCACACAATTGACTGATACTAATGAGATTTGACCCCAATCCTTCAACATGTAGGACATTTGAAAGTTTTGGAAGTCCCTCAATACTGAGAGTTCCACGTCCAACCACTTTGCCTTTAGCTCCTCCTCCATAGGTTACACGTCCTCCACTAAGTGTGTGGTAGTTTGATAGAAATTCCTTTGTTCCAGTCATGTGTCTAGAACATCCACTATCAAAGTACCAAGAACCTGAAATGTTAGCATTCAAAGAGGTATATACTGCTTTGCACAAAAGTTTACCTTTGGGAGTCCATATTTTACACTCCTTTTTGGTAAATTCTACCTTTTTCTTTGAGGTGTTTCTTGGAGTGATGTGACTTATTTTATACAACATTTTGTCATTACTGAGTTTCTCACAAAATGGACGAATGTGTCCTGGTGAGAAACAGTAATGGCAAACATAACCTCTTATTCTGGAGTCTGAAGGAGTGGCTGTGGACTTCCTACATTCCTTTCTGGTTGCACCCTTTTCTTTTACAAAGACAATTTCTTTCTTCTCGACTGGCTTCATTTGTTTTTTGAACCCTAGCCTTTCATGTTTGTAATGCTTTTCCATTGACACAATCTCTTCAAGTTTAGTTGTGCCAGTGTTCATCCTCTTGATTGCTAGAGTTGCCTTCTTAAGTTCATCCTTCACCTTTGCCAGTTCAAGATCCTTCCTGGTGAGTCCAACCTCCAAATGTGTGATTGTTTCTTTGAGGGAGGAATTTTCCTTGTTTGCTGCATCCAGATCTTGAGTCTTCTTCTCCAGGTCAAGAGCCAGTTTTCTACAGATTTCTCCCTCATCACTAGCTGCTTCAATGCTGGATTCTGCTGCATTTACAGAAATAGAGTTTAAACATGTATAATGATCAGTATTTAACTCAGATATTTCAGTTACTGAAAGTGTTTCAGAAAGTGTTGCATCATCTAGAGAAACTCTTTGTGATTCTGTTTCAGAATCATTTCCAGTGATATATCTGACAGATAGAGCTTGTTTAGTGGATTGCTGTTCCTCTGTCTGTTCAGGTTGTTCTTCCTCCTCATCACTGACTGCACAAATCAAACTCATTCCTCTTCTTCTCAAGGTATTTGCACATTCATTAGCATAATGTCCAAATCCAGAACAAGCCCTGCATTTAATGTGATCCAAGTTAGGTGGTTCAGAATTTGAACGAACAAATGAAGAATTTTTAGAAGTGTTCTGAGAAGGTGTTTGAGGAAATGTTCTCTGTGAAGTAGGTCTGCTCCGGGGCTGAGTTTGTCGGTTTTGTGAAGAGCCATCTGGAAATAGTTGTCTGGGCTTGATTCCACCTCGCCTGTATGCCCTATTGAATTTCTGAATTTGGAATGCAACATTGTTGAGGCATTCCTCTGCATCATCATCAAACTCCTGAGCAACATCTTCTTTCTCCAATTCTGCCTGAAGTGCATTTGAGATAGCCTTTCCTTTCTCCTTTCTTTGATCTTCAAAGTTCATTTCTCTAGACTTTAGACTTCCAATTAAGTCGTCCAGCCGTAGAGATGATGTGTCTTTGGCCTCCTCAATAGCAGTAACCGTCATGCTGAATCTTTCTGGGAGAGTTCTTAACACCTTATTCACCAGTGTCTCATTGCTTAAAGGACCACCTAGGGATTGAAATTCATTGGCTAGATCAATCAATTTCTCATTGTACTGAGAAATAGTTTCAGTTTCTTCCATTCTCAGTCTCTCAAATTTGGAAGAGAGTAATCTGAGCTTGGTTCTTCTGACACTATCTGATCCTTCACAATGTAGCTGTAGAACCTCCCATGCATCCTTTGCAGAAGTGCATACTGAGATCAATTTAAACATTGTTAAATCTACTGAGTTGAAGATTGCATTCAATGCCTTTGAGTTTTGATTGGCATTTGATAGATCATCTGCTGTCCACCGTAGCTCTGGTGTTGGAAATACATCCCCATCTGCATCTGTGATTGTTGGTGCTTTCCATCCGGTGAGAATGGATCTCCAGGCTCTCTCATCAATGGCTTTGATGTATGCCCTCATCTTGACTTTCCAGTAGGTGTAATTTGTGCCGTCGAGTACAGGAGGTCGCATAGAAGCAGTCATCTGAGTATCCATCACGAATTCGTTTCTGAAAAAGAAAAATAGGAACAAACACTTAGTATATGTCAAGTGTTGGCTCTTGATGCCAATTGAAAGAATTTATGGTCCCGAATTCGTTTAATACAGAGGTGTTGTTGAAAGTGTTATGACACTTGAACAAACATGCAGCGGAAATATAAAGACAAAAGAACAATACTCAGAATTAAAAATGTTCACAAGTAAAGACTTGTGAACTTGCCCTTTACAGGACGGAAAAAATATATTAAAAACAGTATTCCAAGAATACAAACAGAAGAGGTGCAAAAACTTCTTCCTTATGAATGGATCTTTTTCAAGATCATTCTTACAATCAAATCTAGATACTAAAAGAAAAATATTAAAAATTCTAGATTTCAAAGAATGTACTCATAAGGAGTACGTACAAAACAGATCCTAGAAAACAATCTAAAATTCTCGAGATTAAAACTTTAGCTCTCTTTTTGTTCTCTCGAAATCTGTATTAATCTTGAGTCTTGAGTTTGGTATTTATAGACTTGCCAAGCTTCCACTGTTCAGCCCATGATCTGCAAGAAAACCAACCACAAGAGCACTCAAGATAATGGGTTAGTGGGTTAGTTAGGAAGTTAAGATAAATTCCATAATTAAATCCACTAAGCACTACTTAACCCTACTTAGCCCACTAACTAAGATTTAGTTTAGAAGTTAAGAAAAGTTAAAAACACATAGTGAAATTAATTCACGTGTTTCAAAAGTTCCACTCTTGCTCAAAAAAAAAAGTTCCACGGCTGTAGTTGGGACAATTGGTATCACATTTATTTTACAGGTAATCAAACTTTTAACATCCACTAGTCTTGATATTTATTTTGTTTATTTTATGTCCTATGTATTTCATTAACTACAAATATTTATATGACCATTTTACAAATGAGTCCATTAATGATTACTTATTTATAAAGGGGTCCAGACAAAAAAATCTTTTGTAAAAAATCTACACATGGTACATAGGTTTGTAAAAGACTAAAATAGCCCATCTCATTTTAATATGCTCAAATTTCATCATTTAATTTAATCTAACCTCAGTTTGACGCCAAATTTCACAAATTATTCAATTTTGACCCAAAACACAAGTTTATTGACAATTTCGTCCGTCACCGCCGTTGACTTTTTTCTTTCTTCCTGATTTTTCCGTCACCAACGTTGACTTTTTCGATTTTTTTTTGATTTTTTTTCTTTAACATCTTTTTTACCCCTATTTAAACAACAAAATTGTTGTGGTAGACAGTAATATCAACTATATTACTTTTAAACATAGTAAAATTAATTATACTACAGTTTAACAGAGTAATATTGCTATATTAATCTCTAGCACAATAATATTAACACAACAAAAGTCATTATTATTGTGTAATAGAGTAATATTAATATGTTGACCGTTCAACAAATGTAAATATAATAAAAAGCCAAAAAAATTAATATTACTGTAGTTGACAGTAATATTACTCTAAGAACAGTAATATTACCCGTCAACCACAATAATATTATTGTGTTTACAGTAATATTACAATAATAGACAGTAATATTATTACGTTACTCCGTCAATAACTCAAACAAAACAAAAAATCCAAAAAAAATAATAATATTGATGTGGTTCACAGTAATATTACTGTGGTTACAGTTATTTTACTGTCAACGACAGTAATATAATCACGTCGACTTGCTAGCAAATCAAACAAAATTATAAAAAAAATATAATAAAAATAATAATATTGTACTGTCAACGGTAGTCGTTAATGTACTGTCAGTTAGGGTTGTGCATGGATCGGTTTATGAAATGTTTTTTACGATTTGAAAATTGCTATTTACGGTTCATAACAAAAAACACTTTATCTCTCTAAAACACCAAAACTTCCCAAAAACCCCCCAAACTGCAAATAGCAAAAAAGAAAAAAAAAAGAAAAAAATCGAAATCAAGCTTGAAGAAGGGTTGTGCTTCGATTTTTTGAGGTAATTTCGACTATTTTATGTGTAATATGCATTGGGTAGGTCAATTAAGGAACCAATTTCATGTTAAAAAGCCCTACAAATCGATTTGTAGGGCTTTTTTTTCGCAAAAACATGTTGGAACGCCCAAGATGGGCGCCCAAGGCGTGTATGAACGCCCGTTTCAGGCGTTCGTACACACATTGGGCGCCCATCTTGGGCATTCAATTAAAAATAAATAAAAAATTTGCACTGGACGCCCAACTCGGGCGCCCAAATGCAGCTTGCACGCCCAACTTGGGTGTGTACTGCATGAATGGGCGCCCAAGTTGGGCTTTTACTCATTTTTGCCCAGTTTTGGGGGGTTTTTGGATTTTTTTTGGAAGTTTTGGGGTTTTAGAAAGATAAAGTGATTTTTGTTATGAACCGTAAATAACAATTTTCAAACTGTAAAAAGCAAGTCCCATCGGTTTTAACTACCAACCAACCCATTTTTGACCCATAATTTGCGATGGATTGTCAACCATCAATCGACCCATTTAAGTTGGATCGATAATGTCAACCAACCCATGTATAGTTGGATCGATAATGGTTCCTAATATGCTAAAAAAATGGTTAGTCGGGTAATATCGGCCAACCAACTTTATTTATTAATTATTATTTATTAATTTTATTTAAGATATTTAATATTTTTAATTTCAAATTTCTATTTTATATCACATTTATTAAATTATCTAATATTGACCAAAATCCTAAAAGCAATAAATCTAACATAATTATCTAATTTGAACTATTTTAATTTTAAGACATATAGCCTAAGTATTTGGACGACTATCATTTGTTGAACTATTATGTTTAATTGCAATACATATGGCCCGTAATGTTTTGAATTTTTTATTTGAATATTGTTGAACCAGTCATATTTAATCTATAAAAGATATAAGGTTGTAACAACTAATAAAATATTAAACAAAATTAAAAGTATTTAGATGGATGACCCATCAACCAAACCATCAACTGACCCATTAAATTGGTTTTCAACCATCGCCCAACCCATGTAAATTGGGTTGATAACGGTTTTCAATATTTACCAAAGTTGGTTGGATGAGTTGGGTTGGTTTTATGGCTGGTTTTTAACCAAACCAACCAACGCACAGCCTACTCTGTCAGTGATAGTATAATTACGTTAATTTACTGTTAGTGGCTGTTTAATTACTGTTAATGACAACACAATCACGGTCAACGTTTAGCGGCGGCTGTAAAAAAAATAACTTTTTTTAAAAAAGTCAACGCCGGAGACCGACGGTCAACGCCGAAACCCGGCGGCGGAATTTTTTTTTCGAAAAGTCAATGCCAGAAACCGGCGGCAAAAAAATAATTTCAGAAAAATAAAAAAGTTAAAAAAAAAGGCAAACTTAAATTTTTGTGGTCAAAATTGATTTAAATTGGGATTACAATTAAGAATTTGATGTAAAGGGTTGGAGTAATTTTGTCATATACATAAATTTTTCCTTTATTTATAATACTTATTAAAGGGATGAGCTTATTGGGGAAATAAATATAACCATTAAACCTAGATTAATAAAGATGATTGGTCAGAGACTTATGCACAAAAACCCCTATATATATTGTCCCAAAATTAATTTATAACTTACATAACCCAAAATTGTGAAAATCTAAAGTATTAATAAACGAGTGCCTTAAATAGATTTAAAAAATCAAAACATTGAACACAGAGAAAAAATAAATCAAACAATACTTTGCTTTTTTTTTTTTTTTTTAATTGAAATGAAGTATATTAGCATTTACCATTAGGGATGGCAATTCGCCCCGAAATTTTCGGGTACTACCCGTTCCAAAAAAATTGGGACTGGTATGGGGATTGAAATTTTGTCTTTGACCGGGTACGGGGACGGGTTTGCCTATACCCGCCCCGTAGACGCACCCCGTACCCGTCCCCGTACCCATCCCGCATTATTTATATATATAATATATATTTATTAATTATTATATTAAATATAAATAATTAAATAGTAATGATATATTAAATATTAGCTAAAAATGAGGATTTTTAGGTTTCGATTATATAATCAAGTATTAGTATTATAATTAAATATTGATTTATTTGTTGAAATAAACCTTTAAATTATAAGTAAATTTCATATTTATTTATTAAAAAAAAAAGAAGAAAAATAGACGGGGATTTTTACTCGCCCCGATACCCGTGGGGATTTTATGGGGGGGTATAGGGATTCTTTTTATAAAGTTCGGGGATTTTGACAGGAATAGGGATGGGGATTTCCATAACGGGGCGGACATGGGATTGCAAAACTCGCCCAATACCTGCCCCATTTGCCATCCCTACTTACCAATTACCATCCTATTGTAATCTCGAATTGCCAAAAAAAACCTCTATGTTAAAAATAGGGGCTCTTTGAGAAAAACCCCTCATTACTTCTTTTAATGGAGAGTGGCCCAAAATATTTCTCTCCATTTGAGAAAAGCCCACACCCATTTTCAGCCATTATATATTTCATCTTTGCCCCCACCCGCCACATCATCACTGTGTCACGCGCTCAGTGTTTTTTTTTTTTTTTTTTTTCGTTTTTCTTCCGTTTTTTTTATGTTTTCTTTTTTCTGTATTTTCTGTATCAGTTTCCTTAATCGACAATGGAGCATAGTCGATTAGCCTTAATCGACTATGCTTCATAGTCGATTAAGGAAATTCTTTAATTTTTTTTTATTTTTTTTTTTATTTTTTTTTCTATATCAGGTATATTAATCAACTATGATGAAGCATAGTCGATTAAGAATCTGCTACTAAACATAATAAATCACAATTGCAAAAAAAATGCAAAATAAACTATATTTTACAAAATACAAAAAATATACAAACATTATAATTGATTTATACAATTGGAATCAATAAACAAAAAATCCAAAAAAAAATAAAAAATTGGAGCCGATCAACCTTAATCGACTACCAGAGCATAGTCGATTAGCTTAATCGACTATTGAATATGTATATAGTCGATTAATGTTCTAGCTTGCGCGAATTTCTCTACACGCGCCGTCATCTGCCCGATCCACCAAAAAACCCTAGATCTGTCTCCCCATTGTCACCACAACGTCGCCACACCACACATTTGTATCCCACGCCGTCGCAAAAGATTATTATTTACCAATAAAATAGACAAAAATCACAGTTGGTCTATGATTGCTTTAATGCAATGGAAGGCAAGGTCAAGGCAGCAGGTAAAACTAGCTGGTTTCGAACCAGACAAAAGCAACTGAGGCTGGAATTGGTCGGAGTGATGGATGGTTGTTCGCCTTTGAGAAACCTGCCACTTATATTTCAAATGGGAAGGCTCTTTCTCGTTCAATCCAGAACGAGAAAAGGGTTGTGTCCAATTCTGATGGCTGCAGCGGTTCTTCACCCAATATGTCGGCCAATTCGTCGGAGCATTATTTAACGATGCCGATTGAATTCTGATCGAGCAGAGAATAAGCTGATCGAGAAGAAAAAAAAGGAAGAGAGAGAGAGAAGAAAGAACGAGATACGAGAGAAGAGAGAAGAGAGAATAGAGCAGAAGAAAAAAAAAGAAAAACAAAAAGAGAAAGAAAGAGAAGAAAGAACGAGACGAGAGAAGAGAGAAGAGAGATGAGAGAATAGAGCAGAGAGAAGAGAAACGGCGTAAGATGACATGTTAAAATTTAGGGTTAGGAGTAAGGGTATAATTGAGATACTACCTTTATTAATTATCCAAGCTAATAATAAAAGGGGTTTTCTCTAATTATTTTTGGGAGGAGGGTTTTTCTTAACAACATTTACTAGATGAGGGGGTTATTGCTAATATTCCCGTTAAAAATATTAGCAAATACCCATGTATGAAAATTAGTCGCTACACTCTATATATGCGAGTGGGGTGCATTTTTGAAATAAAAAAACCTAAATATCCTTTAATTAGAGATTTTTAATATTACAAATTCACCCTAAAAGTTTCAGACCAAAGTGAAGTTTTCAAAAGTTTCAATTCAGTCCTTCATATTTCCAAAAAGGCCATCTTCCCAGCCCCACGCATTTATTTCATTGCGACTTTTTCCAGCAAAAAACAGGAGGAGAAACCGAAGGACCGACGATGGAGATTTCCGAATACTGGAATCTTAGTTGTGCGGCGGAAGCTGTACGAAAAAAGGTTGGTTGGGCCACCTCGGTGAAGATGGTGAGCGCGGGAGGTCTTTTCTTCAGTCAGAAATTGACCCAATGAAGATGGCCAAGTGTCGGCACCGACACACACTCGATCGGAAAGAAGACCTGTTCGGGCACGGTGGATGGCGGTCAGCGGTGGGCTCGGGCTGGAGTCGGACGGTGTAGATCGACGCCGACCGAGATTCAGTCGGTGGGATACGTTAAATCAGAAACTTTGAAAATTATAGATTCACCCCAGAATTTTTGTTTGTCCTAATGTTTTCAAAATTCTCAATTCAGTCCATGATATTTTATGTTTTGAACAAATAAAATATAAATTAAAAATAAATAATAATGGGTTAGTCTAAAAAACCCATGACAAGGGCACTTAATTAAAAAAGGGACGTCCGACTTTTCTGTCTTTTAAATATTTCCAGTTCATTCAAACTTATTTGCAAATAAGGAAAACTTTTTTATATATACCAAAATTACCCCCAAATCATTGAATTCCAATTCAACTCCAATTTCATAATTTACACTCCAATTTCATGATTTACACTCCACTTTAGCCCAATTTCACCAATTAACCAATTTTGACCATAATTTCAATTTTGACCCGCCACCACCGGAGACCGCCGGTCAGCCGCTGGTCTCCGGCGTTGACTTTTTTTTCCCAGTAGTTTTTTCTTAAAAAAAAATATTTCAATTAATATTACTGTTTTGACTGCTAAATTGCTGTCTCCAGCAATTATTTAACTCTCGAAGACAGTAATTTAACTGTTAATTGACCTTTTTTTTCTTAAAAAAAATATTTCAATTAATATTATTGTCTTGGTTGCTAAATTACTGTCTACAGTTATTTCACCGTCGGAGACAGTAATTTACCTGTTAATTGACATTTTTTTTTAAATTTTGTTTTTTCTTAATTTTTTTTTTAATTAATATTACTGTCTTGGCTGCTAAATTACTGTCTCCAACTGTAGTTTAATTGTCTGAGACAATAATTTTACTGTATTAATTAATTTTATCGTCTTAGCCTGCAATTTTGCTGTCTTCGACTGTAATATTATTGTCTTCGACCGTAGTATTACTGTCTCGTGCAATAATATTAGTGTTTAGGATAGTATTATTAGTAATGTTACTGTTCGGGAAAATAATATTCATAATATTGTTGTCCCAAACAGTAATATTACTGTCTGAGACAGTAATTTAGCAGCCAAGACAGTAATATTAATTAAAATATTTTTTTCTAAGAAAAAAAAATTCAAAAAAAAAGGTCAACGCAGGAGACCGGCCGGAAAAAAAATTCAGGAAAAAAAAATTTCGAAAAAAAAATCAACGCCGGAATCTGGCCGGAAAAAAAAATTCAGAAAAAAATTATTTTTTGAAATATTATTTCAAAAAATTATTAAAATGGTAGTTAATGTGATATATTTGTTTAAATCCGGGGTCAATGTGTAATATTAAGGAAGTTAGAGCATAATGGATGAAATAAATAAAATTAGATTATGGAGAGTATTTTAGACTAAAGACATGGGAATGAGGCTATTTAAAAGGGGACTATTAGTCATAACCCCCTCTAGTGTTTTTTTAATAATGGGGGATCCAACCATATTTTCAATATTGGTAGGAAACCCACTATTTTAATTAATCCCGAAAATAGTCTTCTTGAAGCCACGTTATGTCTAATAAAAAAATCACTAGAAATCAGGAAAATAAACTGCTAAAACGTGTGAGATTTTATCCCCAAATCTCGCTCTCCCTAATCTTTCCATAACTCTCACTGCAAAACCTAAATCTGCTAACGACTACGCCGACGACAAAACCTATGAGTAGGAAAATTGAATCTGCCAAATTCTTAAACTCACTCACCCACCAAAATCTGCGATACAACCATACTGTATCGTTCCCTGGGTAAAAAAAAAAAAAGCGACGAAACTCCCAAAAAAGTGAAATTCTTGAAGCTATGGACACCAACACAGCGCAATCGGGAAATAAAGCAACGCCTGGGAGCCATAAGTATCCCCCTTGAAATAGTCTTGTTCATTAATATCCTCTTTTTGATTATACCAAAAAACACAGCCTACAAATGTGTTTGTTTTACATTTTATTTTTGTGAACAGGAGAACGCAGGACGAAAGCATTGAACGACATTCGGCTAACCAACGCATGTAATTAATTTGTATTCCTGCTATAATTTGTGGGATTTGGTGGTAAATAGACTATTTGAAGTATATTTATGGGGAAATTAATACAATTTTAATCGTGGGTAAATAGACTATTTGAAGTATATTTATAGGGAAATTAATATAATTTTAAATCGATGCATTTGTTAAGTAAAATATGTGTTTTCATATATGTAAGAAAAATATCTAATTATTTTTTTTGGAAAAAAAGAAAAAAGAAAAAAAGTTGGAAAAAGAGAATCAACTATTTGAGTTGGAAAAAAAGAAAATAGTCTATTAATTGAAAAAAGAAAAAAATTAGTAATAGACTATTTGTGTTAGCAGTTAATAGACTGTTTTTGAAATTGTTAAGTAGTTGTTTCGCAATTAGCGAAAATAGAAATAGTTCAATGTTACATTTGTAGTTTTGTTGGTATATATTTGGAACAGATGACTTTGAAAACAAAATGTGCAATTCGTTTTTGAGTATACTGCAGACATACTATTTTGTAAGCAATTCCTTGTAAACTATGTAATTGTAGATTATATGGCTATATTGTAGTTGTTTGTTTAAATAGTTCATTAAGATTGTTATTAATCTGTTATTCTTGATGTAATTAGTGGACATTTGTATGTAGTACTTGCTCGGTCAAAAAAATTGCATGCCATTTTGATTCCAAATAGTCTATTTGCTTGGGTGTCTTGAATGTTCTGGAATTATTATTAAACTGTTTTTGTTAACTGTTAATAGACTATTTAGGTAACAGTTCATTAATATGTACATAGACAATTTTGAAAAATAGACTATTCTGCCTAGATAGACTATTCTATAAATATTTCTGTAAATTAACCAATAAGTAGTTCTCTACAGACCGTGTTTGATATGCATTTATTTTTTACATGATGTTGATCTATATTGTCTTAACAGAGGGCACACAACGATAGTAGCCCGTTTCATACGCCAAAGAACATTTTCGAGGAACATTCAATCATCAAGGAAGAAATCGAAATAGACTACCTCCAAATGTGGACAAAAATTGTGAAGACTCTTATAAAATGGGGGAAGTGCAAGGACAACAGGACGAACAAAAACGTAAACACTAACATCGCTTGATCACTGTAACCCTTAAAATGGATTTTGTTTAATGTTGTTGACAGTTGTTATTTAAATTTACGTTTTCTTAATTTTCAAGATATGTTTAAACTTTGTTTTGTTATAGCATATATTGTCCTATTATATAAATATATGTAATATAGATTATTTTTATGTTAGCATCATTAATTCTTTAGTTAAAACAAGTATATTTATGTAATTAACTCCAACATAACTATAATTTTTCAGTTAAAACAACTATATTTCTCTGAATATCACCAACACAACTATAATTTTTTAGTTAAAACAACTATATTTCTGTGAATAACACCAACACAACTATATTTCTTCTCTTAAAGCAACTATTTTTCAGTTAAAACAACTATTTATCAATTAAAACAACTACAAATTATCAAGATCAACTATCAAATCTAGTTAGAATAATGAAATCGACTACAACAGTAACGAAAACAATTATAATTTTGTAAATAACACCAGCACAATTTCAACAAACGAACATCCGATTGACAATTAATTGAACAAAAGTAGCTCCCAAAACAATACAAGTTTCTACAATTCAGCACTAAAAAATCCGAAAAGAAAAAAATTATGAACTTAATTAAAAAATGAAGCAAATCCTGTGCGTCTGCCTCGTTGCCCTCTCCCCAAAGTAAGCTTTGCTTTCATTCGATTCCTCCATTTCTGAAGGATAATTATCCGACAATTTGTGATAAATCTTCTTCCTTTAGAAAATAATTTATTCATTTGTTTTCTAATTGAATGATAAAATGGGTCTGGAAGCAGTCACAGAGGCAATAGTTGAATTCTTGAACAAAGGCAGTAAAACCAGTGTTGGTCGGGGTGGAAAAGAGAAGTGAAAGTTGGCGGCCACTCCTTGGCCGCCGCCGCCGCCGTGTTCTCCTTGAGCGCCGTCACCGACGAAGAGGCGCTTGAATTTGTATTAGAGGTGCCAATTTTTTAACGAACCGCGGGGGTCTTCCCTCGTCGTTGTCAATATGTGGCCCCCCTTTGTCCTCTCCTTGGCCGCGTCGCCTTCGCCGCCGCCACCACCGGATCCCCAGTTCGAGACAGAATAGAAGACGTGATGGAGATGACAGAATGACGATTGGGTGCTAAAGATGTGATTAGGTTTTATAATTATACGATTTGGAAACTGCTGATTTAACGTGATCACATATTTTATTAGATTTAATTATTCAGGGGTAGAATAGTCAGGTCAAAATCCAATTTTAATTAAAAAGGATTTTAATTATTAACTGGGGGATCTCACTAATATAAGAAAAGGGGTTGTATCCACCTTCATATAGTCAAATGTATTAGGGGGTTCTCACTAATTATCCCATTTAAAAGACTGTTTTTTTTTATGGACCAATGTGCATTAAGTCCCTTGTCATATCCCATTTTTGCCATTTGCCCAATAATAATAAGAAATTGATCGGACATAAAAGTATGGAGGTTTTAGCATCCGACAACCTAGTGTAATCTCTAATGGCTAAAAAAGTCCCTATGTCAAAACAATTAGCACATACGTCTTGTGTTGCATAGTCAACGTCATTAAGGCCCCCACGAGCTGGTCGTGTGATACACTCGCCAAATATGGTGTTCGATTTTTTGACGTGAAAAGACTCAAATACACTTTATATTATAAATTTAAAAAATAAGCCTCAAATAAAGTTTTTAATTTTTCCAATTCACTCCCTTGAAGTTTCATAAAGGCCCTTTTCTTCCTTAAGTCAGGAACTGATTTGCAATTTTCCAAAAATACATTGAACATAGCTGACCGCCGCTCTCCTTATGGCGAACACTCTCTCCGGCCTCAACTACCTCCATATCCTCAGCCTACGTTTCGCCCTACCACTCCAAGATTTTCTTCGACGAAATTCGGTTCGGTTTGGAGCTATAATCTTCTACAAAACCCATCAACAACAAGTGAAAATCCAAGAAAATATCTACCCATCGAAAACAAGGCTTTTTAGAGAAAAAATTCCAGCCTCACTCCCACAACCATCCAAGAAAATAGCAATTTGACTGAAACCCAGAAACTATCACCACAGATGAAGAAAAAGAAGAAGAATCAAAACTCGGGAAGACTCATTTTGGCTTTAGTCAAATTCTCGGTAGTTTTGGTGGTTTTGGAGGATAATAAGGTTGCTAGGACAATACTGCCTTCGGTCGAGAGTGATCCTAAGTTTTGGCAAGAGTGGGATGAGATGAAAATCGACGGTCTCTGCATGACTGCTTACAGTCCATCTGCGAAAAATCCTGATATTCCGAAGCCGTATCTCGGGTTCTTGTCCAAAACCCCTTATGGATGTTTTCGTTGGTTAAGACCAAGCCTCATTAGAAGAAAGCATTGGAGTTGAAGAGGGTGAGAGAGGAGTTTAAGAGGAGGAGGAACAACGAGCTGGCGAAGATGAAGGAGGATAGGGAGACGATGGAAAATGCCATAATAGCGCATAAGAAAATGGAGGAGAAGCAAAAAAGGAGGGATATGAAAAAGATAAAGTACTAAGAGTCAGGGGCTCGTGTGAGGCGGGCCCAGCGTAAGAAGCTTCCGCAGTTTTTGGAAAGGGATGTCGATGTGAAGTTCACAAATCATATTTTCTTGGAATATGATTTGTGTACCTTTACATGGAAAATTTGGCGATGAATTCTTTGTAATCCTAATATGATTTGATGTTGCACCTATGTATGTAATCTTTTTTTCAACTATTTCGTCCTTCTCGTTTTGTGGCCTAATGTTGGGTCGGAATCATCAGGTGGTATACTTCTTTGTTGGCCCCCCGGTGTGGGTAAGACACTATTAGCAAAAGCTGTGGCTGGTGAGGCAGGTGTTAACTTCTTCTTCATTTCTGCATCTCAGTTCGTCGAAATATATGTTGGTGTCGGTGCTTCTCGTGTTCGAGCACTTTACCTGTTAGGATTAATCTGCTATGAACGAATATTTGCCGAGACGAGTTGACTCTGTCCTTAAGACGAAATTTCCCCGCAACGGTGCTAACGGCTTGAATGGAAATCGTCTCCCAAGATACAACGACAAGACTTGTGAAAGAATTTATGGTCCCGAATTCGTTTAATACAGAGGTGTTGTTGAAGGTGTTATGACACTTGAACAAACAAGCAGCGGAAATATAAAGACAAAAGAACAATACTCAGAATTAAAAATGTTCACAAGTAAAGACTTGTGAACTTGCCCTTTACAGGACGGAAAATATATTAAAATCAGTATTCCAAGAATACAAACAGAAGAGTGCGAAAACTTCTTCCTTATGAGTGAATCTTTTTCAAGATCACTCTTACAACCAAATCTAGATACTAAAAGAAAGATATCAAAAATTCTAGATTTCAAAGAATGTACTTATAAATAGTACGTACAACAGATCCTAGAAAACACACTAAAATTCTCGAGATTAAAACTTCAGCTCTCTATTTTGTTTTCTCGAAATCTGTGATAATCTTGAGTCTTGAGTTTGGTATTTATAGACTTGCCAAGCTTCCACTCTTCAGCCCATGATCTGCAAGAAAACCAACCACAAGAGCACTCAAGATAATGGGTTAGTGGGTTAGTTAGGAAGTTAAGATAAATCCCATAATTAAATCCACTAAGCACTACTTAGCCCTACTAAGCCCACTAACTAAGATTTAGTTTAGAAATTAAGAAAAGTTAAAAACACATTGTGAATTTAATTCACGTGTTTCAAACTCCCCCTTTTTAACTTTCTGATCAAAACTAAATCTTAGTCAAAGACTCCCCCTGAGATATTGCTTGAACTCCCCCTGAATTTGATACCATTTGAAAAACATAGAAACAATAAATTAAAACCAAATTCAGCAAGATAGTCCAACAAAAGAAATAATCAAAGTGCAGTCCTAAACAAAAGTTCAGAGGGAAAATAAACAAAACACAAAAATATTGTTCATGAAAACAATCTAAAGTAAAATATCCAAAGTCTCCAAGGTCTCCTCAGTTTCAGCTGCTGCTCCTCCTCCATCACTAGATCCACTGCTTTCTTCTTGAGCTTCCCCCTCTTTCTTTGCCTCCTCTTCATTGACTCCTTGCTCTCTGCCTCTAGCATCCAAGGGATGAGATGTTCCTGCTTCAGTTTCATGATCTTTTTCTCCCCCTTTTTGATCAGAAAGAGCCTTCTGAATCATCTCCACCATGGACTGATGATAGGTAATCTGAGCTAGAGAATGAGTAAGCTGCTGCAATAGAAGATCTCTAGGAACAGACACAAGAAGGTTAGAAGTGTTGTCAACATGAGGTGCAACACCCTCAGTACCAATGTTATTTTGACCTGATTCAGTTGAGAGAAAATCATCTCCATTCCAGGGAAGATCTTGAACATGAGGAGCCCTCAGAAAATTTTGAGACACAGTGATCATGCCTTGTGGGGTGTGAAGATATTCTGAGTCATCTTGGCCCAAGTTTTGAGAAAGTAAGATGGAATAGATGAGAGAAGGATAGGGAAGGTGAGTGGAGGGTGAAATTTTCTGGGCAAGATGACCAATAGTATCAAAGAACAGTTTGCCAAAATCCACTGGTAAACCCATCCCCAATTTGTACATGAGTACAGCATGAGGCTTAGTTACCACAGAGACATTTTTGGATGGAATCCAATTAGCCACTGTGAGTCTAAACAGGACAGAGTAGAAAGCAGTGAGTTGAGAGACTTGAAATTTTCTTGGGTGTGCAGGCCAATTTCTTAAACGGTTTCCAGAAATAACTTTGCAAATTTCAGTAAAATCACCATAGTTATCCTCATCAATCACAGTAGAAGTTTGTAAATGAGAGTTGATAACTTTGGGAGAAAAAGAATAAATGGCATTACGCACAAAAACTTTGCCAAAGTTTGGAGAGTTTTTCTTTAAAAAGGAGGTTTGCAAATTGGCATAAAACTCTTTCACAACCAAGGGATCATAAGAGCAGGCAATCTCAACTAGGTTAAGGATTTTTCTTTGGTGAAGAAAAGCTGTTATCCTATGCTTATCAAATTCTTCCTTAGAAATTTTCTTCTCCTCAATGAAATGACAATTCATGACTTGAGGACTCAACAGTGAATCAGACTCAAAATAGAAATTAGTACTGAAAGCATTTGTTACCTCAAAAGGGGTTGACAAGTTCTTCCCATCCAGGTCTGGTTCTTCTTCTTCTGAGGAATCATCATCTTCTGAATCTTCAAGCTCATCAGGAACATATGCTGGTTCAGGTGATGCAGCACGTGGGGCAACACCTTCTTCCTGCTGAGAAGAGTCTTCAGAGGATTCACTTTCGGAATCAGAAGAGGACAAGTTTTTGCGAAAAGTAGCTAGTGGAACCTCCCAACTGTCTTCACTTTTCTCTGATTCTTCAGCCTGAGGAGGAATTGTATCTGCTTGAGCTGCTGCTTCTGCCAGGGTTTCCAGAGGATCTCCCTGAGGTTCTGATGGAGTTTCTTCTGTAGTGGTGAACTCCTGAGCATCGACAAATGGAATGTCTACATGCTCTGCTGATGACATTCCAGAGAAGTCAGGCATTTCTTCATCCTGATAAGGGGCAGCATCCTCAGCAGCATTCTGAGAAACATTTGCTGAAACAGTAGGTGCAGCAGCATCTTCTGGAGCATGTGCAGCAACACCTTCAGAGACAGGTGCAGCAACACCTTCTGAAACAGGTGCAGCAACACCTTCAGGAACAGAATGTTGAGAGGCTGCTATTGCCATGCTGGGCTGCGACGTCTCCCCCTGAGTTGATGCTGGGGAAGGTGAGTTGTTGGATGAAGACTCAGAGGAGCTGGAGGACAAGGCTTGAGCCTGTGGTGCAGCAAAGGTAGGATCCCCTGCTTCGTCATCAGTTTCTTCATCTACCAGATGAAGACCTCTTCGTGGGTTTGACTGGACTGGAGTGCGGCCACCTCTGCTTCCTCTTCTTCCACCTCTGCTTCCTCTCCGGGGAGAGTTTTCTCCTCTTCGGCGTTGAGGCACCGCAGTGTTCAGATCTGGAAAAGGGTTCGTGCGCTTTGACCGGCGCGTTGGAAATCTTCCGGCGGTGGAAGAGGGACCCACAAAATCAAAGTTGTCTGGGTCAATCGGGTTCAGCTCGTCGCCGGGCTCAATGTAGCTGATAGGAACAGCTTCAAAGTTGATTGGATGAACGATGATGGCCAGATTTGGGTCTGCTGGTACAGGTGCTGCAGCATCGTTGTGGACATCACCATCGACGGCTGGAGGAGGATTTCTATGTGGGGATGCCATGATACAGTAGATAAAGTAAAATTGCTTCTTTGTGCTTTTGATTTTTGAGTGTGAATTTTGTGAGAAGAAGCACGAAATTTATAAGCCCTAATTTTTGCTGAAGAAGAAAGAAAAAATTGAAGTGGAGAAGGTGAAGAAGTGGTGTCCGTTTTTCTTGGGGAGAGTGTGATTAAGGAGAATAAAATTTCCTTGGCAGTTTAAAATAAAAACGTGACACATGGCACAATAAGGAGTGGACTTAGTGGAAAATAAGGAATTAACCCATGTACCCATGACCCATATAAATAGGGATAATTAAAATGAAAAGAGAAAAAACAATAAAACCGTAGCACTCAAGAAATATTCACAAATAATAGAAAAAAAACATTTATTAATGATTAATAGTGAGAAAAATTTGCTGACAGGCATAGATACTATTATCTGTATATTTATATATTTATTATTATATATATAGATATATAAATTTTTTTTTTTTTTTTTTTGTTTTTTATTTTATAATAAAATATATATTATATATAAACTCTTATTTTCAAGTCAAACAATTCACATGGAACATGATCAAGTGTTCAGTTTGAAGGTTCCTCAGTTACTAAGATATGACTATCAAAATAGAGGAGTTTGACTTATGTGAGTGTAATTATTTGTCTAAATGTTTACATGAAGCATGACCACGTTTCAAGGTGAAAGACTTCCAGTTACTGATTTAGAAAATAATACATCGCAGTGAAGTCATTATTTAATGAAGCTAATGCTTCAGTAAATTGTGTTGCAGCTTAAGATATTTGATGAGGTGCTGCAACACGTTTCAGGACATGTTTATTGAGTACACATCCCGAGAGATTTTCTGAGTTTTGAAAACCTCTCATAATCTAATGCCTTTGTAAAGATGTCAGCCAGCTGATCTTCTGTAGGGATGTACTTTAAGCACACTATATTTTTCTCAACTATATCACGAATAAAATGATGTTTAATATCTATGTGTTTAGTTCGTGAGTGTTGAACGGGATTTTTTGAAATGTCAATAGCACTTGAATTATCACAATATATGGTCAGGGTATCACTGGTTAACCCATAATCTCCCAACATTTGTTTCATCCAAATTAGTTGACCACAACACCCTCCAGCAGCTACATATTCTGATTCAGCTGTTGAAAGAGATACACAGTTTTGCTTTCTACTAAACCAAGAAACTAGATTATTCCCCAAAAAGAAACATGCACCTGATGTGCTTTTTCTGTCACTAATATCCCCAGCCCAATCAGAATCACTAAAGCCTATCAAGTTTGTATTTGTGTCTTTGAAAAACTGAATCCCTAAGTCTACTGTACCTGCAACATACCTAATAATCCTCTTCACAGCTTTAAGATGGGTGACCTTGGGATTTGCTTGATATCTGGCACACACACAAACACTAAACATAATGTCAGGCCTGCTTGCTGTTAGATACAGAAGGCTTCCAATCATGCTTCTGTAGAGAGTGCTGTCGACATCTTCTGCAACATCATCCTTAGACAGTTTTTGGCTGGAACCCATTGGAGTTTTCATGTGCTTGGCTGATTCCAACTCAAACCTTTTAACCAGATTGAGAGCATACTTCTTCTGATTAACAAACATTCCTTCACCTGTCTGTTTGATTTGGAGTCCTAAGAAGTAATTCAACTCCCCTACCATACTCATTTCAAAAGTGTGAGACATTGAATCTACAAAAGACTGTAAAAGGTTAGCACAAGTAGAGCCAAAAACAATGTCATCAACATATATCTGAACAATAATGATATGATTATTAGTTCTTCTAACAAATAGGGTTCTGTATGCCTCCCCTCTATTGAACTGTATTTCAAGTAAGAAGTCAGTGAGTCTTTGATACCATGCTCTAGGAGCTTGTTTAAGACCATACAGTGCCTTCTTAAGCTTGAAAACATGATTAGGTTTGGCAGAATCTTCAAAGCCCTTTGGCTGTTCAACATATGCTTCCTCATTTAAAACCCCATTCAGAAATGCACTTTTGATATCCATCTGATACAGTTTGATTTTAAGAAAGCAGGCTATAGCAAGAAGTAATCTAATTGATTCAATTCTAGCTACTGGAGCAAAAGTCTCATCAAAGTCTATACCCTCAATTTGAGTGTATCCTTGTGCTACTAACCTAGCCTTATTTCTAACAACTGTACCTTTTTCATCAGTTTTGTTTTTGAAGATCCACTTAGTCCCTATCACATTTACATGGCTTGGTCTGGGAACTAAGTACCACACATCATTTCTGATGAATTGATTCAACTCTTCATGCATTGCATTTACCCAGAATTCATCCTTCAGAGCTTCTGCAATATTCCTGGGTTCCACTGAAGACACAAAACAAGTGGTTCCAGTTAGTGCACATTCAGAAGATAAATTAGCAAATCTTACCATATCTCTGTAGTTCACTCTCTCTTTTCTTCTGGTTCTTATTCCACCAAAGATATCACCCACTACTTGAGTTGATGGGTGATTTTTCTGGATTCTGCTTGATGGTTCCTTTCTGCAGACATCTAGGGTTGGTTGCAACTCAGTCTCTGTAGGATGTGTTGAGTCAGATGTGGTGACACTTGGCTCAGCACCTTCTTCTCTTGAGACTGGACTGTTTGTGTCTGGGCTTTCTGTGGCAGAAGTGTCTTCTTCTGTTGTTTCCCTTTCAGCAATCAAGTCATCAACTTCATCTTCAGCTGTTTTACTGCGGAGATCAGCAAAGTCATCAAATACCACATTTACAGATTCAATAATGGTTCGAGTTCTTAGATTGTATACTCTATAAGCATGACTGTTATTAGAGTATCCCATAAACAAGCTCAAATCACTTTTTGAATCAAATTTAGCTAGATGATCTCTATCATTTAGAACATAGCAGACACACCCAAACACATGCATGTATTCTAGATTAGGTTTCTTACTATAAAGAATTTCATATGAAGTCATCATAGATCCTAATCTTAGATACACACGGTTTGAGATGTGACAGGCTGTGTTGACAGCCTCAGCCCAAAACCTTTTAGACAAATTTTTTGCACTCATCATCACCCTAGCCATTTCCTGAATAGTTCTGTTTTTCCTTTCAGCAATGCCATTTTGCTGAGGAGTTTTTGGAGCAGAAAATTCATGCTTTATTCCCTTTTTATTACAAAAAGCAAAAAATAAAGCATTCTCAAATTCTTTTCCATGATCAGATCTTATCCTACGAACAGAAACTTGAAATTGAGTTCTAACAAACCTGTACAAATTTTTGAAAACTTCAAAGGTGTCTGATTTTTCTCTCAAAAAATACACCCAAGTATATCTTGAAAAATCATCAACACATACAAAGACATATTTTTTTCCACCTAGACTTTCTACCTCTATAGGACCCATAAGATCCATATGTACAAGTTCAAAACAAATAGTGGTACCAACGTGTTGCAACACTTTGTGTGGTACTCTGGTTTGCTTTCCCTTCTGGCACATTCCACATATAGGAATATCCTTGATCTTGAGATCTGGTACTCCTCTTATGGCATTGTACTTGTTGAGAAGCTTCAGATTCTTGAAGTTTGTATGTCCTAGTTTCTGGTGCCACAGCTCTACTTCACTTACTCTTGAACTCTTGCATGAGATGGTGTCACCTGTTTGATAGCAATTATCCATTGATCTGGAACCTGTAAGTACACAATGATTTTGATTATCAAACACAGAACAACAGTATTTATCAAATTCTACACGTAGATCATCATCACACAATTGACTGATACTAATGAGATTTGACCCCAATCCTTCAACATGTAAAACATTTGAGAGTTTTGGAAGCCCCTCAATACTGAGTGTTCCACGTCCAACCACTTTGCCTTTAGCTCCTCCTCCATAGGTTACACGTCCTCGATTAAGTGTGTGGTAGTTTGATAGAAATTCCCTTGTTCCAGTCATGTGCCTGGAGCATCCACTATCAAAGTACCATGAACCTGAAATGTTAGCATTTAAAGAGGTGTACACTGCTTTGCACAAAAATTTACCTTTGGGAGTCCATATTTTACACTCCTTTTTGGTAGATTCTACCTTTTTCTTTGAAGTGTTCCTTGAAGTGTTGTGGCTTATTTTATACAACATTTTGTCACTGCTGAGTTTTTCACAAAATGGACGAATGTGTCCTGGTGAGAAACAGTAATGACAAACATAACCTCTTATTCTGGAATCTGGAGTGGTGACTGTGGACTTCCTGCAATCCTTTCTGTTTGCACCCTTCTCTTTTACAAAGACAATTTCTTTCTTCTTAACTGGCTTCATTTGTTTTTTGAACCCTAGCCCTTCATGTTTGTAGTGCTTTTCCATTGACACAATCTCTTCGAGCTTAGTTGTGCCAGTGTTCATCCTCTTGATTGCTAGAGTTGCCTTTTTGAGTTCTTCTTTCACTTTTGCCAGTTCAAGATCCTTCTTGGTGATTCCAACCTCCAAATGTGTGATTGTTTCTTTGAGGGAGGAATTTTCCTTGTTGGCTGCATCTAGAGCTTGAGTCTTATTCTCCAAGTTTCTGATCAGCTTTTTACACATTTCTTCATCATCACTGACTGCTTCATTACTGGATTCTGCTGCATTCACAGAAATAGAGTTTAAACATGTATATTGATCAGTATTTAACTCACAAATTGAAAGTGTTTCAGAAAGTGTTGCAGCATCCAGGGAGACTCCTTGGGATTCTGTTTCAGTGGAACTTCCAGTAAGATATCTGACAGAAAGAGCTTGTTTAGAGGATTGCTGTTCCTCTGTCTGTTCAGGTTGTTCTTCCTCCTCATCACTGACAGCACAAATCAAACTCATTCCTCTCCTTCTCAAGGTATTTGCACATTCATTAGCATAATGTCCAAATCCTGAACAGGCCCTGCATTTAATATGATCCAAGTTAGGTGGTTCAGAATTTGAACGAATAAAAGAAGAATTTTTTAAATTGTTTTGAGAAGGTGTTTGAGGAAATGTTCTCTGTGGAATAGATCTGTTCCGGGGCTGAGTTTGTCGATTTTGTGGAGACCCTTCTGAGAATAACTGCCTGGGCTTGATTCCACTTCGTCTGAACGCCCTATTGAATTTCTGAATCTGAAATGCCACATTATTGAGGCATTCTTCTGCATCATCATCATATTCCGGAGCAACATCTTCCTTCTCTAATTCTGCCTGGAGTGCATTTGAGATAGCCTTTCCTTTCTCCTTTCTTTGATCTTCGAAGTTCATCTCTCTGGACTTGAGACTTCCTATTAATTCGTCCAGCCGTAGAGATGATGTATCTTTAGCCTCCTCAATAGCAGTAACCGTCATGCTGAACCTTTCTGGAAGAGTTCTCAATACCTTATTCACTAGTGTCTCGTTGCTCAAAGGACCACCTAAGGATTGAAATTCATTAGCCAAGTCAATCAGCTTCTCATTGTACTGAGAAATTGTTTCAGTTTCCTCCATTCTCAGTCTCTCAAATTTGGAAGAGAGTAATCTGAGCTTGGTTCTTTTGACACTATCTGATCCCTCACAATGTAGCTGAAGAATTTCCCAAGCATCCTTTGCAGAAGTGCATACAGAGATTAATTTAAACATTGTTAAATCTACTGAATTGAAAATTGCATTTAACGCCTTTGAGTTTTGATTAGCATTTGATAGATCGTCTGGTGTCCACCGTAATTCTGGAGTTGGAAAAACATCTCCGTCCACATCTGTGATAGTTGGTGGCTTCCATCCAGTGAGAATAGATCTCCATGCTCTCTCATCAATGGCTTTGATGTACGCCCTCATCTTGACTTTCCAGTAGGTGTAGTTCGTGCCATCAAGTACAGGAGGTCGCATAGAAGCAGTCATCTGAGTATCCATCACGAATTCGTTTCTGTAAGAAAAATAGGAACAAACACTTAGTATACGTCAAGTGTTGGCTCTTGATGCCAATTGAAAGAATTTATGGTCCCGAATTCGTTTAATACAGAGGTGTTGTTGAAGGTGTTATGACACTTGAACAAACAAGCAGCGGAAATATAAAGACAAAAGAACAATACTCAGAATTAAAAATGTTCACAAGTAAAGACTTGTGAACTTGCCCTTTACAGGACGGAAAATATATTAAAATCAGTATTCCAAGAATACAAACAGAAGAGTGCGAAAACTTCTTCCTTATGAGTGAATCTTTTTCAAGATCACTCTTACAACCAAATCTAGATACTAAAAGAAAGATATCAAAAATTCTAGATTTCAAAGAATGTACTTATAAATAGTACGTACAACAGATCCTAGAAAACACACTAAAATTCTCGAGATTAAAACTTCAGCTCTCTATTTTGTTTTCTCGAAATCTGTGATAATCTTGAGTCTTGAGTTTGGTATTTATAGACTTGCCAAGCTTCCACTCTTCAGCCCATGATCTGCAAGAAAACCAACCACAAGAGCACTCAAGATAATGGGTTAGTGGGTTAGTTAGGAAGTTAAGATAAATCCCATAATTAAATCCACTAAGCACTACTTAGCCCTACTAAGCCCACTAACTAAGATTTAGTTTAGAAATTAAGAAAAGTTAAAAACACATTGTGAATTTAATTCACGTGTTTCAAACTGGAATATGAGCACTCCAAATCCCAAGTACGACGAACTGTACTTTGTGCAGAACTTTTCGAGAGAATCTGTGAAGGGTAGGCTTGCTTAATATGCAGTAGGTTGATTTTGGATTGAAGTGAGGAATTCTGGGAAAGACAGGGTCTATTTATAAGGTTCGAAAAGTAATGTCCTTTGGAGCAAAAAGTAATGGTTTGCATTGGTTCGGCCGCACCAATTCAAACCAGTCAGACCATTCGAGATGGGCTTCAAGTAAGAAGGGTCCAATGGGTTGACGGCCCATGAGCTAATGTTTTTGGCCCAAAAAAACAATGTAGTGATTTGGGCCCGAGCCCAAATCCAAATCCAAATCCGATCCGTACGTACGAACAAACGAGTGAGCCGGCCGGACGGCGGCGGCGCGCGCGCGTGTGTGCACGATTTGAAACACATAACATATAGGCCTTTGTCCCAAACAAAGTTGAATGCCCAAAGGGCGTGACCCTTTGTCCCAACATTTTGATATATATACTGCTCAGTACTTCTCTACTTTTCCAATGTGAGACAACTCAAAATCCCACTTTCCTTATATTTTGGACTAGTAATTTTTCATTCACCACAAAATTGGTTTTATATTAATCTTATCCAAAAATTGATTTATATAATGAATTTGACCGTACATTAACATTGATAAAGTTGTTCATGACTCAATTTTTAACCAATTTTCCCAACAATCCCCCACATGAATGAAAACGAGGGCTTCGATTCTCTCTAGAGTTCCCACAAATAGTATTGCATCGCGATAGATAGCATATAGCTTTGAACCTTCCGTAGTGGAGTTACATCGGATTTACTAGGCTGAGTAGTGAACGCGATGTCTTGAACTGTCAGCCGTTCGTGTAAACCAAGACAATGCAACCCACACAATACTATTCTTACATTTCCTTAGTTCTCATGATTGTGTCCGTTTTGGCCATGGACACACATCTTGGATTCATAAGTGTTTGTCAAGTTTTTGAAGCGGCCCTCACGTCATACACTTACATAGGTGATCTCCTATTAAATGTATCCTGCCAATACCTCACCTTTTACCCTTTCTGCATGTAGCACTATTATCTTTCGCGGGAATGAGTTAGGAATGAGTTTCTTAGTGCTCGACTGAACTTTCTTAGCTTAGTTGTCCCTTTTGAACCAGTTCTTGGGATCTCTAGTCAGCATGGTTGGGTTACCACTAAGATTGTCCTTAATTGATGGGTTTTAATTCCATTCCCCTAGATAGACATTGTAGTTGATCTCTTGGTAAATCTGTAGTCAACGGATCTGCTAAGTTGTCTTTAAACTTTACATAGTCTATAGAAATTATTCCATTTGAGATCAATTGCCTTATGGTATTATGTCGGCGACGAATGTGTCTAGACTTACCATTATACATGCTGCTTTGTGCCCTTCCAATTGCTGATTGACTATCGCAATGAATCAATATTGTCGGCACTGGTTTATTCCAACACGGAATATCTTCTAGGAAATTACGAGGCCATTCCGCTTCTGCTCCAATTTTATCTAAAGCTATGAACTCCGACTCCATTGTGGATCGAGCTATACATGTTTGCTTTGTAGATTTCCATGACACAGCAGCTCCACCTATAGTGAAAACATAACCACTTGTGGATTTATAATCTTTAGTATCGGATATCCAATTCGCATCACTGTAGCCTTCTAGTACAGATGGATATCTTGTATAATGCAAACCAAGATCTAGAGTATATTTCAAGTATCTAAGTACTCTAGTTAATGCATTCCAATGGTCATTTCTAGGATTGCTTGTAAATCTACTTAATTTACTAACCGAATGAGCAATGTCCGGACGAGTGCAATTCATGACGTACATTAGACTGCCTATAATTTGAGAATATTTCAGTTGATCCACTGGTTCTCCACAATTTTTGGCTAAGTGAATTTTCAAATCGATTGGGATCGTAGCAGGTGGACTATCAAACATTTTAAATTTTCGTAGTACTTTCTCAATATAATGAGATTGAGTAAAAACTAGTCCATTTTCATTTTTGATAATTTTCACTCCCAAAATTACATCGGCTAGACCCATATCTTTCATGTCAAAATGTGTCGATAACATTTTCTTAGTTTTCACGATTATCTCGTGATTACTGCCCATAATTAACATGTCATCCACAGAGAGACATATAAGCACAAATTCATTTGGTGTGTTTTTAATGTATACACATTTATCACACTCATTTATTTTAAACCCATTTGCTAGTATTGTTCTATCAAATTTTTCATGCCATTGCTTGGGAGCTTGTTTTAGTCCATAAAGTGACTTCACAAGTTTACATACTTTGGACTCTTGTCCATGAGCAACAATCCCTTTGGGTTGTTCCATGTATATTTCTTCTTCTAATTCACCATTTAAAAAGGTTGTCTTAACGTCCATTTGGTGAACTTCTAGATTGTGCAAGGCAGCAATTGCTAGAAGTACTCTAATTGATGTGATTCTCGTTACGGGCGAATAAGTATCAAAGAAATCTAGACCTTCCTTTTGTCTAAATCCTTTGACTACTAATCTTACCTTGTATTTATCAATCGAGCCATCGGCTTTGTACTTTCTTTTGAGAATCCATTTACAGCCCAACGGTTTATTTCCCGGAGGTAGATCAACCAATACCCACGTATGATTTTGCATAATTGAATCAATTTCACTATTGATTGCTTCTTTCCGAAGCGGCGCTTCGGGAGTGGATAAAGCTTCTTTTATGGTCCTTGGATCATTTTCCATAGTATATGTTAGGAATTCCGGTCCAAAGGACTTAGCAATTTTTGCCCTAGTACTTCGTCTAGGTTCATCATCACTTTGAAACCCATCATTAGCAGTTTCATATGTTCTTTTGTTAGAACTCGTTGCTGATTTTTCTTTATAGGGAAATCTATCATCAACATTTCTTGATTCAATGATTGTGCCTTCATTCATATCAAGAACATCAGACTTGTGTATTAAACATCTATATGCACTACTGTTGTTTGCGTAGCCAATAAAGATGCAATTAACAGTTTTAGGCCCAATTTTTATTTGTTTTGGTTTAGGTACTTGTACCTTAACCAAACACCCCAACACTTTTAAATATTTATAGGACGGCTTGTGACCTTTCCATAATTCATAAGGGTTTCTTTCTTTTCTCGGTACGGAATCTTACTAAGAATATGATTGGCTGAGAGGAGTGCTCCCCCCCCCCCCCCCTCCCCCCCAAATTCTGAGGTAGACCCGAATTTATTAACATTGCATTCATCATTTCTTTAAGAGTCCGATTTTTGCGTTCAGCAACACCATTTGATTGGGGTGAGTAAGGTGCCGTAGTTTGATGAATGATGCCGGTTTGAGAACAAAATTCATCAAATGGAGCACCATGTTCTCCACCTCTATCACTTCGAATCATTTTGATTTTTCTTCCAAGTTGATTTTCCACTTCAACTTTATAGCTTTTAAAAGCTTCCAAGGCCTCGTCTTTGCTCCTTAGCAAAAACACATAACAATATTTAGTGCAATCGTCAATAAATGTAATAAAATATTTCTTTCCTCCTCTAGTTTGCACAAATTTTAAATCACAAATATCACTGTGAATTAAATCTAGAGGTTCCGTTATTCTTTCAACATAATTAAATGACAATTTAGTCATTTTTGCTTCTACACAAGTTTCACATTTATTTTGAGAATCGAATTTAAGATGAGGTAGTAGTTCTAAGTCTACTAACTTTTTGAGTGTTTTAAAATTCACATGTCCTAATCTAACATGCCATAATTTAGAACACTCTATCAAGTACATAGAATTAGTAATTTTATTATCATCAAACTTGTGAACAAGCGTCATTACATTCATCTTAACAAGGCTGTTATCAACATAGCCTTTCCCTATAAAACAACCATTCTTGGTGAGAATTAATTTCTCAGCCTCAAGAACTAACTTAAAACCAGCCTTAGTGAGCAGCGTTCCGGAAATTAATTTTTTTACGGATATCCGGAACGTGCAGTACATTAGCCAAAGTGAGTTTCTTCCCGGAGGTGAGCTTCTAAACAACCTTTCCTATGCCTACAATGTCCGACGTTGCAGAGTTTCCCATGAACACCTTTTAACCGTTGATTGGAGTGTAGGAGGAGAACGACTCCTTGTTGGAGCATATGTGACGAGTTGCACCCGTATCGAGCCACCATTCCTTGAGATTGTCCACCAAGTTAGCTTCAAAGACTACGGCACACAAGTTGAGATCGGACATGGATCGGAACACTTTTGTCTTCGACCATGTTAGCTTGCCTCTTGGGTTGACGACAATCCTTTGCCATGTGATTTGGCTTGCCGCAATTGTGACACGTTCCAATCGAACTTGAACTTCTTAGGCTTCCATTTTCCTTTGCCGTTGTTGCTTCCATTTCCACCGCCACTAGCACTTCCTTGAGCCTTTCTTTTCTTGCTAACCTGCATGTTTGGTTCCATAAGGTGTGTTTTAGCCTCCATTTGCTGCTTGCCGATTGTGGACTCAGTCTTTCGATTGTCTTCTTCAATCCTTAGCCTCACGATAAGATCTTCAAGCCCCATTTCCTTGCGTTTGTGCTTGAGATAATTCTTGAAATCCTTCCAAAGCGGATGTAGCTTTTCGATCATTGCAGCAACTAGAAAGGATTCACTCAACCTCATTCCTTCGGCATGAATATCATGCATGATGAGTTGCAATTCTTGGACTTGGCTTATAAGAGTCTTGGTGTCCACCATTTTGAAGTCCAAAAACTTCCCGACGATGAATTTTTTCAACCCGGCATCTTCCGTTTTGTACTTTTTTTCTAAGGACTCCCACAGTTCCTTAGCGGTTTTGATAGCACTGTACACATTGTATAGTGAATCATCTAGAGCATTCAAGATGTGGTTCCGACACAAGAAGTCGGAATGAAACCAAGCTTCCCACGCAACTCTCGTTTCCAAGGTAGCGTTGGCAGTAGGCACAGCGGGAGGTGTTTCCGTAACGAAAACAGCCAAGTTGATAGTGGTGAGGTAAAAGAGCAATTTCTGTTGCCAACGTTTGAAATCGATACCTTTGAACTTTTCCGGTTTTTCTCCATGAGCGACGACAGGAGGGTATGGAGCTGGACGAAACGTTGGTGGAAGAACCGGAGGTGGAACAACACCGTTTGGAGGAGGAACAGGAACATTTGGTGGCTGCACTCCTTGGGTTGGTGGATCAACATCTTGGTTTTCCGGCAGGTTGTTGTTGTTGTCTCCTTCGGCCATTTTTGCAGATTGTAAGATTTCGTCTTAAGATTGTTAGGATTAATCTACTATGAACGAATATTTGCCAAGGCGAGTTGACTCTGTCCTTAAGACGAAATTTCCCCGCAACGGTGCTAACGGCTTGAATGGAAATCGTCTCCCAAGATACAACGGCAAGGCTTGGAATAAGAGTACTTCAAATCCCAAGTACGACGAACTGTACTTTGTGTAGAACTTTTCGAGAGAATCTGTGAAGGGTAGGCTTAATATACAGTAGGCTGATTTTGGATTGAAGTGAGGAATTCTGGGAAAGACAGGGTCTATTTATAAGGTTCGAAAAGTAGTGTCCTTTGGAGCAAAAAGGTACATTTTTGGCTGAATGGTTGCACCATTTCGAGTTGAGCCGATTGTGAGTGGTTGCATCATTTCGAGTTGAGCCGAATGGTTTGCATTGGTTCGGCCGCACCAATTCAAACCATTCGAGGTGGGCTTCGAGTAAGAAGGGCCCAATGGGTTGACGGCCCATGACCTAATTTTTTTGGCTCAAAAAAACAATGTAGTGATTTGGGCCCGAGCCCAAATCCGGCGCCAGCGCGCGCACGTGTGCACAATTTGAAACACATAACATATAAGCATTTCTCCCAAACAAAGTTGAATGCCTAAAGGGCGTGACTGTTTGTCCCAACATTTTGATATATATACAGCTCAGTACTTCTCTACTTTTCCAATGTGGGATAACTCAAAATCCCACTTTCCTTATATTTTGGACTAGTAATTTTTCATTCACCACAAAATTGGTTTTATATTAATCTAATCCAAAAATTGATTTATATAATCAATTAGACCATACAATAACATTAATAAAAAATTGTTCATGACTCAATTTTTAACCAATTTTCCCAACATTACCAAGATGCAAGGGAAAATGTGAGTCTTTCTCTTCCTTTGTTTGATTATGATAATTCGAATGATGTTAACTTCTAACAACTGTTTAAGTTATTGATGGAAATGGCAATAAGATCCATGTTTTATGTGACTAATGCAGACTCCATCTGTTGTTTTCATTGATGAACTGGATGCTGTTGGTAGAGAACGTGGTTTAATTAAGGGGTCCGGTGGACAAGAACGTGATGCTACTTTAAATCAGGTTTCTTGCGCATATTGTATTTCTTTTAGTTTCCAATTGATAAATAATGTACGGGTTGTTACTAATATGCAACACCATAACTATGCTCCAGCTTCTTGTGTGCCTCGATGGGTTTTGACGCAGAACGGAAACACGGTAAAGAATTAATTTCTATGAATTAATCCTATAGAACAAAATAACATTCGGAATCCACCGAATACTCTGGAATCCACCAGAAAAATAGAGAAAACTCTAAGTATTTTATTAAAATTCGAAATTCTTCTCAAAATAAAGTCGTAAGTCACCTATTTATACTAAAAAACTGAAAACCCTAATTAAACTAAGAAAATACGAAAAATTACCAAAAATGGCAAAAACGAGTTAAATCCTAATTCTAGTATATCACGTAATTTTGGGAACAACCCAATTTACGGAATCCTAATACAATTTTTCTATGATTTGATATTAATTTTCTAAAACTTACCTAAAATAGCAAAAACGAACTTTTAGGAGTCTAAACGACGTTGGATTGCTGAAATTGGACGTGATTCATGAGCTATGCTCATGAGTTTTGTTCCTTGCGCCGTTTCACTTGAGATAGAGTTCGTTTCGTACTCAACTACGATTTGAGTTCGTCGAAAACCCTCATTTTTCCATAATTTCTTTCGATATTTCCACCAATGCCCATTAATAACTCTTTTCCGAATTAAATAGTTATTTTGCAACACGAATCCAATTTGACGTTCCTTATCAATCTCCTCTTCTTCAAAAGAGCTCGACCTCGAGCTATGATCAAAATATAACAATGAATACTTCTTTGCAAACAACTTCAATTGCTCCACCAATCTTCCCAACACAAAACTCTCGCTTACAAAATCTTCCTCCAACCGAGGCATTAGAAAAATTGGCTTCTTCATCGACAATTCCAATGGCTCTACCAATTTCTCCGATACATGAACCTCACAACAAACACTATCTACAATTAGATCACATACCTCAACGCAATCCACTTGTTCCTTCTCTTCACGTGCACCTTCCTCTTCTTGAACAAATTTTACAACTTCAAATTCTTCCTCAATTTTATTTTTAACACCCTCTCGAAACTCATCGACTCCCTCTTCAACCTTGCTAACGTTCTCTTCTACCCCGTTGACGCTATCTTCGACTTTGTTGATGCTCTCTTCAACCTCGTTGACTCCCCCTTCAACTTCATTGACTTTCACCTTGATTTTGTTAATGTCATCGTTAATCATAGCTACACTAATTTTAACTTTTGCATCAACAATTTCTTCTTCAACTTTGTTAACTCGTACGCCATGATCCTCCACCAAACTGGATGCTTGAATAACGAACGTAGTATCTTGTACCTCCTTAACTTTGGCAATGGGTGGAACATCTTTGATTTTTCTAGAAGAACTATTTCGCTTCTGATAATATTCCTCGCTCCATGCTAACTCTTCAACCTCTTCAAGGGAGTCGATTGCGCGCCACCCTATCCTAAGACGGATTGAAATATTCAATCCTTGCAAGTACCTTGAAATTTCCATACTTTCGGATTCTTGCAGGTTATTTAAGTTTGCTAGTTTCATAAACTCAGCAGTATACTTGTTAACAGATCTACTCCCTTGCGAACAATTACGATATAGTTGAAATAGACGTTGCTCATAACCTAGGGGTAAAAAACGATCCATCAACATTTTTCTCATCCTCATCCATGATTGGATTGGAAATTTTTCTTGTCTAACTCTCTTCCTCTGTATTTCATCCCACCATGCGGCTGCACAACCCTTTAACTCACACCTAACCAATTTTACCATCTTATTCGGCAAAATATCCATCAATTCAAAATAATTTTCGACTTCTGACACCCAATCGATAAAATCCTCAACTTCAAGAAAATTTCCACTAAAAGAAGGAATTTCAGCTCTTACCCGATATTTATCACGATCTTTTTGCTTCCTTATAGACGGGTTTTCTTCAAACTCAAAGTTTTTGCTCCTCCTTGAATAGTCATCATACCTTGATTGAATTTGAACAGGTCCATGATAATTGCATCTAACATATGCAGCTCGGGTGATACGACATATAATTTAATATATTAATTATTTATTGTTTAGTTAGTATTTTATTATTATTAATTAATTAAAGTAGTATAAGTAGTTTTATATTACCGTGTGTTTAGTATTTAGAATAGATATTAAGTATTTAATTAGTATATGTAATTATGTTTCATAGTTAGATTAGGATTCTAGGGTTTATTCTCTTTAAATAGTCGTATTGTGCTAGGGTTTTATTATGCAGAGAAAAATAATAAAGAATAGATCTTACGTTTCGTAGGAAATATTTATGATACTCAAGAGATCGCATCAATTGGTATCAGAGCGAAGTTGCGATTAACACCAACGCTTCGTTAGCAAGGCAGCGATTACATCAAAGCTACGCTGGAGCAAAGTTGAGATCACATCAAAACTTTGTGAAAATCACGATGTCAGAAACAAGACGGTTAGAGCGATTGGAGAAATCCGTAGAGAAATTACGGATTAATTTTCAGAAATTGCTCGAACAAAGTCAAGGACGACGTCAACGCCATCACAATAGCCGAAGGGACCGCCGCCCATCACCGCCGCTGCCGCTGCCGCTGCCGCTGCCGAGCCTATTGCCGGAAGAAGAGGAAGAGGACGACGATGACTTTTTCGAAGATCCACTGCCGCCGCCAATGCCAAGCCTACCGCAAAAGGAAGAGGAAGAGGACGACGATGATTTTTTCGAAGAACCCCAATTTTTTGTGAGTTCGCCGAAAGATGAATTATCGGATTCACTTGAGGTAATTTGGGACGAAGGTGATGAATTAACTAAGGAAGAGAACGAAGAACTACAGTGGATATTAGAAGAGTCCCACGATATTCAAAAGAAAGGAGACGAACAAGATTTGGTGACTGTGAATGAGCCCGGATCTGTAAAGACGATCGAGAAAAATAAAAGCACAATATTGATTGTGAAGGAGATGAGATTTGAAAAGACAATTGAGACGAAGGTTGATTTATCGGGTAAGAGATTGAGAAATTTCGTTCGGGTATATGGACTCGTATTCGGAAAAGAGCTCGATTTTTCGTCATGTTTTTCCGATTCAATCGGAAAGCAATTCGATGGCGTCAAGCATAGGTGGAAACACAAAAAAGAGAGACGATTATTGGGCAGAACCTTGAGGACAAGGTTCATTTCAAGAGGGGTGGTTTGATACGACATATAATTTAATATATTAATTATTTATTGTTTAGTTAGTATTTTATTATTATTAATTAATTAAAGTAGTATAAGTAGTTTTATATTACCGTGTGTTTAGTATTTAGAATAGATATTAAGTATTTAATTAGTATAGGTAATTATGTTTCATAGTTAGATTAGGATTCTAGGGTTTATTCTCTTTAAATAGTCGTATTGTGCTAGGGTTTTATTATGCAGAGAAAAATAATAAAGAATAGATCTTACGTTTCGTAGGAAATATTTATGATACTCAAGAGATCGCATCATCGGGCTACACCGTTGGCAATCATCGTGTTAGATTCAGTCCTTCTGTTGTTGTTGTCAAGGGCAAATCCCTCGCGCACCAACCGCAGATTTTGCAACTTTTCAACCCCGCGGTCATCGCCAACGTAGTTGTTGTCTCCACGTTTCACACCTTTCGCCATCTAACCAGGAAAAACCTCGCTACTGATACCAACTGACGCAGAACGGAAGCACGATAAAGAATTAACGAATTAATCCTATAGAACAAAATAACATTCGGAATCCACCGAATACTTTGGAATCCACCAGAAAAATAGAGCAAACTCTAAATATTTTATGAAAATTCGAAATTCTTCTCAAAATAAAGTCCTAAGTCACCTATTTATACTAAAAAAACTGAAAACCCTAATTAAACTAAGAAAATACGAAAAATTACCAAAAACGGCAAAAACGAGTTAAATCCTAATTCTAGTATATCACGTGATTTTGGGAACAACCCAATTTACGGAATCCTAATACGATTTTTCTATGATTTGATATTAATTTTCTAAAACTTACCTAAAATAGCAAAAACGAACTTTTAGGAGTCTAAACGACGTTGGATTGCTGAAATTGGACGTGATTCATGAGCTTTGCTCATGAGTTTTTTTCCTTGCGCCGTTTCACTTGAAATAGAGTTTGTTTCGTACTCAACTACAATTTGAGTTCGTCGAAAACCCTTATTTTTCCATAATTTCTTTCGATATTTCCACCAATGCCCATTAATAACTCTTTTCCGAATTAAATAGTTATTTTGCAACACGAATCCAATTTGACGTTCCTTATCAGGTTTGAAGGCAGAGGTGAAGTCATTACCATTGCCTCGACTAATAGACCAGACATTTTGGATCCGGCACTTGTGAGACCTGGGAGGTTCGATCGGAAAATATATATTCCCAAGCCTGGAGTTATAGGCCGCGTTGAGATTCTGAAGGTTTGCTGTCTGTGTAAAGTTATTCTTATATATAATCATGAGATTCCACGTTGGAGATTCTCTCCGTAAGTACTTTTTTTTTTTTTTTTAAATATATATATAATGTAATAATTTTCAACTTATATTTTGTGTAATTGATCTTCATTAATATTTATGTAACTATTTATTATTGTAAAACAAGGTTTCGTGTACAAGAATGATTCGGTGGTGGTGGTGGTGGACAAATGGGGGTACTACCACTGCAACTCAACCCACCCCATCTCCGTATTCGACGATGGAAACACCGTTTTCAATCTGGGCCAACCCGGCCCGGCATATTTTGTGAGTTCCGACCCGGTTCGGTGCAAAAACGGGCAAAGATTAATGGTGGAAGTGATTTCGTTGATGCATGACGACCCGATTTCTCGATCACCATTAATAATATGTATATGTAGCTTAATTTAGTAATATATTAGGATTAGGATTAGGATTAGCTGAAATAGTAGAGTGTTGTTGTTATAATTCATTATCCAACTCTATTCTAATAGTACAAGTGATATTGATGATATATATGAAAAAAACAAGGAATTAATTAATTAATGGTAATGATATTAATTGAATTAATGAAAGATGAATGGCAAAAAACTAATTGAAATAAACTCGAGGGTAGAGGAGAAGGTGTGGATTGTGGCGGGAAATGGATTCCCAGGGTTGACCCTCCTTGTCCCCGTAGACTTGTATCAATTGTGTTGAACGTTTAATATCCAACTTCTTCAATGGTGATGAAACCTTTCGCAGGAGCCGTTGCGGCAGCTCCGTCAATCCGTTGCAGTAATAGATAGTCAACTCCGTGAGGCAAGGCATTATTGAATACTCTTCTTCTTCTTCTTGGGCAGTGGTGATGTCCTCCCACTTGTTCCACTTTGGACAGCTCCAAAATGACAGTTTTTTTAACTTGGGAAAGCCACCATAAATAATATTATTAGTACCCGACGAACACGAAGATGTTGTTGTTGCTATTCCCAGGAATTCCCGTCCAACATATTCCAATTTAGATAAACCACAAATCAGAAGAGTCTCCAGTAGCGGTAGCTTACCCAGCGGCGGCAGCAACAGAAGGCCGTCACAATAGGCGAGCTCAACATATGTGAGTTGGTTGAGGGGCGACGTGATCCATCGTGGAAGTTGAGAGCCTTCATAGTTATAAATCTTCAGCTTATGTAGGTTTGGATGTGGCTCAAGAGCATCTACCAGTTTGGAACCATAAATATCCAACCTCTTCAATGATGAAACCTTTCGCATGAGGCGTTGCGGCAGATCCATCAATCTCCAGCAGGCACGGATCGTCAACTTCGTCAGGCAAGGCATTATTGAGATAGCAACATTATCTTCTTCTTCTTCTTCCACCGTAATGTCTTCCCACTTCTTCCAGTTATTAAATCCCCCAAAACTCAGTTTCTTCAACTTGGGGAAGCCACCATCAATAGTACCCATCGATGAACATGTTACTATTCCCAGGAATTCCCGTCCAACATATTCCAATTTAGGTAAACCTTCAATCCAAAGAGTCTCCAGTAGAGGTAGTTTACCCAATGGCGGTAACGACACAAGGAATTCACAACTGTAGAGCCCAATGGATGTGAGTTGGTTGAGGGGCGACACAATCCATCCCGGAAGTCGGGAACCGTTATAGAACCGGATAGTCAGTTGTTGGAGGTTTGGATGTGGGTGAAGAGCATCTAGTACTTCATTCCAAACCGATGTTGATGGTGATGGCAATTTAACATCAAAATTTATTATCAGTTCCTGAATCTGCGTTTTTTTCCCCAACTCCGCTTCACGAGCATCCTCCACCACCACCTCTACTGAATCACAACAACTCCTTATTTCTATCCGCAACTTCACTTCCCCGCTAAGTCGGTTTAAATTCGTCAACCACCCAATCTGGCTCCCATCACAAGGAAGGACTTTATTCAATGTGACTAGACTCGTTAATTGGGATATTCCTTGTGGATATTGCTTCAGAGAATAAGTATATTCATTATACAAATGTTTGAGCTTCTTCAGCCTGTGGATCCCTCGTGGAAGTCCACGCAGACTCTCACACCAATTTACATCCAAACTTTCTAATTTACTCAAATTGCATAGGCTCTCCGGCAACTCTCTCAGTCCTCTATTCCAGCTCAAATCCAAGTGTATCAACTCACTCAAATTCCCAATCTCCAACGGAATTTCTTGTAGCCCGCACCTATCAACCCAAAGAAATTCCAAGTTATACAACTTACAAATGGACTTCAGATCATCACCAGCAAATTCATTATAACTCAAGTTCAACCACCTCAAGTGAATCAATTTTTCTATTTCTTTCGGAATGGCTTGCAAGCCACAACGTCTTAAATCGAGCAACCTCACACTCGTTAGGCAATCACAAACATGTGGATCAAGAACTTCTTTACCCTGAAATAAGCTGCTACGATATTTTTCGACCTGGGAAACTAACAAAGGACTACACTCTTCGCAAGTTGTTTTCTTTATTCTTGACCCCACATCCTTCCTCAGGAATTGAGCAAAATCATGTACAATGTCATGCATCATAAATGATTCTATCTTATTGCCATCTTTCTTAAAGTCTTGAAACAGAGAACGCATTGTTAAATTATTAAAGCACCCTCTCCCTCTAACTTTCCAGTCATCAACAGCATTCGATCCTAGATAACCCATTGCCCTCCATTTTATTATTAGTTCATCCACATAAATTATGGTATCTTTAGGAAAGACAGCACAATACGAGAAGCAACGCTTCAATGTTGGGGACAACTCGTTGTAACTAAGAAACAAATGGCGGAAGAGGTCATCTTTTACTTCCTCCAACTTCCATATTTCACTATTCAACACGCTCTCCCACTCTTCCAATGTAGTCTTGAACCGTAAGAGACTTCCCAAAGTCTTTGCTGCAAGCGGTAATCCATTGCACTTCTTGGTTATCTGCTTACCTGTGTTCTCAAATTCTTCACATTGATATTTGTTCTTACCACAAAGGGCAATCCGACCTAATAATGACCAACAATCTTCATCATTGAGAACTCCTAAACGATGGATCATCCAATTATTATTGATAAACTCTCCCATCATCATTATTGCAACCCTTTCGTTTCTAGTTGTCACCAAAACTTTGCTACCCGTTCCACCACTTTTGAGAGCATTTTTCAGGGGTTTCCACTTGATATCGTCTTCTGTCCAAACATCATCCATAACAAGAAGAAACTTTTTCCCTGAAATAGACTTTTTTAGACGTTGCAGTAGCATTTCCAATTGATTGGTCCTTGGGGGTTCATCCAACTTTTCCACACTTGCCACAATCCCTTTCGCAATCTCAACCTCGTTAAAGGGATCTGAAACAGATATCCAAATTCTTAACTCAAAATAATTCATTACTTGACTATTGTTATAAGCTAGTTGAGCAAGAGTTGTCTTCCCAAGGCCACCCACACCCACTATAGATATGACGCGGATGCCTCCTATTAATCCTTCTTCACTACTACCACCTTCACCCACAAGTTGTCTCACCACGTCTTCTCTCTCTAATTCTCGGCCATAAATTTCCTCTAAGTCGATGAAAGAAGTAGTTTGACCCCGCCATAATTCACGATCAGATGGCTGTGGCGTGGTCGCAAAACCGTACCGATCTTTCTCCGCCAAAATTAGATCAAGCCGTGCTACCACTTCTTTCACTTTCAAGGCAATATTACGACGCACAACAACTTTCTCGAAACACAATAAACACGAGGAAGGGATAAAGGAGCGTACCTTGTACAACCAAAGTAGTAAAACATTATCGAAAGAATGTTGTTCCGTCTCACGTTCGCGAATCGCCGCATTCCATTCGTCCAAAACGTCGTCCATTTCATAGGTCGTGTTTTCGAGCCTCGTCAGCCAGTCTCTGACGAGTTTGTCCTTGCACCCCTTCTTCTCCGCATCATCCAGCACATTTATAACCCTTTTCAGCTCATCGGAAAGAATCTGAATCTCCTTCTCAACGCCTATCACCAAATTCACTTGGTTCAGGCCCGGCCCTACTCCGAGACCCGCAACCCGCCCCAGCACAGAATAGATAGCATTGGCTGCCATGATTGATCACTAAACAGTTTTTTTTTTTCTCTCTCTAAATTCTGTGTATATTATTATAGTCTGTGGCTTGATTCTTTCCTTTCTCTGATGGTAATATTGATCTATAATTGTGACTAAGTGGAGATGTATGCACAAATATTAAAAAAATACATCGACATTTTCCATGTCAACTGTCCCAGCTGTGGGTGGGACATCGTGATGAGTGCGACCGTTATTTGGTCAAACTTTCGAATTTTTGTTTGCATTTTATTTCTCACATATATTTTTCCGTTTTAAAAATAAATCAGCATCAATGAAATTTTGTTTGCATTTAAAAAAAAAAGAGTTAAATACGTGATGAAGACGATGGTGATTTTTTATTTTAACAACTGACAAAGAGTTTTATGCAGAAAGATTAAAAAAAGACTTGAACAACGAACACAGAGTTTGTTATTGACATTTTCCAAGTCAACTGTATGTACAGCTGTGGGTGAGTCATGATGAGTGCGACTTCTTCTGCCAATTTTGCCCCTACACTCGATCCCATTTGAGCTATTCTCACACTCTCCAATTCCACAGCAACTTCTTTCATATCCCATTGGACGTTTCTTACCGTTCAAATCCAAACATCTTTTTGCAACTTTTGCTTCCGCAACAACTCTTCCACTTTCACCTCTCAACACGTGATCATCAAGAATCGAATCAAGGGTATTTTCGTCCATTAAAGAAAAAAACCGCCTCCGAATATCACTCGTCGAAGTTGTCATTATAGGCTTAAACCCAGGCATAAGCTCCACAAGAACAAACCCAAAACTATAAACATATACATTTACATAGGCTTCAACCCAGTTATAAGCACCATCTCATTTAACAATAACAATTTAGAATTATTCAATATTTTGTCGACATCTAATCATTCGGGTTCTCGTTGTATTTTTATTTTATATTTGAATTATTTATTTTAGTGTAAGGACCAAAAGTCTAATAAATTGTGTCTTAAAAATGCACAAGATAAACAAACAAAAGGGACACCAAAGACAGCTTCGCAAAGTTAGACCTTTCGCATAAGCAAGAATCATTCAATACAATCCCCTTTCGACAAATCTTCGCTCATTAAATAAAAATAACAATTATAAAAAAAAATTGCAATATTAATTGGAAAATTTACCCATAGACAATTTGCTCATCTTGGAGTAAGGAATATCCCCTTTCGAGCCTCGTCAGCCAATCTTTGATGCTCTTTTCCTTATACATCTTCTTCTCTGCATCATCCAACACGTTTTTGACTGAGTTCAGATCAGCGGAAAGTTTGAGAATCTCCTTCTTAACTCCTCTCACCACGAGAGTTGAAATGAAGTATATTAGCCTTTACCATCCCTGTGTAATCTCGAATTGCTATGAAAATTCTGAATTAAAAATAGCATAAAGTACAATTTGCACCCCTGAACTATAGAGTTTGTCACAAACACCTCTTAAACTACAAATCGTGCCAAAATAGTCCCTGTTATTTATGGTCAACGTTTAAAAAATTCTATCCTATTCGGTCTTTTTCATCGTGATAGGGAGGAGCAATTCCCGATATACTTTTCTAATTTCTTTGGCATAAGGTAAATTAACACAAAATTCAAGAAACCCAACATACTTCATATCCTATTTTATAAATTTACTTTATTTTTTTGGCAAATTAACACAAAAATCAAGAATACCCACAACTCAACACTCTTTCTACCATCCCCTATTTTTGGGCTATGAAATCATCGAGTTTGTGCGGGGATCCGTCGGACTACTGCGGTGTGAGGTGTGTGCTAATGTTTTTTCGGCGGTGTTGTTTCGATAGTGGGGTCTGTTAGGATTATGCTAGAATCCTAACTGATTTAGCTCACAAACTCCCCTTTTTCATTAATCTGAAAATGTGATTTACAAAAATACAACTTCCATGCCATTCCTTCTTCAGTTGGCTTACTATTTATAGCCTAAAGCTACTGAAGAAGATGACGCACGTGTCACTCAGTGATTGGACGCAGCCAACTCTACTAACAAATTAATGTTGCTATTATTCAAAATATTCAAAACACGTTTTTATGAGTTCTTTTACGTTTTCTCCTCCAAACATCGTCGTTTCCTTCGTCCCTGCCAAAACCGATTAGTTAATACGGTTAATACCGTTACAATACCTGCCCCTTTTAAACGAGCATGTCCTCATGCGTGGAATAAAGGAAAATGTAGCAACATCGAATCCGCATCTTCCCACGCCGCCTCTTCCACCGGTAAATGAGCCCACTGCACGAGCATTTGGCCCATGGCGGTATTGTTGCGTTTAACCATACGCCTGTCTAACACCTTCAGCGGAACTAAAAGCAACTCCCCACTATCGGTCATAGATGGAATGTCTGCCACTGTCTGGTCCCTCGAGCCGACATGCTTGATCTTGAGCAATGAAACATGAAAAACGGGATGAATTTTGGCAGTGGCTGGTAACTGTAATTCATACGCCACGGCCGCAATCCGTCGAACAACTTGAAAAGGACCACAAAACTTGGGTGTAAGCTTCCAGACCTGACTCTTGCGCATACTCAACTGTTTATAGGGTTTGAGCTTTAAATACACCCAATCTCCGACAGCAAAGTCCCGTTCTTGCCTATGTTTGTCTGCATGAAGCTTCATACGATCCTGAGCCCGTTGCAGCAATTCCTTAGGGTTAATAGCATTTCGCCACCTGGACTTTGCCCGTTTTTGCACTTTACCACCTTAACTAAAAAAAGTTGCACGGGCACACCCAAACTTACGTTTTTGACGCACATAACCACCTAGAAGGAATATTCCGGCGAATCTTCTAATTTTCCAACGCACGCGCGATACACATGCTTAATGGAGGGGTTTTTTGGTTATTTCACCTCAAAAAATTTGTGGGCCCTCTTTTTACTCTTTCTTCTCCTTCTCTCTCTCTTATTCTCTCTCTCTTTCTCGTACACCCACACACTTACAGACATCCCCCATCATCATCTTCTTCTTCTCTTCTTTCTTTGTGCTTTTGTCAAGAATCATTTTTTCCCAAAAGAAACTCCGCGAGCAATGCTGTGATGGGAACTATGAAAGTATAAATCGTAGGTTTGATTCCATTATTGACCATTTCTTCAATCATGTACAAAGCATCACCCACCTTAACAAGCACAAATTGAAGTCAATTTTTCAGTATCTGTAAGTAAGAAAATAAATATATAGATATAGAAAACTCATACTGTAGTAAATATCATAAATTATAGAGAAGATGGAGATTAAACATGTGGAAAGAGCCATAAGGTACATAACATTAAGCATATGGTACAAATTATCAGCCTAGCATCATCAAATATGGAATCCCACTATTTTCCCTTTTTCCTTAAAAAATAAAATTGGATAAGAAAAAAAGCTTGTAGCCGGGACAAAGTGACGGCAGTGCAGGCCAACTTGACGCGGCTTTTAAGTAAGGCCTGGTACTCCTCAAAATCTAGAGGAATATTTTGGGTGGGCCCACCGCCGCCGCAATTTGTCACCGCGGATTATCATCGTTACGACTGCAGTTGGCTTCGATCTCACCGACGTCGTTGCGTTATACGGTGGTGCTGTTGTGATCGGGGGAGGCGGCCTCCTGCAGGAACCGCTAGAATGCCCACACCGATGAGCTGCAGTTCATCCCCAACATTTTCGAAGAGGAGGCAGCGACGGCGGCGGACGAAGATTGATTCTTCAGAAAAGCACAAAGAATGAAGAGAAGAAGAAGATGATGATGGGATGTCTGTATATGTGTGGGTGTCCGAGAAAGAGAGAGAGAGAGAGAGAGAGAGAGAGAGAGAGAGAGAGAGAGAGAGAGAGAGAGAGAAAGGGAGAGAGAAAAGGGAGAGAGAGAGAGAAAAACAGGCCCCACAAAAATTTTGAGGTGAAATGACCAAAAAACCATTCCATTAAGCATGTGCAACGCGCGTGCGCCGGAAAATGAGAAGATTCGCCGGAATATTCCCCGTAGGTGGTTATGTGCGTAAAAAAAATAAGTTTGGGTGTGCCCTTACAACTTTTTTTAGTTAAGGTGGTAAAGTGCAAAAACGTGCAAAGTCTAGGTGGCGAAATGCTATTAACCCCAATTCCTTAAGATGTTCCAGCAGTTTAGCATGATCATGCACCCATTGCTCCACGCCCACTGATTTAAATTCCTCTACCACTCCATAGCCCACCAGAGGAGGTGGATAACCATACAATGCTTGAAAATGAGACATGTTAATAGCAGAATGGTAAGTGGAATTGTACCACCACTCTGCCAATGCTAACCAACTATTCCAATGCTTAGGAAATTTGCAACACATGCATCTCAAATACCCCTCTAAGCACTGATTAACTCGCTCAGTTTGTCCATCCGTTTGCGGATGATAGGCAGTACTCAATTGCAATTGCACCCCCAAAGCCTTAAACAATTCTTCCCAAAAAGTGCTGGTGAATATCTTGTCACGATCCGAGACAATATATGTAGGAAGACCATGCAATTTGTAAATGTTGTCCAAGAAAACTTGTGCCAACAATGATGCACTCATAGGGTGAGTGAGGGCAATGAAGTGACTGTATTTAGTGAATCTATCAACCACCACCCAAACAGTATTCTTGCCCTTAGAATGGGGAAGCTTCTCAATAAAATCCATAGTAATATAACTCCAAGCTTGGTCTGGAACTGGCAAAGGTTGGAGCAAGCCAACCACTTTGGAAGTTTCATGTTTGTTGAGTTGACAAGTATAGCGGGCAGTGACTAACTCCTTTACTTGACCCTTCAAGCCAGGCCAATCAAATATCCTATGCACCCTCTGATAAGTTCTCTGGATTCCAGAATGCCCCCCTAAACCTGAGCCATGCATAAACTGCAAGATAGTATCCCTTAGGTCTCCCTTGTGGCCCTACAAACACTTTTCCCTTAAACTCAGTAATCCAGATGCATAATGGAAATAAGAAACACACCAAGGTCGAATAGCTTGATTAGAAATAGCTTCTTGAGCAATTTCATCACCCACATAACTTGCTTGAATTTCCTCATGCCAAAGAGGTGTAACTGCAATAAGTGTAGTCACCTGAGCTTCCTTTGGAGTATCCCACTGCATCAATCCAGCATCTCTCCTAGATAGAGCATCTGCTGCCTTATTTTCAACACCTTTCTTGTACTCAATATTGTAACTGAATCCTAGCAACTTGGCCAAATATTTATGTTGTAAAGGTGTAGATATCTTATGTTCTAACAAATATTTGAGACTCTTTTGGTCTGTTCTGATAATGAAGGTGTTGTGGAGCAAGTAAGCCCTCCATTTCTGCACAGCTAGTAAAATAGCTAAAAATTCCTTCTCATAGACAGATAAGCCCAAGTTCCTAGGGCCCAAGGCTTTTCTCAAATAGGCAATGGGGTGACCATCTTGCATCAGTATTGCCCCCACCGCATGATAACAAGCATATGTCTCTAAAATGAAGGTCTTAAAGAAATCTGGAAGTTGTAAAACTGGAGCACTGGCCATAGCTTCCTTCAACTCTTGAAAAGCAGTGCTAGCTTCATTTGACCAAGCAAATTGCCCTTTCTTGAGAAATTCAGTTTAGGGTCGAGCTACAATGCCATAGTGTCTTACAAATTTCCTATAATAACCAGTAAGGCCAAGAAAGCCCCTTAAAGCTTTGACTGTGCTTGGAACTGGACAGTCCTTAACTCCTTGGATTGTAGTAGGATCCACTCCAACTCCATCGCTGAAATAATGTGACCCAAGTAGTCAATTTGAGATTGACCAAAACTGCACTTGGAACCCTTGGCATAGAGTTGATGCTGCCTCAAAATTCCCAAAGCAGTAGTTAGATGTACCTTGTGACTGAGTACACTTAGCATCACTACAAATTTTCATTCCATCAGCTACTGCCACCTTCATTGCTTATTTTTTCTCCACTATACATTGCAACCTCTTAGCAGTATTGATGTCTAAGAATGTATGGGAACTGTCAGTGTCTGCCAAAATGGAGATAGGCTACCTGTGAGCAGTACCAATGAGTTTGATGGTTCTAGTACTTGCTTGCCCAGCCAAGGCATACACAGATACCCTATACAGTTTTTGTTCTGATTCTGCAGTGATTTCCTCATCAGCTTCTAAGAATCCTCTTGAGTTTCACCTGCCATTATCATGAACAACCTCCTGCACTTATGGCCATAGGTATATTTCTCATCACAATTATAGCAAAACCCCTTCTTCCTTTTCTCTTCCAACTCTTGAGTATAAAGTTTCTTAATAGGGGGTAGTTTAGATTCCCACATTGGTTGTTGTTTGTAAGGTTTAGATCCTAACCCCACTAGTTTAGCAGCTTGTTTCAAACTCCTTTGCATCTGTTCTAATGATTTTTCGTGTAGTCTAGCACTGTTGATTGCATCTTTAAGAGTGTGGGGTTTTAGCAATTTCACCATGCTTTTAATCTCCTCTCTCAATCCACTGACAAAGCTCTTGATGAAATACACCTCTGATAGTGTTCTATTCATGTGTAGCATGAATGCTTTTAATTCCTCAAACTTTTCCACATATGCCTCCACTGTTCCCTCCTGCCTCAATTTGTTGAAAGTTTCTACTACGCTCTCATCCTCTTCCTCACAAAATCTATCCATAATCATAGACATAAACGTTCCCCAATCCGCTGGTTCTCTCCCTTCCAGATAATCAAGGTACCAATGGTCAACTCTTCCTTCCATGTGCATAGATGCATATTCAACTTTCTCTTGATCCGGTGTTTTGTAGACGTGGAAGTACTTCTGACGTTTTCAGATCCATCCCCACGGATTGTCCCCGGTGAATCAAGGAAACTCCAACTTAGGACCTTTGTGACTGGAAGTAGATGGATAGGTGGTTGGAACGTGGTCCGTTTGCCGATGCATGGGAATCGTATACGGTGGCGGCCCCTCCGTTCGTCCTCGCGTTGTTGCTCCCAGTGAATTCGCCGGAGATCCAGTGCTTCGCAACGGTTCCTTGCTACGATTTGCCATCAACAATCGCCCAAATTCCTCCAATTTCTTCGTTAGTTCATCAAATCTATTGTCCGTACGTCGATTAGCTTCCGTTAGCTTCTCTTCTACATCTTTACACAGCTCCAGTCGTAGATTTTGATGTCCACTGAACAAACTCGCGACATGCTGCTCCAACGCTTTCGTCTGTTCTTCCATTGATTACATCTACTGCTCAATTGCTTTCACTCATGTGTTGTTCTTCGCCATCTTTGATCAATTTCAGAGTGCGATCGTTGATGTTGCTAGAATAAGGCTCTGATGGCCACTTGTTAGGATTATGCTAGAATCCTAATTGATTTAGCTCACAAACTCCCCTATTTCATTAATCTGAAAATGTGATTTAAAACAATACAACTTCAATGCCCTTCCTTCTTCAGCTGGCTTTCTATTTATAGCCTAAAGCTGCTGAAGAAGATGACACATGTGTCACTCGGTGATTTGACGCATCCAATCTCTACTAACCAATTCAAGTTGCTATTATTCATAATATTCAAAAACGTTTTTATAAGTTCTTTTACGTTTTCTCCTCCAAACGTCGTCGTTTCCTTCGTCCCTGCCAAAACCGATTAGTTAATACGGTTAATACAGTTACAGAGTCATTGCGCGATTGACAGTGAAAAATTGGGTGGCACAATTCGCATAAGGGGTTGTGCGGGGATCCGACGGCGGACTACGGTGGCGTAGGTGTGTGCCAATGTATTTTAGGTGGTGATGATGTCTGGGTTGTGGAGTGGTTTTTGACGGTGAAAGACGAGTGCTGGTGGGGGTGGTTTTGGATGAAGAATTTGGGCTTTACATAATATTTTGTAAAACTGCATGTCGGTCCCCATATGTTTCAGTTGACCCTTATTTGGGGTCATTTTGAAAGAATCAAAATTTTGATTTACGTCCCCATGCTTTTGGAAAGTGTATTTCAGACCCCATACAACTATATGTACCGGTCTTGGGGGCAAAAGCGTAAAAACAAAATCAACGGTCATAAAACTGCTACAAAACCATAAAATTCAACATGCCACGTCATCATCTACTAACATATTCGAAACGAAGGGGCCATTTTATTACGTTTTGTAGTTTAGGGGGTGTTTGTGACCAACCTCATAGTTCAGGGGTGCAAACTGTAGTTTTTCCTTAAAAATATTAGCAAAGACCCCTGTATGAAAATTAGTTCCTACACTCCATATATGCGAGGGGTGCATTTTTTTAAATAAAAAGAACTAAATACCCTTCAATTAAAAATTTATAAAATTACAGATTTACCCCAAAAGTTTCAGACCAAAGTGAAGTTTTAAAAATTTTCAATTCTGTCATTTATGTTTCCAAAAAAAACATCTTCCCAGCCGCCGCACGTCTTCATTTAACTGTGATTTTTTCCAGCAAAAAACCAGGAGAAAAGAAACATAAATTATTATTCAATTAAGGGTGCAATGTGAATGATTTATTGTATTACTAAGGGAACACAGTGCTATTATTGTTTTTCAAGGGTGCAAAGTGCCAAAAGCCTCCATTTGAAGGGTGCAAAATGGGATTAAGCCAAATTAATTTATAACTTAGATAACCCAAAATTGTGAAAAAACTAAAGTGTTAATAAACGAGTGCCGTAAATAGATTTAAAAAAACATAACATTAAACATTAAGCACAGAGAACAAACAATAGTTTGATTTTTCTTTTTCAATTGACATGAAGTATATTAGCAATCACAATCCTTGTATAATCTCGAATTGCCGAAAAAACCCTTATGTTAAAAATATTGGCAAAGTCCCCTGTATGAAAATTAGTCGCTACACTCCGTATATGCGAGTGGGGTTGGATTTTTTGACCTAAAAAGACGTAAATACCCTTTAATTAGAAATTTTTAAAATTACAGATTCACCCCAAAAGTTTCAGACCAAAGTGAAGTTTTCAAAATTTTCAATTCAGTCCTTTATATTTCCAAAAAAGCCATCTTCCCAGCCCCACATCTTCATTTCATTGCGACTTTTTCGAGCAAAAAAACAGAAATAATTAAACCCCTTCCCTTTCACTTTTTATGATTCTCCACAATCCGGTTTCCCAATCTCTCTTATTCAATGTTTGAGATTCGTGCCACCCAATTGATGGAGATTTCCGAGTATTGGCCTCTTAGTATGAAAAAGGTTGGTGGGCCCACCCCGTTGAAGATGGTGAGCGCGTGAGGTCTTTTCTTCAGTCAGAAATTGACCCAATGTAGATGGCCAGGTGTCGGCACCGACACACACTCGATCGGAAAGAAGACCAGTTCGGGCACGGTGGATGGCGGTCAGCGGTGGGCCCGGGCTGGAGTCGGACGGTGTAGATCGACACCGACCAGAGATTTAGTCGGTGAGGATACCTATGTATCAATACCTAGACACGGCCACGGGCCGGTTCGGGCCGGTTCATACCTGTTCACGGTTCACTTTGTCCTGAATCGGAACCGGCCCGTAATATGCACGGTTCAACGGGCCGGGTCAGCCCGCCGGTTCGGGCCGGTTCCGGGTCGGCCCGGAAAATTTGATTTTTTATTTTTTTTTGAAATATTTGATGAATAGAAAAATTGGGGTGTGAGGGTCTTTATAGGCCCC
>NW_012194881.1:1434572-1523935 GCF_000504015.1 Erythranthe guttata | reverse complement strand
CCCAAACCCGGCCCAATGGCCCTTTTCTATCAAATACCCTTTTAAATCTGAAAACTTTGAAAATTATAGATTCACCCCAGAATTTTTTTTGTCCCATAATGATGTTTTCAAAATTTCAATTTAGTCCCTGATATTTTATGGTTTAGACAAATAAAATATATATTAAATATAAATAAGGGCAAAGTACAGTTTGCACCCCTGAACTATAGAGCTTGTCACAAACATCTCCCTAAACTACAAAATGTAACAAAATGGTCCCTCTGTTTTCAATCCGTTTGTGTGTGATGACGTGGCTAGTTGACTTTTTTCATTTTTATGGCAGCACTATAATTTTGACGTTTTGACCCTCAATTTCCTATATTTGTATCTATACACACATATAAAATACACATATATAAGCTCAAAAAAAAAAAAAAAATTAAATCATATTACCAACAAATTCACGAAATTAAACAAAGATTCCTTCTACTTTATTTCTGTTCACAAACATAATATTAAATCCTATAAATCATGATAATACTGTAATGTAGTGTTGGAAATAAAAACAAATTAATTATGAAAAAGAAAAAAAAAAACCCGACCATCTTATGTTTTCTCTTCTCCGACGGCTTATGTCTTCTCCAGTTCCAGCGCATCAATCGCTAATTATGCCTCCCAAATAGCGAAATCAATTCTCCAATGACTCTAACCCCCAACGACTCTCCAATTTTACCATTCGGGAACCCTTGAAATCTGTTGGCAGGAGTCGGCGGTGGGTTTTCAATTTCAATTTAATGAGGGGGCGAAGCGAACGACGTCGTTGAAGGTGCTGAATTAAGAAGATGTTTGGGGAATCGATGGCTGAGTGAAAGAGGTTTTGAACCCTGCTACAACCTCACAACAAGGGCGCCGTTGTTGTTCTCCCGGGCCTAGGTTGGAGGTGGACGTCTGCGATTTCACCATGGAGGAGATATGTGGGCCACCTTAGCCGACCTTCAGGGAGTGGAGCTGAAGTCAATTGACGGGTGAAGAAAGATAGTGACAGTGGGAGGAAATGTTGCCGAGAAGAGGCAATCCGGCAAAACAAAAAACAAGAACAAGAGAGAGAAAGTGGTTGGCAAGTAAATTATTCTATTATTTAAAGTTTGAGGATAAATAAGTAAATGAACAACAAAACTAACGGTGTTAGTTTTATAAACGTGGACCAGAAATTACAAGGGCTATTTTGGTACGTTTTGTAGTTTAGGGAGGTGTTTGTGACAGACTCTATAGTTTAGGGGTGCAAACTGTACTTTCCCCTATAAATAATAATAAGAAATTGATCTGTCATAACAGGTAATGTGATGGTTGGTTGAATGAGTTGACATTTACAGTATAAAAATACATAGATTAAAAATAAATTAGGTGATGTGGCTAATGAGTTGGACGATTTTGGAGGGAAATAAAATATACCATCATTTTTTTATTTGATGAATGATATAAGCATTTTTTCAGTAACTATTTTTAATGAATATTTCATAGTTTTCAATTGATAAAAATAGTAATTAATTATATTTTATTACTCGTTATTGATATTTATTTCTCTTGGTTTGATCACGAATTTTATGTTTTGAGGCTCTAGAATGTTTTTTTGGTACATTTAATTTAATAGAGTTTTGAATATATTTTATTGTTTTTTGGTAAATTCGTAAATGTGTATTTGATTTTTTTATACTAATTATGATTGTGCATTTCATTTAACTTTACAACAAATTTTCATAAAAGTTTTTTTTTTCGTATTTTTGTTGAATTTGATTGTTTGTTCAATTTCATTGTAATCACTAAGTATAGATTCGTAAAAAATGAAATATTTTGATAAATATAAATTTAATTACTACTTTTATTAAATAAAAACTAATAAGTATTAATTAAACTTTAGTTAGTCTTATTTCCTTCATAAAAATATAATTGTAGATTTTACTCAATGATTTATTGTGGTTCTTTACTGCAAATATAATAAAGAAATAAATATATAAATTAATATGTTACATTTTTCTCATTATTTTGGTGAATTTGACATTGATGATCAAATTGCTCTCCAAAGTAGGGCTGGGACTTTGGGATCGGGATTCGGGATCCCGTCCCGTCCCGAATGGAATTTTACTATTTGGGACTAAAACTTCGGGAATTCGGGATTACGGGATTCGGGATCGGGATTTGGAACTAATACGGGATCGGGATCGGGAATTGGTTCAATCCCGATTGGGATATTTTAATCCCGAATTAGGAATTAAGAAAAAAAAAACTAATAAAACCACACACACACACACACACACACACACACACACACATATATATATATATATATATATATATATATATATATATATATATATATATATATATATATATATATATATATATATATGAGAAATACAATATAATATATCGTTTCAACTTATTTTTAAAATTTTAAAATTTTATTTGTTCCAAGTTTTGTGGTAAAACTAAATAGTGCAAGAACAATAGTATGTATATAATATATTCAAATTGGTTTAGTGTATAAAATAATACTAATGGTAAAAAAAAACAATATTTCTTAGTGTTTTAGGCAAAATATGGGATTCCCGATCCCAATCCCGAATTCCCGAAATATTTAGGGATACCGATATTATCGGGATTAATAGTATGGGACGGGATTGGGATTTAAGATTTCTATCCCGAATCCCGAAATCCCGATCCCGAAAATCCCGAATTCCCGAAATCCCGTCCCGAACTCACCCCTACTCCAAAGCCATCCAACTCATTAGCCACATCACCTAATTTTTTTTATTTTTTTTTTTATATTTTAAATGCTAACTCATTCAACGAACCCATCACATTACCTGTTATAGCAGGTCATAGGACCAAAATTCCCAATTTTTGTAACTTACAGGACTAAAATTCTAATTTTGAAATACGGTGGACTAAAAAACTCATTTTGCTAAACAATTAGCACATACCTCCTGTATTGCATTTGCTAGTTAACGACATTAAGACCCCTACAAACTGGTCGTGTGATCCACTCGCCAAATATGCGACTGGGGTTCGATTTTTTGACGTGAAAAGACTCAAATACCCTTTAAATTATAAATTTTAAAAATAAGCCCCAAATAAAATTTTCATTTTTTTCAATTCAGTCCCTTAAAGTTTCAAAAAGGCCCCCTTCTTCCTTAAGTCAGGGACTAATTTGCAATTTTACAAAAATACACTGAACATAGCTGACCGCTGCTCTCCTTCCGGCGAACACTCTCTCCGGCCTCACCTACCTCCATATCCTCAGTCTCAGCTTCGCCCCACCACTCCAACATTTTCTTCGACGAAATTTGGTTTGGTATAGAGCTAAGATTCAAGCTCATTATTCTTCTGCAAAATCATCAACCCGTGAAAATTCAAGAAAATATCTGCCCTCATCGAAAACAGAGCTTTTTAGAGAGAAAAATCCGCCAAAAAAACTATTTTTTGAATTTCTTGGCGTCTTCTCCGACGTCTCCCGATAGTAGTCCACCATTATGCAAGGTACACGAAAAAAACTATTTATTTGCTTTTTATCGTCTTCTCCTTATCGTCTTCTCCGACTGCAAATAGGATAAATGTAATTTTCCTTCTATATTTTGAATTCTTGTCAAAATAAAAAAAAAAAATTAAAAAAAATACACCATTATATTTTCCGTTGTAAAGGGAATAAAATATCCCTGCACTAATACTTGAGATGCAAAAAATTGATTTTCAGGATATTGATTCAGAGGCACTGCGGATCCTCGACATCTGTTACGAACGTGCTAAATCGGTACGTCATAAAGACATTATTACCCCTTAAAACAATATTAATGGACAAACCTACTAAAATTTTGTTCCGAATTTTTCTTCACGCAGATTCTTGAGCAAAACCGAGGACTTATGGATGCCGTTGTCGAGAATCTTATTGAGAAGAAGAGTTTAACCAAACAAGAATTCTTTAACTTGGTTGAGTTACATGGATCTATTCAAGCCATGCCACCTAGTATACTTGATATCAGGTCAGCAAAACTACTACAGCTGCAAAATATTATTGCTGACGTGGAAGCATCTCACCGTTGAAGTGTATCCGCATGCTTCTAGAAGGTATCGCGTTTTAATTTGTATATGTATACACTACTGGATTTCATCGATTAAGGTTCTATAAGTATATGATTAAATATTTGATATTGTTCGTCTTTCTTTCTAGCTTTCAGGCACGAAGAAAATTTTGCTATATTATGGTCGTAAAAGATAGAGACGTGCTTCTTATTGGTTGATTCGAATTCGCCGGAAAGACGTGTGTTCGGGTACATAGAAGGTTTCTGAGTTTATATTTTTTGTTGTATATTATATTAGTCTAGTCTTGACAGAAAAATGCTAAGCATACTTCATTGTATGATTAAATATTTCATTTTTGTGAAATTCGGACTTGATTTGTGGCTTCTTTATTGCGCTATTGATATTTAATAATATATTTAATTTTATATATTGGAAAATAATAAATATATTATATATAGAGGTGCAAAGAAGCATAAAATTTGAAGTTGATTGTGTTTCATTAAAAAAAAATGATGTGGCCACGTAGGATAATTCTCAGACCAAGTCAAACACCACGACCTTCTTCAACTACCAGTAACCGCCGTACTCCACCACTTTTGTTGCCGGTTACTTCCAGTATTTGAAAATCCCTCCTCCCTCTATATATATCTATGGTGATATAAACAAACCTCTTCAGAAATTGAAATATTAATTAACAGATTTTTAATGGCTTCTTTTACGAGTTTTGGCTTTGCCGCTTTATTCATATTGGCCATCACAAGTTCTTCTCCGGCAGCCACTGCGGCGGAGGGGTTCAAGGTTGGCGGCGACGAGGGTTGGCGGCAGCCAGCCGCCAACGACACTGAAATGTACACCCGGTGGGCATCAACCATGAGATTCCATGTCGGAGATTCTCTCCGTAAGTACTTTTTTTTTTTTTTTTTTTTAATATATATATAATATAATAATTTTCAAGTTATATTATGTGTAATTGATCTTCATTAATATTTATGTAACTATTTATTATTGTAAAACAAGGTTTCGTGTACAAGAATGATTCGGTGGTGGTGGTGGACAAATGGGGGTACTACCACTGCAACTCAACCCACCCCATCTCCGTATTCGACGATGGAAACACCGTTTTCAATCTGGGTCGACCCGGCCCGGCATACTTTGTGAGTTCCGACCCGGTTCGGTGCAAAAACGGGCAAAGATTAAATGTGGAAGTGATTTCGCTGATGCACGACGACCCGATTTCACGAACACCAGCACCAGCACCATTTTCTGGAGCAGGATCTAATTTCTTGGCCATGCCACAACTGGTTTTCTTTTATGTAGTTATTGCTTCAGCTTCCATTAATAATATGTATATGTAGGTTAATTTAGTAATATATTAGGATTAGGATTAGGATTAGGATTAGGGTGAAATAGTAGAGTGTTGTTTTTATAATTCATTATCTAACTCTATTCTAATAGTACAAGTGATATTGATGATGCGTACAATGAAAAAAACAAGGAATTAATTAATTAATTAATTAATGGAAGAGGCGAAGGTGTGGATTGTGGCGGGAAATGGATTTCCAGGGTTGACCCTCGTTGTCCCCGTAGACTTGTTCCAGTTGTGTTGAATCAGAAATATCCAACACCTTCAATGATGATGAAACCTTTTGCAGGAGGTGTTGCGGCAGCTCCATCAATCCCTCGCAGAAAAGGATCTCCAACTCCGTGAGGCAAGGCATTATTGAATACTCTTCTTCATCTTCTTCTTGGGCAGTGGTGATGTCCTCCCACTTGTTCCACTTTCGACAGCTCCAAAATGACAGTTTTTTTAACTTGGGAAAGCCACCATCAATATTATTATTAGTACCCGACGAACACGAAGTTGTTGTTGCTATTCCCAGGAATTCCCGTCCAACATATTCCAATTTAGATAAATCTTGAATCCAAAGAGTCTCCAGTAGCGGTAGTTTACCCAGGGGCGGCAGCGACGGAAGGCCTTCACAATCGCAGAGCTGAACATTTATGAGTTGGTTGAGGGGGGACGTGATCCATCGTGGAAGTCGAGAGCCTTCATAGTGATAAATCATCAGCTTATGCAGGTTTGGATGTGGTTTCAGAGCATCTACCAGTTTGGAACCATAAATATCCAACACCTTCAATGATGATGAAACCTTTCGCATGAGGCGTTGCGGCAGCTCCGTCAATCCCTTGCAGAAATGGATCTCCAACTCCGTGAGGCAAGGCATTATTGAGATAGCAACATTATCTTCTTCTTCCACCGTAATGTCTTCCCACTTCTTCCAGTTGATACATTTCTCAAATCTCAGTTTCTTCAACTTGGGGAAGCCACCAGCAATAGTACCCCTCGATGATGAACATGTTGCTATTCCCAGGAATTCCCGTCCAACATATTCCAATTTAGGTAAATTAAAAATCTCAAGAGTCTCCAGTAGCGGTAGTTTACCCAGCGGCGGCAGCGACACAAGGAATTCACAATTGTCCAGCTCAATAGATGTGAGTTGGTTGAGGGGCGACACAATCCATCCCGGTAGTCGAGAGCCGTTATAGCCCCTGATAGTCAGCTGTTGGAGGTTTTGGTGTGGGTAAAGAGCATCTAGTACTTCATTCCAAACCGATGTTGATGATGATGGCTCATCAACATCAAAATTTATTATCAGTTCCCGAATCTGCGTTTTTTTCGCCAACTCCGCTTCACGAGCATCCTCGACCACCACCGCTACTGAATCACAACTGCTTATTTCAATCAACAACTCCAGTTTTCCACTAAGTCGGTTTAAATTCTTCAACCACCCAACCTGGCTCCCATCAAAAGGAAGGACTTTATTCAATGTGACTAGACTCGTTAATTCGGCTATTCCTTGTGGATATTGCTTCAGAGATTCAGTACGTTCATTATACAAATGTTTGAGCTTCTTCAGCCTGTGGATCCCTTGTGGAAGTCCACACAGACTACGACACTCATTAACATTCAGGCTTTCTAATTTACTCAAATTGCACAGGCTCTCCGGCAACTCTCCCAGTCCTCTATTCCAGCTCAAATCCAAGTGTATCAACTCACTCAAATTCCCAATCTCCAAAGGAATTTCTTGTAGCCCGCACCAGTCAACCCAAAGAAATTGCAAGTTATACAACTTACAAATAGACTTCAGATCATCACCAACAAATTTATTATTACTCAAGTTCAACCACCTCAAGTGAATCAATTTTTCTATTTCTTTCGGAATGACTTGCAACCCACAACATCTTAAATCAAGTAACCTCACACTTGTTAGGCAATCACAAACATGTGGATCAAGAACTTCTTTGCACTCAAATAAACTACGATATTTTTCGACTCGGGAAACTAACAAAGGGCTACAGTCTTTGCAAGTTGTGTTCTTCATTCTTGATCCCACATTCTTCCTCAGGAATTCAGCGAAATCATGTACAATGTCATGCATCATAAACGATTTTATCTCTTTATCGCCGTCTTTCATATAAAAGTTTTGAAACAGAGAACGCATTGCTAAATTATCAAAGTACCCTCTCCCTCTAACTTTCCAGTCATCATGGGCATTCGATCCTAGGTAACCCATTGCCATCCATTTTGTTATTAGCTCATCCACATATATTCTAGTATCTTTAGGAAAGACGGCACAATAAGAGAAGCAACGCTTCAATGTTGGGGACAACTCGTTATAACTCATAAACAAATGGCGGAAGAGGTCGTCTTCTACTTCCTCCAACTTCCATATTTCACTATTCAACACGCTCTCCCACTCTTCCAATGTAGTCTTGAACCGTAAGAGACTTCCCAAAGTCTTTGCTGCAAGCGGCAATCCATTGCACTTCTTGGTTATCTGCTTACCTGTGCTCTCAAATTCTTCACATTGATCTTTGTTCTTACCACAAAGGGCAATCCGACCTAATAATGACCAACAATCTTCATCATTGAGAACTCCCAAACGATGGATCATCCAATTATTCTTGATAAACTCTCCCATCATCATTATTGCAACCCTTTCGTTTCTAGTTGTTACCAAAACTTTGCTACCCGTTCCACCACTTTTGAGAGCATTTTTCAGGGGTTTCCACTTGATATCGTCTTCTGTCCAAACATCATCCATAACAAGAAGAAACTTTTTCCCTGAAATAGACTTTTTTAGACGTTGCAGTAGCATTTCCAATTGATTGGTCCTTGGGGGTTCATCCAACTTTTCCACACTTGCCACAATCCCTTTCGCAATCTCAACCTCGTTAAAGGGATCTGAAACAGATATCCAAATTCTTAACTCAAAATAATTCATTACTTGACTATTGTTATAAGCTAGTTGAGCAAGAGTTGTCTTCCCAAGGCCACCCACACCCACTATAGATATGACGCGGATGCCTCTTATTAATCCTTCTTCACTACTACCACCTTCACCCACAAGTTGTCTCACCACGTCTTCTCTCTCTAATTCTCGGCCATAAATTTCCTCTAAGTCGATGAAAGAAGTAGTTTGACCCCGCCATAATTCACGGTCAGATGGCTGTGGCGTGGTCGCAAAACCGTACCGATCTTTCTCCGCCAAAATTAGATCAAGCCGTGCTACCACTTCTTTCACTTTCAAGGCAATATTACGACGCACAACAACTTTCTCGAAACACAATAAACACGAGGAAGGGATGAAGGAGCGTACCTTGTACAACCAAAGTAGTAAAACATTATCGAAAGAATGTTGTTCCGTCTCAAGTTCGCGAATCGCCGCATTCCATTCGTCCAACACGTCGTCCATTTCATAGGTCGTGTTTTCGAGCCTCGTCAGCCAGTCTCTGACGAGTTTGTCCTTGCACCCCTTCTTCTCCGCATCATCCAGCACATTTATAACCCTTTTCAGCTCATCGGAAAGACTATGAATCTCCTTCTCAACGCCGATCACCAATTTTACTTGGTTCAGGGCAGGCTCTGCTCCGAGACCTGCAATCCGCCCCAGCACAGAATAGATAGCATTGGCTGCCATGATTGATCACTAAACAGTTTTTTTTTCTCTCTCTCTAAATTCTGTGTATATTATTATGGTCTGTGGCTTAATTCTTTCCTTTCTCTGATGGTAATATTCATCAATAATTGTGACTAAGTGGAGATGTATGCACAAAGATTAAAAAAATACATCGACATTTTCCATGTCAACTGTCCAGCTGTGATGAGTGCGACGGTTATTTTGTCAAACTTTCAAATTTTTGTTTGCATTTTATTTCCCACATATATTTTTCAGTTTTAAAAATAAATCAACATCAATGAAATTTTGTTTGCATTTAAAAAAAAAGAGTTAAATACGTGATGAAGACGATGGTGATTTTTTATTTGAACAACTGACACAGAGTTTTATGCAGAAAGATTAAAAAAATACTTCTTTTTTTTTTTTGATAATTAATTAAAAAAAGACTTCAACGGACACAAAGTTTGTTATTGACATTTTCCAAGTCAACTGTACAGCTGTGAGTGGGGTTGTGGGTGAGTCATGATGAGTGCGACAATTATTTGGTCAAACTCTCAAAATTTTGTTTGCATGCATTTCATTTCTTAGATATATTTCAGTTTCAAAAATAAGTAAATCAATATTAATGAAAAAGTATATCCTTTTGAGCAATTAGTTTTTGCTTATGAATGAATTAATTCAAGAGTTATAAAATACTATTTACAAGAAAATATATATTTTAATTTCTTAGGTAATATAAGAAAATATATCACCGTTTAAGCCTCCATTAATATATAGGTAGATGCTTGTCTTTATAGTTCAGTTTCAAATTGTAATATAAAAAAAAATGTTCAATTTGCATCAAACATGATAGTATAATACATCAGACGAAGAGTTGGTCTTAAAATCACTGTTATTCGTCCAATTATATTCATCGTTACCCGTCGAAAAGACCACCGATTCTCCTCTACGGAACGAATATTCTTCTTCTGCCAATTTTGCCCCTACATTCGATCCCATTTGAGCCATTCTCACACTCTACAATTCCACAGCAACTTCTTTTATATATGGACGTTTCTTACCGTTCAAATCCAAACATCTTTTCGGCAGTTTTGCTACCGCAACAACTCCTCCACTTTCACCTCTCAACACTTGATCATCAAGAATCGAATCGAGGGTATTTTCGTCCATTAAAGACAAAAAACGCCTCCGAATATCAGTCGTCGAAGTTGTCATTATAGGCTTCAACCCAGTTATAAGCTCCACAAGAACAAACCCAAAACTATAAACATACTAGTAACCATAACCCGTGCGTTGCACGGGTACCATTATAAAACAAAAGATATTTAAAACTTAATATGTTGAATATAATGAAATTCAATAATTGAAAATACACCACACCATAAGAAAATCGTAAAAAGAAACCATAAAAAAAATATTTAAAACTTAGTATATTAAATATAATTAAATTAAATAATTGAGAATACACCACGCCATAGAAAATCGTACAAAGATGGATAAATAATACTAAGAACTTGATTAATACAATTAACTATAGTTTTAACGATTGACCAATCAAACCTAAGGGTCTATAGCTTGTCGAAGTACAACAACATATTGTCACTTGCCATTTCTTGCTTCGTTGTTTCTCAATCCTCAAGAGTCAAGATTGATATGTGCAGAAGTTATGACAAAGTGAACAAAACAATGTAGTAGATATGAGAAGAGTCACAAAGTACTGATAGTGTGCTTGTATGAAAACGTAAGTAAACTATCAATAGGAGCTATAAAAACGACCAATAGATCGGTATCGGTATCGGTAAAAACAAAAAAAAACAATGTTTACAGCTCACAAATTTACCTATCCAATGTTCTCAGAAAAAGCATCAGGAGAAATACCAAAATGGTATTTCCATAAGTCAAGTCTTCATAGGAGCATTTTAGACTTTAACAGTCTATCTATCAACTAAAATCACCACACAATTAAACCAAGCAATATCAACCCGAAAACCTTATAGGGCTTCCCGAACTGAGGTAGTGATGCTTCAAAAACAGGTTACGCCTATTCCCATGTAACTATGTCTCCAAGATATTTCTCCAGTCTTTGGAAAATAAAATGAGGATATTTTCTTCTTCAATATCAACACAAATCAGGTTTTACATGTACATAAAGTTATGGTTTATATGCACTTAAAAGTTAGGACCATGATAATGATAGAAACTCTTCAAAAAAAATATACATGATAGAATATATAACATAATTTGCAATTTAAAATTATTTCCAGATTCCACTTACAACCAATCTATATTTATATCCGTGGCTTGATTAAATCACATAAGTTGTTGAAGGAATCACATAAAAATTATAACTATCGGGATTAAATCCATACACAAATTCAGGCTGGTGTTCGAGTCCGGACCATGGTCCGAAGAGATATTAGACGAATTCAATTTCATCTTGCTATTGCCATCTGATAATTCTTCTCTTAAATTCTCTAATCGATAATTCAAATCTGCCAGCCCCGAATGCATAACCTTGAATATCAGATTCTACACGGCACATAACGAATTCACAGAGAGAGCAATCTCTAGCAAATGAAAAAAAAATCTAAAAAGACAAAAAACTTACCCCTAGCAAAAATTGCATTTCATCATCATGATCACGAAACAGATAATGGGGAAAAAGTTGTCTTTATATAAGATTTATATAAACAACCTTAGTTGCAAAATCTGGCAAACAATGAGGAAAGAAAAAACAATCAAATGTTGATGTAAAATTCTATATGATAAAACCAAATTAAAGTAACAGGTTATAAAAATATCTTGAATTTCGAGGTGTTTTCCAATGTTAAAAGAAACTTATTCCAAGCGCTGGCTCAAAATATTTTTAAGCTTATAAACAGAGGGAATGATTTTATCGAGTCATCTTCATAGGGCGGGATCCCGTTCATGTGACGTTTCCTGTCTTCATCTAATAACCAATTACGTATTCTTTATCTTTGCTTCCATAATTTATCAAATGTACTACAAATGACAGAACCTACCAGAGTAAGATTGAAAATTAATATATAGTCCTTAAATATTCAGTAGATGTAGTGAAAAAAGGAGAAAAAAACCTTAAATGCTCACTCATTTTTGTATGATGAGAAAGCTTCTTTCGTCACGCAATCCCAGTCGTTGAAATCACTTGATTTTCCAAATTCTATATCACCAAAATTGCGGGGTCATACAGAAACTTGATGTCATACGATTGTAATAACAAATCAAATACAAATATATAATCCTAATTCGGAAACACAATACATAACTGCCCGTCTTACTTCTCAAGAGAGATCCGGCTTGTCTTTGTCCTATCTCTGTTGTTTCCTCTGCATTCGAATTTACTAAGCGAATTTGCAGAAATGAAGTGAGAAATGGTAGGTGAAAACTTATAGTAGGGGTGCGAAAGGGGATGAAAGAGAGAAAATTGTAACCGTAGATGAAATGCAGGGGGGTGAAGAAAGAAAAACAGAATTAGGGAATAAGGAAGATCGTGTACTGAATTTTCTTCGGAGTGGACGGTTTTTGTGTTCAACATTGTTTGAAAGAAAAAAAATGTAAAAATAAAAAATTGACTAAAATGGCCCTAGTAACCATGCCCTGTGCGTTGCACGGAATACCATTACAAAATAGAAGAAAATAATTATTTAAAATTTAATTTGTTGAATATACTGAAATTAAATAATTGAAAACATATGACACCATAAAAGAATTAAAAAAAAAAAAGATAAATAATATTGAACACATGTTGAATACAATTAATAATAGTTTTCATAATTGAACAAACTAACCCAATGCTTCATATGTTGTTGAAGTCTAGCATATCATCATTTGACACCTCTTACTTTGTTGTTTCTTAACATCCTCAAGATTGATACTTGGGGAATCCGTGACAAAGTGTACGCAAAGACTTTTTAGTTTTGATAAAAATCATAGAAAAAAAATTATAAAAATAAATAAGTAATAAAGTAGTAGATGGACATAGAAATAAGAGAGTCTCAAGGTACACCCAAGAATTGTTGTTGGTTTCCACCTCCAACGAAGATGAGTCATTCACAACCCTAATTTTGATTCAAACACAAAAAAAAATTCAAATATGAACGATTTTCTTGGAACATATATGAATTTATTATATAGTGGATGTGGGAAGTTATTAATTAACGGGGAGTTACTGCAAGTGGGGAGTTGTTGTAAATGTGTGTTATTAGGAAAATTATAGATAATAAATATTACTGAAATAGGTAGTGGCGATAATAATTGTAATAAAAATAAATAAATTTAAATTTCAGTAATAGCATTAACATTTCTACAAATTTGATAATGCAACATGATAACTACACAAAATACTTAACAAAAATTCTTCTATCTCGATTAAGTAGTAATTAGATCTTGTTGCGGGTCGCATTTTATTGTGCAATTCTTTTTAGCAAAATCAGTTTCGCGATCACTTCACTCTACAACTGAAATAGAGGACTATGTGCAACAAAATTTTGCCACATGAAAGGAAGCGTCGGTGAGACATAGAAAAAAAAAAGAGCAAAATGTTAGTTAAAGTTTTACGAAAATCATATGAAAAAGGTAGCTAGGTTTTGGGAAAAACTTGCATACACGATTCACATTTAATAGAAGAGTAATTGTTTAATCAACCACAAAATGTATCTACTACTCTTAATACACGGTTATATGGTAGTTGGTTTTTATTTTCCTTTTATGGGAGGCAAATAATTTTTGTCATGATGTGCACGGATCTTTCATGATTATTTATCATAAACTCATTGGATAGTTTTCCAATATTTACTCTTGCGTTTTAAGTTTTTTCCCCTTATGCATTTTTTTTGTCCTCTAAAGTTTTTGATTGAATTTACAATGATGACAATTCAAATTTATATACAAAAGGTGCAACAATCACTTAAAAAATGCTAATTTAACTTTCTAGATTAAAAATAATGAGAACATTCACATTACTTGAGCAAACAAAGTTTAATTGCATAAATTCTCAAATCAAAATCTATGCCAACTCTATCAGAATATAATGGATCAACGAACGAAAAAAGAAAACAGAAAAAATCGCAGATTTGTGTTGCCTATTCAAGAAACAATAATAGCCTATCAATATACTCACAAACTTAAAACCTAATAATATAAATAATAGTTCGCGAGCCTAGCATGAATGTTTGTAGATGTACAACATGTTGCCAAGTATTTGGTGTATGATGTGAGATGATGATGGTTTCTTCTCTTCTTTACTGATTTTTTCACGTTTAATGTCTTAGAATTGCTGAGTAGCTTCAAATATAAATACAGCAACAAAGTCTTGTAAATTATAAAACTTAAATATTATAAATAAATTATAGCAAAAAAAGCTTTTAATTAACAGAAGCACATAATAAATGTCTGACATAATTTTTTTTCCTTCTACCGAATTGCGTGAGTAGCTCGCTCCAATCACGAATTGTTGTTGATAGGAACAGGATTGCTGCAAAAGAAATTTACAATATGTCAAACACAAATGCAAAAATAAATAAATAAACGGCATAACACAGTTATTAAATAAGCGAAGAAGAAGACGAACAAAATTTAAATGAGAAAGAAGAAGAAAGTTGGCAAAAAAATGTGATTTTTGGTAGAGTTCTCATGAGTTTAAATAGAAGAATGAAATTGGTAGAGGTTGAGATCATGGTGTGATAACTTCTACCATGATGAATTAGTGGGGGTTAGTGGGTGGTTAGAGTGGAGAAGAAAAATAAAAAAAATATATATATAAATAATTAGAAACATACGGTATATTTAAATATAGGAGTTAGTGTTTAAATTATAAATTTATTAATTAATGGTTAAATTAGACATTTATTAATTTACAAAATTAACCCTAGGTTTAGGTTTAGGTTTTAGTTCAAAATATCTTCGTTTTATATATAAGATACATTTACATAGGCTTCAACCCAGTTATAAGCACCATCTCATTTAACAATAACAATTTAGAATTATTCATGTCTCGTTATTCAATATTTTGTTGACATCTAATCTTTCAGGTTTTCGGTTTTTATTTTATTTTATTTTATTTTATATTTGAATTATTTATTTTAGTGTATGTAAGCACCAAAGACAGCATTGCAAAGTTAGAACTTTTGCATAAGCAAGAATCACTCAATCCAATCCCCTTTCACAAATCTTCGCTCATTAAATAAAACTAACAATAATAAAAAAAAAAAAAAAATTGCAATATTAGTTGGAAAATTTACCTATAGACAATTTGATCATCTTGGAGTAAGGAATTAATATCCCCTTTCGAGCCTCGTCAGCCAATCTTTGATGCTCTTTTACTTATACGTACACCTTCTCCGCATCATCCAACATGTTTCTGACTGTGTTCAGATCAACAGAAAGTTTGAGAATCTCCTTAACTTCTCTTCCACGAGAGTTTAAATGAAGTTTATTAACAATTACCGCCCCTGTGTAATCTCGATTTGCTAAGAAAACTCTGAATTAGAAATATTAGCAAAGACGTATGAAAACGAGCTTATTGCAAATAGGGTCAAACGAGCTTATTGCAAATACCACCCTGTGTAATCTCTAATTGTCAAATAACCCATGTGATAAAAAAACTCACTAACTCCCCCCATGTGTTAACATTTTCGAAGCACACTACACTCTTTTTTATTTTAGGCCTTGACTAATGGTGAATGGACAAAAATGCCCTAAGGGGGTTTTTAGCAATTAGTAAAGTATAGTATACCAAATTTTAGAATCACTTTAATTTTGTAAATATTATGTATTTATTTTGAATACAAAAAAAAAATATAAACAAGAATTAAATATATATTGTAATATTAAAAGTTTGAGTAAATTACAAACACCCCCCTGAGGTATGGTCAAATTACAAAAACTCACCTCTTGTTTGGATAATTACATCTATCCCCCTCAACTATGATTTTTTCTTAGACCTCCACCTTTATGGTGCCAAATTCAACATATTCATCTAGATTCCTTGAAATGTGCTCTAGTTTGTACTCGTTTGTGTAAAAAATACAGTTTCCGATGCACCACAAACTGATACATACAAGCTAAAAATCACATATTATGATCATCTTGTTTCATAATGTAGAGTTTGAATGGGATAAAACGGGTACAAAAGTGATAATATTCCATATAATCTCGAAGATTCCACTAAATTTGAGGAGTTGAGGGGGTGGTTGTAATTATCCAAACAAGAGGGGTGTTTTTGTAATTCGACCATACCTCAGGGGGTGTTTGTAATTTACCCTAAAAGTTTTTATATATATGCCTTATCTATAATGTTTTTATATTCTTTGTAATTACGCATGTTACATTTTATTAAATAATAATAATTATTAAAAAAAAAAAAAAAAAAAAAGTTCTTCTCTGCCCACCCACCCACCTGCCCGGCTCAACCTGCTGCTGCTGTTCTGCTACACTACTACCACCGGCACCATAATCATCTTCTCCAGATCCACCACCACAGCAATAGTAAAAAGGTAGCTATAAACACACGACAAAAAGAAACATATATAAAGAGCGGCGGTGGATCTCTATTTCGGCGACGGAGAGATTCTCGATCTCGTCTCGGTCTCTCTCCAATCTCCATACAAATCTCGTCACAAGTAACTTTTACAATTCTTCAATTATACACAACTATCTCTATCACTAAGAAATGGGTGGTGCCAGACCGGCGGCGGTGTCGAGGGAGAGGAAATAATAGTGAAAACTATGTATATATTTCTGAAGTGAAAACTAGTTTCAGAATTCACCGACATATTGTTGAAAAAGACAGGATATACCAAAAAATAATATGTAATGAAGAGAATGACATAAAAATAAAAAGAGAGAATGGATTCTATAATCTCAATGGTTGGGAAATGGATTTCCAGGGTTGACCTTTCTTGTCCCCGTAGACTTGTTCCAGTTGTGCTGAACGACTAATATCCAACAGCTTCAATGATAATGAAACCTTTCGCAGGAGGCGTTGCAGCAGCTCCGTCAATCTGCTGCAGAAACGGATCTCCAAGTGCGTCAGGCAAGGCATTATTGAGAAATTAGCAACATTATCTTCTTCTTCTTCTTCCACCGTAATGTCTTCCCACTTCGTCCAGTTGTTACATGCCCTAACTGTCAGTTTCTTCAACTTGGGGAAGCCACCATCAATAGTTCCCATCGATGATGAACATGTTGTTGTTGTTGCGCCAATGTATTCCCATCTTTATTCAATGTGACTAGACTCGTTAATTCGGCTATTCCTTGTGGATATTGCTCCAGAGATTCAGTACCTTTATTATACAAATGTTTGAGCTTCTTCAGCTTGTGGATCTCTTGTGGAAGTCCACACAGACTAGAACACCAATTTACATCCAAACTTTCTAATTTACTCAAATTGCATAGGCTCTCCGGCAACTCTCTCAATTGTCTATTCTCACTCAAATCAAAGTGTATCAACTGACTCAAATTTTCAATTTCCGAGGAAATCCTTTTTAGCTCGCATAAATCCAACCAAAGAAATTGCAAGTTATACAACTTACAAATGGACTTGAGATCATCACCAACAAATTCATTATTACCCAAGTCCAACCACCTCAAGTGAATCAATTTTTCTATTTCTTTCGGAATGCCTTGCAAGCCACAACGTCTTAAACCGAGCAACCTCACACTTGTTGGGCAATCACAAACATGTGGATCAAGAACTTCTCTGTACTGAAATAATCTGCTACGATATTTTTCGACCCGGGAAACTAACAAAGGGCTACACTCTTCGCAAGTTGTTTTCTTCATTCTTGACCCCACATCCTTCCTCAGGAATTGAGCAAAATCATGTACAATGTCATGCATCATAAACGATTTTATCTTACCGCCGTCTTTCTCAAAGTGTTGAAACAGAGAGCGCATTGCTAAATTATTAAAGTACCCTCTCCCTCTAACTTTCCAGTCATCATCAGCATTGGATTCTAGGTAACCCATTGCCATCCATTTTGTTATTAGTAACTCAGAAGCAAAGGGTAGAAGAGGTCATCTTCTACTTCCTCCAACTTCCATATTTCACTATTCAACACGCTCTCCCACTCCTCCCATGTATCCTTGGAATGCAAAAGACTTCCCAAAGTCTTTGCTGCAAGTGGCAATCCATTGCATTTCTTGGTTATCTGCTTACCTATCTTCTCAAATTCTTCATATTGATCCTTGTTCTTATCACAAAGGGCAATCCGAACTAACAATGACCAACAATCTTCATCATTGAGAACTCTTAAACGATGGATCATCCGATCATTCTTGATAAACTCTCCCATCATCATTTTTGCAACCCTTTCCTTTCTAGTTGTCACCAAAACTTTGCTACCCTGGCCTGTCCACCACTTTTGAGAGCGTTTTTCAGGGGTTTCCACTTGGTCTCCTCTTCTGTCCAAACATCATCCATGACAAGAAGAAACTTTTTCCCTGAAATAGACTTTTTTAGACGTTGCAGTAGCATTTCCAATTGATTGGTCCTTGGTGGTTCATCCAACTTTTCCACACTTGCCACAATCCCTTTCGCAATCTCAACCTCGTTAAAGGAATTTGAAACAGATATGCAAATCTTTAATTCAAAACAGTTCTCAACTCGACTATCGTTATAAGCTAGTTGAGCAAGAGTTGTCTTCCCAAGGCCACCCACACCCACTACAGATATGACGCGGATGCCTCCTATTAATCCTTCTTTGCTACTACCGCCTTCACCCACAAGTTTACTCACCACATCTTCTCTATCTGAGTCTCGGCCATAAATTTCCTCTGAGTCGATGAAAGAAGTAGTTTGACCCCGCCAAGAGTCACGATCAGATGGCTGTGGCGTGGTCGCAAAACCATACCGATCTTTCTCCGCCAAAATTAGATCAAGCCGTGCTACCACTTCTTTCACTTTCAAGGCAATATCACGACGCACAACAACTTTCTCGACACACAATAAACACGAGGAAGGGATGAAGGAGCGTACCTTGTACAACCAAAACAGTACACAATGATCGAAAGATTGCTGTTCCGTCTCAAGGTCGAGAATGGCCGCATTCCATTCGTCCAAAACGTCGTCCATTTCATAGGTCGTGTTTTCAAGCCTCGTCAGCCAATCTCTGACGAGTTTGTCGTTCCATCCCTTCTTCTCCGCATCATCCAACACATTTATAACCCTTTTCAACTCATCGGAAAGATTCTGAATCTCCTTCTCAACCCCTCTCACCAATTTTACGTGGTTCAGGCCCGGCTCTGCTGTGAGACCCGCAAGCCGCCCGCCCCAGTACATTACCGATAGCATTGGCTGCCATGATAGATCGCTAAACAGTTTTTTTTTCTCTCTCTCTCTAAATTCTTTGTATATTATTAAGGTATGTGGCTTATAATTATTGTTCAATATAATTGATTAGAAAGAAAGATAAACAAGACTTGCACAAGCCGACACAAGTTTGTGTATGTCAATTTTCATGTCCCCAGTTTTGGTACGGCAGTTAATGCTCTCACTCTCGCATACTCGTCAAACTTTGAAATTTTTGTTTGCATTTTATTTCTGACATTTTTTATATTTTCAGTTTTAAAGTTAAATCTACATATTTAGTTTTTGCTTGTAAATGAATTAGCAGTTATTAAATATTATTTTCAGCCTCTCCATTGATAATCTGTAGCTTAATTTAGTAAAATTTTACGACATCCTAGATTATTAGACTCCACATTCAAATTTTTGGACTGTCCTGAAATAGTAGATTATTTTCTTTATACTTCAGTTTCAAACATATTCCACCAACAACAAATAGAAACAAGAAATCCAGCAGCCAACTTACTAGTAAAACTTTAATTTGCATCCAACAAGATAGGATATACATCAGACGAAGCGTTGGTCTGAAAATCACTAGTAATCGTCCAATTATATTCATCGTTACCCGTCGAAAAGACCACCGATTCTCCTCTACGGAACGAATAATCTTCTTCTGTCAATTTTGCCCCTACACTCGATCCCATTTGAGCCATTCTCACACTCTCCAATTCCACAGCAACTTGTTTCATATACGGACGTTTCTTACCGTTCAAATCCAAACATCTTTTCGCAAGTTTTGCTACCGCGAGAACACCTCCACTTTCACCTTTCAACACTTGATCATCAAGAATCGAATCGAGGGTATTTTCGTCCATTAAAGACAAAAAACGAGACACCAAACTTCTATTATCTTCCGAATCAGTCATAGCCATTATTGGCTTAAGCCCCGTTAAAAGCTCCACAAGAACAACCCCAAAACTATAAACATCACTCTTCTCTGTATATTGGCTCGACTGGAAATACTCTGGATCGATATATCCAAACGTCCCGTTCACATTCGTGGTTAAATGAGTTTGATCCACTTGAACCGATTTCGAAATCCCGAAATCCGACACCTTCGCCACATATTTCTCGTCCAATAAAATATTGCTCGATTTTACATCCCTATGAAAAATCGGAAGAGAAGTTGCAGAGTGTAGATAAGCCAACGCACCAGAAATCTCCACTGCAATTTTCAAACGCATGTTCCAAGAAAATGGGAACTCGTTATTTCCACCATCATGTATGTGTTCAAAAAGGGTCCCGTTTGAAACAAATTCATAAACGAGAAGAGGGACTTTTGTCTCGAGACAGCACCCCAAAATCTTGACCACGTTCCTATGATTGATTTGTGATAATATGACAACCTCGTTTATGAATTGTTTGACTAGGGATTTGGATTTGTGTTCATCGACTAATTCGGATTTCTTGATTGCGACTATTTGCCCATCGGAAAGCATGCCTTTGTAGACAGTGCCTTGACCTCCTTGACCGAGTATTCGGCTCTCGTTGAACCGATCGGTGGCTTTCTCGAGCTCTTTAGCGGTGAATGTTCGTGTGTTCTTTACTAGGATACCTTGTTTGACTGAGGTTTGTTGCTGCTGTAGTAAAAGGCCCCCGTTTTGTTTGAAGAATTTTTGTTTTCGGTTTTTAATTTTTCTCTTTTTCACGAATTTGGCGGAGATGAAGGAGATCGATAATAACGTTAGGAAACCCATTCCGGATATCAAACCTGTAAAAAAATCAGAAAGACAAACCAACAAGCCTAAATCAATATGCCAAAAATGGTACAATATTACTAATACCGAGTTTTAAAGTTGAAAAAGTGAAGGTTTTATGTACTTCTGCACCATCTCATTAAACAATAACAATTTAGAATTATTCATGTCTCGTTATTGAATATTTTTAGACATCTAATCTTTCGGGTTCTCGTTTTCTTTTTTTTTCTTTTTTCAATTATTTATTTACATGTACAGGCAGGCCGGTGTAAGCACCAAAAGTCAAATAAATTGTTTCTTGTTAACTTAGTCTATGACACTGATCAATCAGGTTATTAAATGCACAAGATAAACAAACAAAAGGGACACCAAAGACAGCTTCGCAAAGTTAGACCTTTTGCATAAGCAAGAATCAGTCAATCCAATCCCCTTTCGACAAATCTTCGCTCATTAAATAAAAATAAACAATAATAATAAAAAAATATTTGCAATATTAGTTGGAAAATTTACCTATAGACAATTTGCTCATCTTGGAGTAAGGAATATCCACCAAGAAACAACCAGTACTATTTCTCCAGCCATTACCATAATATCCAGCAGCACATTCACACCTATAATCTCCCGGATTATTGATGCAAACCCCTGTCGAGTGGCATGGATTACTTTTACACTCATCGATATCTAATCCCAAAAAAAATTATTAAAAAAAATCCAAATTAAAACACAAAAACGACAGTAAAACAACAACTAAAAAATGGGCGTAATTAAAAACTAACCATGGCAACCAAGAGGGAGATAAGGATTGCCTTGATATCCTTTCCAGCACTTACACCGATACCCTCCAACTCCGGCATCGGCATCGATGCAGTCGCTATTCCCGTAGCAACCAAAACCATTGGAATCCTTCCTCCGAGCCTCACTGCAATTCTCCGTTCCAATCCTCCAATCCAACACCACAGAAACTTCATTCAACCAATTTGAAATAGTCATCGGAGGCTTATACAGGTCAGAAACTGCACTAAAGGCAAAACTCTCTCTCTCCCCAATGAAGGAATAGCTACAAGGCTTAGTCCCCACATTCCCCCACCTATCTTCCAAACCGGAGATCGAAGAGTTGATGAAAACGGTACCTTTCGGAATGGGAATCTGGCAGCACCCGTTTCCAGGGCATGACCCGTTGAGCGACAGATCACCGTCGGAGCAGAACGAAACGCAGCCGTAGGCGAAGTTACTGCGGGTGAGACTCGGAGGATCGAACTGCTGTGACAAACCCTCGATCACAGCCAGGTCGGAGCAGCCGATCTGAGTCAGCGTGTTGGAGCTGGATAGGGTGTAGGGAGTCCCCGAGAAATCGAGGGTCAAATTGGTCTTTATGGTGGTGTTGATGGTGTTGTAGCATTGGCTGGCGAAGAAGGGGTTATTGATTCTTATCTCGGAATCGGAGATGCTGACGAGGCGGTAGTCGTCTCGGGTGGAGACGAGCATGTATGCGGGGTCCACGGTGTGGTCGCAGTAGATTTCAAACCATGGGTTTAGTGCGCAGTTTGAGCCGATTCCGACTCCGAATGGGTATGGGATTGTGATGTTTCCGCATTTGCTCGGGCACCCTGGTTTGGTCATGATGATGTCATCCCCGGTGGAATTTGATGATGTTGTACGAGTCAACTTGGCTGAGAGAAGGGAAAACAAGAAGAGATGGATTAGTGTAATAGTAGACATTTTACGGAGTTTCTTACAGGTTTAATTAGCAGATTGTTTAATTATATATATTGTAGTTGGCCGTCCATTCCAATTTGCTGGGGTGATGGAATTTATTTAATTAGCACTTTTTTTCTTTAATTTAATTAATCATTCTTGAATTTTTTTTTACTTTTCTTATTACTCATTCTTGATTTTTTATTTTTTTTCACTCGGTTGTTTGACCGATGATTTTACGATTTTGCCCGTCATTCGATTATTCTGCACAATTGCTCATTTCGTGATTCATTCAACATAACAAATAGTAATTGACTGGATCAAGAAATTGAACTGAAAAGATATGAAATTGCAACCAAAATTAGGGAAGAAAATTTGGGTCTCCATTCATAAATCCGGACCAAAATCGAAATCGATCAAATCTATGGCTACAGCAGAGAAAGCAACAAATTGAAGAAGAAGCAAACACAAATTAAGAAGAAAAAAATCGAAAATTACATACAGGGATAGGGAAAAAGATGGCAAAATCAGAGCGACTCCTGAAGATCGTCGGATCCTTCTAGATTCTTCCTCTTATTCATTTCTTCCTCGTACTTGATCAATTTCTGCTTCCACATCTCCTGAAACAGAAATTAACACCCCAAAAAATTGAAATTTCGATCAAAAAAAAAAACGAGAGAGAGAGAATTGAGATCAAAAGAACAAACCTTGTACTTGAGTTCAGCTCGGTGCATCAAATAGAAGCCGAGAACGCCACCAAGTACAGTACCCGAAATTATCCTAAAATAACCCCATCTCGGATTCTTCAGCTCCATTCTCCCCCCCAAACCCCCAAAATTAATTTACGATTTTAGGTCTACCGCAACGGCACTGAAACCCCAACTAATCAATGGCAAAATATATACCCGCCGTAAATACGCCGCCGCCGCCGCCGCCGCACCTGTGAATTCGAATTCGAGTGCACAAAAATCACCGAGAGAGATGCAAAACGATGACAACTGTGGAAATATGTTTCCATATTTAGGGCTTTTATATGGGCCTGAAATCGGGCTCTCAAATTGCAGCCCAACTCTTTTTTACTATTTATGGATTTATTCGGGCCCATTTATATTAGAGCCCATTTATGTAATTGTTTTATTTTTCTTTTTTATATCTAATAAAATATTGATTAATTAATTAAACGATTAATTAACCACATCACTTAATTATATATTGCTTTTTTTTGTATATTTTATTTTAATCATATATATATATGGCAGTATATGAAGGGCCCTCATTATGATTTGATTGTCGATAATCAAAGAGAAAATGCAAGTGTTCTTTGTCTCTTTCCTTCTGCCATAATATTTCAAATCGTTATGTCACATTTAAGATATTATTTCTTTAATCTTATAATGGGAAAAAAATGTAAAATTTAATTATTATACCAATATTGAGTTATGGCTCAAATTATTCTAATAATTACTTATCTGATTGTATGATTAATGTGTAAAGTTAGAACATTACTCGGTCATCCCTATGTATTTCCTAATGTATTTGAGATCAAATAAGAGCGAGAATTGAAAAGAAATTTACAATTTTTTGGATTAGATTCGAAAAGTTATATTTTTTCTCTATTTTTTTTTGGGGTGGTTGTCACTTGTCACATTGAAATTGAAAATTGAAATACATATAGAATTCGATTTCTGATCCCATCCCAATTTTTGATTTTCTTTCCTTCAAAAAGTACATTTATTATATCAATATTATTATGTATTTATAATATATACAAATAAAAAATAAAATAAAAATTTGATTCCGGAACATGCTTTTTTTCTAACTAAATTGAAATTTAGTTTTTCACTAATACTAATCCGATTACACTTTTGCCAGGTACCAATTCAATAATTTACGTGTTTTGCAAATGCTATGCTACACTCGATGAATATAGTAGATGACCCTACACCATTAATTTATACGTGCATAATAACATACACTCATGTGTATGTGTAGTGTGCGGATATTTATATAGATCTATAGTACAAAATTACCCGATATTTTTCATCAACTATGGCATCTCGTAGACTTAATTTACGTGGTATCAACCACTATAAAAAAATAATATTAAAAAAATATTAGATTTAAACTTTTAGACAATGCAAAGTAAATTATGCCCTACTCCTTTGGGATAAGATGATCGTGATAACTATTTGACATCACAACTAAAAGTAAGCTTATACAAAGAGAACAATTAAAGATATGGGTACACTTAATTAAACAAATAATTACAATTAAAGGATGTTATTAATTGTTACACTTAATTAATAGAGGTGGGCTATGTTTAGAGACCTAATATTCGTCTCTAGTACACTTTGGCAAGAAAACTTACCTATAAAAATTGAAGCAACCATTTGTGGTATTTTCTTACACCACGTGAACCATGTTTGTTTGGCCAATCAAAACAACAAAAACAAATTGAGAGGTTATGTCAATTTGATTAATGTTTGTCCTTTGTTCTTCTTTTCTTGATTATTACATCCCACCAATTTCTTTGTAATTATTTTAACTAGTGACATAACCATTCATGCAAAGAATCTTGGTTTAATATATGTTTTTCCTAATTTGTTAGAGTTGTCTATTTTAAGTGCGAACCACCGGCTGACTCTGTAACTAGATTTTTTTTTTTTTATATCACGCATTCACTGTGTTCGTACAATCTCAGAGTATGCATCGTGGATCAAAAACAACCCTGAAAACATATTTTCAAAAGCAATTTGAATGTAAATGTAAGTTTGTAATATATAAATAGTTACTTGTTTCAATAATACAGCACAAAGTCACAACCAATATTTTGAGTATACTTTTATTAAATCTTAATATACCCTTCATGATTAGATTATGTTAACCACCAAATCATAATTTAGAAAATGTCTTTGAGGAATGATTTGGATTTTTTTATGGATTTCCTTATTTAGAATAGTACCATATATAGATTTTAGTTTGAAATCCTCAAGAATATACATTTACAAAGAGATTATGAACATATATATATATATAAAAAAAAAATTGGAATCTTTGTTTATTTCTTACTAGTTCAATAATTTAGTAACCTTTTAAAAATGATTATTTTTCGAACAAGTTGATCTGACTTTAATAAAAATTAAATCGTATGGTAGTACTATATAAATGCAATTAGGCGCACCTATAATTTAATTGTTCACATACCGATTGCTTCGATGATTTGCTTTACATCAATGATGTTGATCGTAAATAGACTAGATCGATCACGGGTCTTCGATTCTTAGTAAGTAGAGAGAGTCACCTTCACATATTCGAATATATAATAGAGAAATCTAATTTTTTTCGTCAACCTATAAAATAGTAGAAACATTAGGTGGTTCGTTCATATTTGTGCTTGCCCTTACCGCAAAAATAAAGATGAATTGAAAGTTTGTCGATAACCGAACTAATATGTATATATCTTTAGCTGTGTTATACGGGGAAGGCAATCGACCTTTTCATCGACGTGCAAATCTTCGTAACTATGACTAATATTCTTATTTATTTATTGATTTAACCAATAAAATTAGAGAAATAAATCACAATTAAATGCTTAATTGTATTCTTAATATAATTTTTAGTCCACTGAATATTTTGTCACTTTCAAATGCTTAAATTATTTTCTGTCCCTCAAAAGGTTAGTCACAGCGCTTCGAGAGTGATTGATTTAATGGCGCTACGAATAGAGCCTATCATATTATATATCTTTCATATTTAATTTAAAATTTACTTTTTTTTTTTTCAATCAATTATATTATAGGGTTGATTTTTTATTTTATTTTTTATTTCCCAGTTGTATATATAGGCAAAAGAATGATCGATGTCTAGTTGAGATTACGGCGTCTAATGATCTGAGTTCGATTCCCTCTATTAACACTTTTTAAATTGAATGAACTCGTTGCACCTTGTGTTGTTTGTATACACGGAAAAAAGTTTGCATTTGCTCCTTTATGTGTAAGAAAGTATTATAATTTTGATGTTTGTTCAGTGCATATATGTGGTTGTTAGTTCGAAACGAATGCCGAACACGAGAACCATCGAAAAAAAAAGAAAAAAAAGGGTGCAAAATACCTTTTTAAAGCTACATACTATAGAAAATATTAAATTTAATAAAGAAATTTATATATATATATATATATATATATATATATATATATATATATATATATAAACACGTTACACTCATGTCACTTTTGTGAGTATTGAAAAAGATGAGTGCAACTATTGGACAAGATGAATATAAGGTGATGAACTTACTAATATGGGTAAATAGAACTTTTCAAACACTTTCCTTCTTTCTTTTCATGATTGGGTTTGCAACCTTCAGTTTTAATGTGTGACTTTGTGACCCCCAATCCCCCACCCAACCCTCATCCTCACCACCAGGCCCCAACCCCAAACAACATTTTATAAATATCTTTTCTAATTAAATAAATATTTGCTATATATGATTTTTAAGAAGAGAGTTAATTTACATTGAAATTCAATAAGAAAAATTGAGACATTTTTTAAGTTTTCTCTTGGTCTTTGAATTTTAATTAGGAAAATATGAAAATAATATATTTTCACTTGAATATAATCTTTTCTTTTTTCAATCGCCATAATCAACCAATGAATTGTTGAAATTATTTGTGAAAGAAACGGGTAAAAGTGTTTAATTTCCTCGATTTTTTTTTTTTTTTTTTTATTTTTTGGTAGTAGCTATGTAGAGAAAAAATAAACTAAAAAAAGGGGATGCATCATGCATGTATAACAACCGATGATCAGTTGGCAAACACGAAATTAACTACGACTAATCGAGATTTACTTAACTAAAAAAATATAGTGAAACAATGGTTTTTCTTTATTCCAATGGAAAACATTTCATTTATCTAATCATATATAAAGTTTGTGGTGACATTATATTATAATTAATGCCGGGGGCCAATATATACTCCTACCTTTTTTTTAATAAATATTATTTTATTTTTATATTAAAATATCTACAAACCCTAAATGCACCGAGTGCAAGAAACTCAACTACCGATTTATTGTTTGGACTTTGGACTATGTATGTATACATCACGCATGACAATTTATATATATTGCACAATAATTAAAGTCTTGACAAATATATTTATATAATATATATTTGTCAGATTAATTTATTTTTCTTATATTCAATTCTCGATAAATATTGCAAGGAGCCAAATTACATGACCAATAATTATTTGTTTTTTAAAAGTATACACTCGTCATTAATATTGACATGTGACGAACTAAATCACATGAAATTAAAAATTAAAATTAAAAAAAGAAAAAAAATAATAAAATAAAGGTCTTATATACAATAATCAAAAAGTACAAGCACAAAAAGCACAAGGTACAACCTCCTGAATTCAGCAAGCCCAATTCAGCGTCTCGAAGCTGCATGGAGTCAAACCCCCACCGCCACCGCCACCGGCCACTTGTTCCAGAAAATACTCACAGAAGTCTCTATCCGACGCCCACCACGGCGGTTGCAACCACCCCTCCGCCGAGTCAACCACCGCCAACTCGGTACCCGACCCCGTCGAGCCGTCGTACCTCCCCTCCAAACTCGGCAACTGAATTATCTCCCCCAGCTCGTCATTCACCTCAGACGAAGAAACATCCGCCGCCGACGAAGACGCCGGAGAAGGGATGAAACCGGCGAGTTCCTCCATCGCCGCCGCCTTCGCCGCCGCAGCCTGGACGTCCTGGGGGGAGAGAGACGCCGGCCGCGGCAGAGAGTGGCTGAGTTGGGGGAAGTTGAGAACCGCCGAGTCACCCTTGATGCTCAGAGCCGCCACGTCGTGGGCCCTCGCGCCATCTCCGCCGTGGGGGTAGGTTCCGAGCCAAAATGCGAGACTTTTTCCGGGGCTGCCGGATTTCAGAAACCCATTTCCCCCAGCTTCTCATTCTCACACCTCTGTATACAGGATGCTTATTTCCACTCTCTCTCTCTCTTGTTTTCCGCTTCTTCTCAATTTTTTCCTCACCGTTGATTTTGCCCCACCCGGAGGATGATGAGTCCGACGAGGTTGCGGTGGCTGAACTCGGTGACTCAGCCATTCTTTTTTTTTTCTGTAATAATATGCGTATGAGAATGGTAGTTAGGAATATTCTTTATACATTTATATAGAGAGAGAGAGAGAGAGGAGAGAGAGTAGGAGAGAGAGGAGTAATGAGAAATGAATGAATATGAAAGTAATTTATATAGTGAAGAAAAATAAAATAAATAGAGAGTTGAGGGTATATATGATAATATATATTGATAGAAAAAAATGTGTGTTTGGTAATGAAGCAAAATGGGAAACATGAAAAAGACCTAGCAAATTAAAGAGACAAATATCAAGTGTACGTTGGAGTGTGACAACGATGTCCCTCATTGGACAAAAATAAAAATATCGTAATTTTTAAGGTAAATTACGGTCATCCCCTCATAAAATTTCAAATTACGAAAAAATTCCTTATATTTGGATAATTACAAAGTCATTCATCAATTACTTGCGATGTCAAATTTAGTGGAATCTTGTAGATTATGTGGAATATTCTCCAGTTTGTACCGTTTTACCCTTTATTTGAGGTCCATGTTTTGAAATAAGACGATCATAAGATGTGTCCATCGGCTTGTAAATATCAGATTGTGGTATCAGAAAATGCCTAGAGAACATTCCATGGAATCTGGAAGATTATGTTGAATTTGACACGATAATGGTGGATTTGTAAGAAGATTCTTAGTTGAAGTGGGTGATTGTAAATATCCAAACATTAGTGGTTTTTTTGTAATTTGATATTACTTTAGGGGTTGGCCGTAATTTACCCTTTAGATAAATAATAATATATAACTAGTCTAAGTTTGTACCGGCTAACATATAGTACACAAGCATATGTACCCATTTTGATGTGAATTAATTTGTAAAAATAAAAATAAATAAATAAAAAGAATTTATTTCGACAACAATATTAATTTCTGTTCAATTATTCAAAACTGAAGATCAAATGTACGTTTGTACTGTACATATACATTGGTCCGTGACTCCGTTTAACTTCCTACTTCCCGTCCATTTGGCCTACACGCGCTACACTTGTCTGAATTGTCAACTCCAATAAATAAATATAAATATAAATATAAATAAATAAAATACAGCAATAATTGAATTGATTTAAAATAACAAATTTTGAGAACAAAATATATTGTAGAAATAATGTAATGGCAAGTGTAAATAAATTTATTTGGATGAAGTAGAATAAACCTTGTGTAAATGGTCTCCCCGTTGTCCACGTGTGTAAATTTGTCCGTTGGGGGTCCCTATTATAATAATTATTATTTGTCCGTTGCGCTAACAATTTTTTATTTGTTGTTTTTTTAATTTTCAAATTCCACATGATGAAATATATTAATGTGACTATTCCTCCCACTTAGTGAAATGACTTATATCAGCTCCTAAAGTATTTAATTAAATTATCATTTAGATGCTTTTTGGAGTAACGGTCGATATTGATTTGTAGATACTACACTCGTTGATTTTACACCATTGGTCAGCACGCACGTACACACATATATACGTATATGTGCTTAGTGGTTTTTCTTCCATGCCTGCTCGTTTTCGCTCATTTTTTTTTTTACCATTTTAACCCTCCTATCGTCTGATTATTCAATTTGCACCTAGATCACGATAATGAAGGCTGTAAGCACTCTATAATCATAAAAATCTAACAAAAATGCTTGTAACAAAGTATAATTTGAATGTAAAATCTATACTCAACAGTATTCAAATTAGTGTTAATATGGTACTCAAATCCGTATGTTTTAAAAGTATTGTCTTGATTTTTTCTTTCATATTTCATACTATTTATTACTTAATTAATCTCAATGATTAGTACTCTTAATTTGCTTGAGATTGAGTATTTGAAAAATATTTGAATTTCACAAGATTGGGTTGCATGGTTTGCTGCTAAAATATTTCGATTTATTGCTAGAATTAAATATATATATATTTATGAACAAAGCTAATTGTAATATATTTTATTTGACTAAAAAAAAGAAGCAGAATATATAGTAATATATTCCTCGTAAGATTTTCTTTTCATTTGTGGTGAAAAAAAATCTATGACGAGTCCGTGAGATAAAAAGGCAATGTGTCAGAGGATTATTTGTTTGCACGTGGTACTTTGTTTTCAGTACATGTACTCTTTTTTTTTGTTTCTTTCTCTTTGCTATTTTTTATTTATTTTAATTTTAATTATCATCCAATTATAATTTAATGTATATTCGTAGTATATATTGTTTGGGGCTAGATATATATATAAAAATTGGGCTTGGCTATTAGAAATTAGGCCTTTGTGAAGCAACAAAAGCCCAAATAACAAAATTATTGATAATACGTCTTTACAAAAGAAGCCCAGTTGTTTTTTTTTTGAACAGAAAAGAAGCCCAAAATTAAAACCAATAAAAGTTAGGGTAAACTACACCTACACCCCTAAGGTATGTTAACATAACTTTAAGGTCCCTTTAGTATCGGTAATTACAATCACCCCCCGAAACATTGTTTGAAACCCTAACGGAATAATGCATGGCACAAGTTTTTCAGTTAAGGCTCTAACTGACTATTAGTTTCAGGCAGTGGTGGAGACAACATAGAGTTAGTGGGTGACACGACTGTCGTAACATTTCTTAAATCCTTATTATTTTATATAAGATTTATATAATTTTCCTCTACGGTAGCGTTAACGGCCCCGCGAGAAACAAATATAGTGCATATCAGTTCCCAGGACATGAAATCTCCGATAATTATTTTAGGGATGTGGCTGTCATTCATTCTAAAACTTATATATATGCTACAATTTCTGAAATAAATCAGGTATTTTTTTAATTTAATTTAATTTACACAAAATCATATATACATAGATGTGTATGCTATAACCGAATGCAATTTGTCGGGAGTAGCATAGAGCAAACTATTCGTAAATCGTAATTATGTTTGAGAAAGAAACGGGAAATTTTGACATTTTGGGGCGGTGCAAGGTCTCGGTGCAACGACACGCGATATACTTACGATTCGTGTATCTACCGATCCTGTAATCGGAATGTGCTTTTGTTAGGAACGAAGAGAAGAAGATAACCGGCGAATCGTACAGCTTGTTTTAATGAGAGGGAGAGGAAAAAAATTATAAACCAATCGAATTTAATTAGATTTTTCTCTCTCGATTGAGTAGAAATATTGAAAGTATTACAAAATTATTAAGTCAACAAAAATATGTAAATTGTCAACGGTATTTTTTTTATATAATGATGAACGAAGCTAATCTGCAAATGACTGAATGAGTTTGTTCACCTAATGTGTGTGTTTATTAGACATGAGACAATTAGTAAAACCTAAACTTAACTAACTAATTAATTGGTATTCTTTGTGTTTTCCGAGGTCAGCGTCAGTTGCCCGAAACTAGCTAAGTAGTTGGACAAATTCAAATCTTATTTTGTTAAATTATTAATTTTTGTTTATTTTTTCCTAAAACAATCATGAATTATTGTATTTTTTTTAATAATATTTTAAAAAATATAAACTTATGCCATATTTTCTTTTGTATTCAAATGTATATAATATAAAATTAAACAAGTACTGATTTTGATATCAATCATATTATTTGTTTTTTTTTTTTACCCAAATTATTTGTCACTTAACGGTTCCAATGAATCATTAATTACACTATTTTCAATCTTACTGTTTATCACTCTCTATTAATTACCTGAAAAACAATTAATTACAATGATATTTCATTAATGTTCTAAGTATTTTACTAAAATATATGCACATTTATTGATTTTCTTAAATTACGTACAACAGCAAAAACGACATCTAATATGGAAGGAAGAGAGTACTAAATAAAATCCTACATGATTTGATAAGTAAAATATAATTTGTACAAACAATCTCATCTTGAAGTATAAATAAATATTACCTAAATAAATTATCTAATATAGAAATGTTCCAAGATAAATTGATTTATTATTTATTTATTATTATTATTATTATTATTATTATTATTATTATTATTCATTTATTTTTTTTATTTTTTTATGGATCAGTTGGCAAAAATGAGCATGACAACATCATGCACTTTGCAACAACTGCATTTTCCCTAAAACCATTCCCCATCAACTTTGCATTCTTTCTTAGTGGGCTTTCATCTAATTTGTTAATTATATTAAATATTAATATAACATTTTACATATATACCCTTCGCTCTCAAATCCACTTAAAAAGCTACTTGAGGGTAAATTCGGTATTTCCGATCTCGCTAATGCAATTAACCTAATATTGGATTATACTAATTGCGGAGCATTATAGTGAAGAAAAACACACGTGTGCTCATGAATTAATTAAAATTATGCTTTAATTACTTGTATATATATATAAAAGCTCAACCAAAAAACAAATCCTCTGTACTTTCTGCCATTTTCTGAAACTGAAAAACCACTTCTCAAATTACTCACTCCTCAATTTTTAGGCCGCAAATGGAAACCTCCGGCGCCGCCGATCGCGACGGAGTAGACACCTCGTACAAGCCGCTTCCGCCGCTTTACTTCGCTTTCGCCATCATCTGGATTCTCTCCGCCGTTTCATGGACCCTCAACACCCACAAATACCGCCATTTTCAGGTTATATTTCATCACTAATTTAAAACCCTTAGTTTTTTTAATTTCCCCCTTTATTCAGTATTCCCACACTTTTCTCGTTTCACTATTAGCATTTTGAGGTGATTATATATACACATATAATGTGTTTTAGGGGATATTTTTTATTTGAGTTTAAAAAAAATGGTTCTTTATTAATTTTGCTATGAACCCTAAGTAATTTGAGTTCCTAATTTTACTGCAGCAGCCGAATAAATTGCAGTGGATGCTCGCCTCTGTTCCGTGGATTAAATCGTTGCAACTTTCACTATCTTTCCTTTTCTGGTACACCTTCAATGTATACCAAATGATGCATATTAATGGTATCTATGAGTTTAATTGTTCTAATTCCATTTAATTAATCTTGATTAATTGCAGGTATTCGTGTTATTATTCGAATGTGTGCTCTATATGGATGTCGTTTGGGGTTTACATAATGGGCATACTATTTCAAACATCTGCTTTCGGATCGTTCTTTCTAATTTCTCACGGTTATTGCATCACATGCCATCGAATTACATTATCCGAACGAAGATCAATGGCTACTATGGGGTGTGCCTTTTACTTCACTCTCGTTGGTTACAAAGCTTCTATACCTTATTTTTCCGTGAGTTCTCTATTTTCTTATTGTTGATCTTTCAATTGAATTTGCTAAAAAAAAAGGGTCATCTAATTTTGGGTATTCACTTTTTTTGTTTTTGTTTTTTCGAAGGTGCTGTTGTTGCTCAATTATCTTGTTGTGTTCTATGTGATATTCGACCATGTGTCGCGGAATTTAATCGTTTTGCGGGATCAGTTGAGTTTTATAGAGGACGAGGATGTACAGGCGATGCATGATGCTGTATATACAAAATACATCATGTTCAAGTATGTATTTATATGTTTTTGTCTTCTAAATTCCTCCGAAGGTTCTATATAACTAGTGTCATAATTTATTTATTTTTTAATTCAGGAAATTTCAAGGAGCAATGCACATTGTTGCTGTTTCGGAACTAGCAGTATGAACATATTCTATCGGCCTATTTGAATTTAATTTTGAACCGTATAAAAGTAAAACAACGAGCATCTCTTGAGCTTTGTTTATGCAGCAAAATGAACATTCTGTTTTTTATTTCAGATTTTAATTAGTCTCGACAATTCATTGGAAACTTTTTGGATGCGTTTGGTGGTTCGTGAGTGGGCACAATTCTTCATCTTCATGTACATTGGGTAAATAATAAATAACCAATCTTATGTGTTAATACCAAATTTTACTTTTAAGAAAAGGGGGTTTTGGACTTGGACTATTAACGAGGATTCCCTTTCCTTTTATTGCAGGTGGATTTTCAGGTGTCAAGATTTCGCACCCCGTTTCTCAGTTATGCCTACTTGGAGTTCTAAAGGGGAGACAATAGTACCTCCCATTTACAGCATTGTAAGTTGAAGGGGTTCTTTTAAACCTTATATTTGTGACACTATTGGGGAAATAATCGATATACATACACTTTAAATTGAAATTCAGTAATTTGAGGCTTTAATTTCTACTTGTACCCAATAATCACTTAAACTGTATGTGATTTGAAGTACTCTGCTTGTTACTGCAGGAAATGGATGCTGCGACTTTCAAAGGATTTACAAGTCATGAATGGCACATTGGTGTGGTAAGTGATTTTCGGTATTTAATCTAAAAATTTGCATTTCTCAAACGGGCGTATTTTATAATATATATTTGATATAATCTTTATTAAGTGACACGTATTGTAAATGTCTCTGCCGATTTTGTAGCCAACTTTGCTGAATAAGGGGAGCGTAAAGGATTCGGTTGTAGTTGTGATTAGGCAGCCACATTCGTAGAGCTTAATTAACGGTGGCCATTCATAGGGCGACACACGACAGGGGGTCATGGCCCCCTCGGCGCTTGTAAAAAAACTTAGTATTTGAATATGAGGAGTTTAAGTTGTGATCGAAGAAAGTTCCAGAAAGATCTACGGCATGAGCTCCAAGAACTCATTCCCAGACAGTGGATTGCCGAAGAGTTTTTGCTTGTAAAGATTTTGGTTCTTGATTTTTGCTATGATTTAAAAAAAAAAAAAAAGTTGAATTATGTTACTGTGGCTTTATAATTGAAGCCCATTAATGTAAATGTATAGTGAATTAATGAAAATTGTACATTCTTATTTCAATTTTTCAATGTTGACTTGCATGAGGTTTATTATAAAAACAACACAGTGAAGCTCACCGAGCAATATTGAACATGTATTTTATTCTTATAAATTCAGTTCTTAGGAAAAAAAAATAATTTTCAATTAAATGTAGATTCTAGCAAGATTCGGCCGATTAAAATTTCAACCTTTTTCTGGGCTGGACTCTCTACCCATTTGGGCCTAATTTGAAAGCCCAATATCAGAAAATAGCTTAAAATGAAGAAAAAATAATCTAAAAAAAATGGCGTATTAACCAGGCTTCCTCGGATGAAAATCAATTGAAAAGCTCGAGCAATGAGTGCAGGTCCGTACTACTTCTCTCTCCTTTTTTTAGGGATTTAGGGCTTTTCATGTGAACATATATATATGATTTTCTTATTATAATTTTGGTAATTTTAGATTAATCAAACATAGTTTTGCTCCATAGATTTAATCTGATTTTGAAAATTTGACCACCGGATTATGCTTTAGTAATTTGATTGCCAGTTTCGTTGGGTGTAATAGTGGTCGCCAATGTATGTACATATTTTTGTATATATATATATATATGTGTGTGTGTGTGTGTGTGTGTGTGTGTGTGTGCCAAAAAATGATTGGTTTATAAGATGAATGAAGCTCAAGTGACCAAAAAGGCAATGGAATCATTGTATAATTTTAATTTAATTTTGTGTTTTTTGGGTTAATCGAATAATTGTTCGGTGTCTTCATTAGTGGTTATGCTGTCAGTGATCTCAGTTGTTAATTGATACGAATAGGGGGACAATTTGGTGGAAATCGAGGGGCGAGACCAGTGCCGCCCGAAAAAGGAGTTTTCCCGTTGGACCATATGCATCTATGCGACTTGGTACGATCACTTTAAAAAGATCTCGTCTTTCATACTACGTATGTTTCTTTTAGAAGATTACGGAGCATGCTAATAAGCTGTGTTTGGTTTGAACTTCGAAGAAATTATTTTTAAATATATATATTCATATGGTTTGCTTAGTTATCGAAGATGATTTTTCTTCAGGAAAAGAAAGACTACATTGGCTGTCTGAAGTCAACCGGCCATCAATCCGACAAATGTAGACAATTCTCGAAAAAATACCTGGAATGCCGTATGGAGAAGTAAGTGCGTTTCGATTTTTCGCTGTTGTGCCTTTTGCACTTTCAATGTAATGTTTTATGATATATAATGCATAGTTGTTTGTGATTCATTGTTATTGTTATTTATGATCATCATTAACCCATCGATCCGAAAGAGGGAGGATTTTTTTCGATTTCTTGTTATTACTCAAAAAAAAAACACAAAAAGCTGAATTGTAGTACAACATTTGACATGTCATTGATGATTAAGGATTAAAGGTCTCCCAGTTGATCAGATTTAGGATCTAATCACATATTTTGATAATTCGAAACTGAACTTAGAAAATTATGTGAAATCGTTAAGTTGTTTAGGGAAGGGTATAAACTGATTATCAAGGCTTGGTTTTAGATCTTCAGTATCTATCTTTAAAGAAACTAAAGATTTAGAAACTAATGTGTGATGAACTTTTGTGCAGGAATTTGATGGCAAGGCAAGATATGTCGGAACTCGGATTTCGAAAGGAAGGCGAATCGCAAGCTTCCGTAGATGAAAGTGACACCGGAAGGATAGACAAATGATTTTTTATTTTATTTTTTGATTATTTACTTTTTCCTCTGCCCGTCGAGTGATAGTAGATCATCTAATGAAAAATTTAACCATATATCAGAAACTGTACTATACTGTACTAATACCGTAAAGTTCTGGCCTTTGGTTTCGATTTTGAAGGAAAGACGAGACTTCTAAACATTGGTTCGGTTTCGAGCCTACGTTTGGAAATGCTGTAGATTGATGAACATAACATTAAGCAATAATTCATTCTGGTTTATTTGAAATATCTTGATTTGTGACGACAAATTATGGTCCGACAGAGATTTTTACGAGGTAAAAATTTGAACCCGTTTTTGGCCCGTGAACTGAAACGGAGCTGAATAAAACAAGAAAATTGGATAAGAATTGACGTCGGATGAAAAACGAAGCAGACAAAACTGTACATTTGTTGTTGATTTGTGAAAACGATGGATGAACAATTTGTGTTCTTCTTGATGTTTTTTGCTGGCGGGAGGAAATTACTAAGAACAATTTAATGGCATCTTATTCCAGTTGGATTTGTTTTTGTTGTTTTTTTTTTTAATTTCTTTATTTATTATTTTTTATATATTTTTTTTTTGCCTCGGTGGCTTCAACATGATACTTTAAATGTCCACCAACACCATTTCTACCTTCCTTTTGCTTCTGCATTTCCATGGCTTCCAACTTTTCTCTGCGATCCTCCTTTTTCTGCAATCCGTAAGCTCTCTCTCTCTCTCTCTCTCTCTCTCTCTCTCTCTCTCTCTCTCTCTCTCTCTCTCTCTCTCTCTCTCTCTCTCTCTCTCTCTCTCTCTCTCTCTCTCTCTCTCTCTCTCTCTCTCTCACACACACACACCCAATTTATAATCTTAAGTTCACATCATCCGTTGTATATCAGTAATGAAAGTAGTTGACTTATTATATCAAGATTCAAGGATGACTGCCGTTAATGTGTGTGTGTGTGTGTGTGTGTGTGTGTGTTTTAGAGAGAGAGAGAGAAATTGGGTTCTTTCAATAAAGAATAAAGTTCAAAACTGTGTTCTCTGTTTGGCAGAAAAGCTGTTTTTCAATCAGAAGATATATCAAATTTCAAGACCAATTCACCATTCACATCCAAGATCATAGTCAAAGAGCAAGACAGGCACAATTGGAAAATTTCCAAAATCGCCCCTCCGAAGAAATTCCTCCTCACCCGTGTACGGACATCTCGAAAATCATCGTTCAATTGGAATATTCCTCCCGGAGCACAATCACCAGTAGTGGAATCCAGTCCCAACATTGTTGAGGTCGATGACTGCTCATTGGTCAAGTTACAAAGCAGCAAAACTGAGTTCAATCGAGTCAACTGCCTCGTACGGGCATTGCACGAATCTTCTAGAAGCTTCTCCCTCGCAATGCAGACTCACGAATTCGTTAGAACGGGACCCCCCGTTGCAATGGCCTGGAATGGAGTCGATGTTCATGCTTGGCACAAACACATTGCATATCAGGTATACATATACATATACATACACATACATACATACATATATGTACTAATTATAAAATCAAATTTAAACCTGTCATTGTCCAGGTGGCAGCATATGCTTTGCTAGAAGCAGCAATCGAAGTTGAGCTTTTTCTTTCCCACAATCGCTTCAACAACCCGTCTCCCGTTCACAAAATGTAAGTTATTGTAAAATTTTATGTAAAATTTCATTTATCTGTTGATATAAGAAAAGAAAAAAAAATTACGTTTCTTGTTTATGTTCGCCAGCCTGTCTCCGAATACGAGCTTTCTTCGAGAAAAAATAGAAAGTCAATTAAATGCAAGAAACCCAAAATTGGTAGAATGGTTTCGAACGGTTGAGCTTCCACGCTTATCTGGATATTTCATGCCTTTATTCAAGAAATGGTCGATGGAATACGCCGGAAGGTTCTAAAATTATTTAATTTTCTACTAATTTTCGTTAAAAAAACAGAAAAAAAAAACGAAAAATTCTAATATACGAATAACTCAGTGGCGTTGCAGGAACAATTATGGCTATAACTTGTTGTGCTGCAGTCGGGAAGTTAGATTCGGGCCGAATATCATGTTCCTCGTTTTCGATTTCAATTGAGGAAGCAATAATCGAGCTAATGACTATGGCCCACGATCTCGTTTGCATAGATAAACTGCACCAGTTATCGACTGAGGCTGGATTTGAGGACCATTTTTTGTCCCGTTTTGGAAGTAAAGTTCTTCCGAGTAAAAATGTCGAAGACATTGAATTTTGGATCGGTCTTGTTCAGACAAAACTTTCCGTAGCTTTCGAAAGAGAGAGTGTTGTTACTAAAAGCAGACATAACCTTTCTGACAAGGTCTTAATTTACAATCTATCGAGTTTTTTTAATTTGGGTTTTTTTTTTGCAAAATAAAATTCGATTTTTTAATTTGCAGGTTGGAGAAAATAGTTTGGCTACTTTAGCACTATTTGCTTACTTAGGAAGAGAAGCAAGGCTGTTCTTGTTAAGGCACAATATAAAGGATATCGACGAGCCAATAAACGATTTTCTAAGGTATATTTTATTATATTTCGTCTTTTATTTTTGTTTTTTATCATTTCGATCGTACTTAAGTAGTCGTGTTCTTTTTTTTTTTTTTTTTTTTTTGCAGTTACTTGGAATGTGGTATACTTTTCATATATCCGGAATTCTCGACGTTATCGGAGTATCAGCTCTTAATGGAGGTCGAAGTTAATACTTCAAAATTATAACAAACGCTTTCGTAGTAAAACAAAGTGTCTGAAAATTATTTGCTGCTCTTAAATAGGTAATTATCGATGAAATTGGGTGGCTCGATTTTTTCACTGCGTATAACTGCGACCTGTGTCAAGAAAGACGAAGATCAAAAACCCATCCAATCCAGGCTGAACAGGAGATTATTTTATACGCGGTTTTCACCATATGCTACGATATAATATCGGGATTTGCTCATTACACAAGTTCTACACAGCAGAACTTAGATGCTGAGTTATTGGAGTTTTTGCTCCAAAGGTGATGAATCAATTTATGATTTTTTTTTAATAATTATTATTTATGACTCTTGGTTTTTGACCTTTTTGCCCCTTAGTCAGAGCCTGCTATCGATGTGTTTAGAGGATTACTGGGCTGCTTACGACAGAACCGGGTAAGATAAATTAGCGAAATTCAGACAAAATAAAAAGCGTGTCCTACATTTGATTGATGGTTCTTTATTTTTTATTTTTTTTTTATTAATGTTTCTGAAGCAGAGACCTACCAAAAGTAAGGGAAATAAACGGAAGTGATTCAGCACCGTCTTTTCTGAAAATGGGCCGAAAGAATTCTTCGATAATGATGGATTCACTTCATCGGCCAGAGGAGTTACGAAATAGAGACAAACACAGACAAATATCTCCACAGACAGAGGTATATACATATACATATATATATATATATATATATATATATATATATATATATATATATATATGAGGTGAGGTGGCATATGGTTACTGACTATTGATAAGAATGACAGGTCGCCAGCTCATCAAAGCCCGTCGAACGAAATTTTCTCAAAAAGTATGCGATGAAGCTTGTGGCTGCAAGTGTTGTGAGTTGAATAAAAATTAAATACTCGAGAAAATAACGGATTATTATATAATAATAATAATAATAATAATAATACTGAATTAGATATATTTAATATAGGATGTGTGGATGGGTACGCAGCTGCTATTTGTCGATACGTCGGAAACTGTGAGGTTTATAGTGAAGAAAATGTGGGGCCACAATGTGACGGAAAGAGAGAGGAAGAAAATGGAGAGAACGTTAGCTGATATTGCCACACTTATACCTGTCACAATACTAATGCTTCTCCCTGTAAGCATCGTATCTAATACCTCTCGATTTCTATCTCGTTATTTCGTAAATATAAATATAGAATTGAATATATATGTACGTATTTATCAGGTCTCTGCTGTTGGTCATGCAGCAATGTTTGCTGCAATTAAGAGATACATACCTTGTCTGGTAAAATTCAAATTAGTTATATATCATTACACTTTTTTTTTCCATGTTCGGAATTTCGTGCGAGTTTTATATAAGTCGTCGTTTTTTTTTTTTTAAGATTCCTTCTCCGTATTCGGATGAACGAATTAACTTAGTGAAGCAACTAAAGAGGACGAAGAAGATGGAAATGCTGCGGGTTGGTGTCGAAGAAACTGTCTCGAAAGGTGTTTAAGTAAATACAATTGTATTCACTCAATATATACTAAGAAATTACATTTAGTTGTCTGTATATAGACAGTGAAGCATAATAAGCAAGAATTTTCCTTTTTTTTTTTTTTTTTTTTTTTTTTTCTGTTAATAGTTTTTCGAAGCTTTACTTCACTTTTTATCGAAATATTTATATCAATTGATCTTTATCGATGATTTATCGTTTTCAACTTCGAGTTTGTCGTCCTATCCAAATTTACAAATTAGAACGAGATTTATTCAGAGCACATATATGGTTGTAGGTTTTTTTATAAAAAGAAAAAAAAAATAATAACAAATAGTAAAGAACTAAAAAGAATGGAATAAATGAAAATAAATTATTATTATTATTTTTTATTTGGCTAGCAATTTCAGAAGCAATTAAATATTCTGAAAAAAAAAAAAAAAGGCGAGCAAAAATGGATAATTGAGGTTTTGTGCAAGAGCCCTCCTTTTTTCCCCTTAAACCCTTCAAAAAATTCCCAATAAATAAGGCAACAATGCCCCAAAGTACAAACCTTCGCCTCCTTCTCTCCTCCGCCAACTGCCACCGCCGCCACCCTTTCTCCGCCGCCTCAAATTTCTTCCCCAAACATCTCTCCTTCTCATCCTCTTTCCAATTTTTCCTAAAACCCCAATTCAAAACCCGCGAAATCCCGCTCCTCTTCGCAACTTTTTCATCTTATTCCAAAAAACCTTACGCCACCAATAATAATAGCAATAACAACAACAAAAATTCACGCTCTTTTAACAGGAATCGTAGCACTCTGAGCGAAACAGCGAAGAAAGGGGATAATAATAATAATAATAATAAAAATAATAGTGATAAAGGTGGTTTCTTTGCAATGGAAGAAAAAAATACAAGTGCAGATGAGAAGTTTGGATTTAATAGAAAGAGGGCTGAAGGTAGAGATGATAGCGATAGGCCCAAAAAGCATTTGCAGCTTAAATCTCGAAAGCTTAATCCTGCCAATACTATTTCTTATGTTCAGGTAATGAACAATTTGTTAGCACATAATTTGTTTATTGTATTTAGGTTTTGCTTGCATTCGGCTTGTTTATGCGGCATTTGTGTACATCGGTAGGTTTCGATTTTGTTTCGTTGGCTATTATTTTTTTTAATTTTTCTGTTTGATGGTAGTTCTTATTAAGAAAGAGGTAAGTGATAATGATTGCTACTGTCTCCAATTTGTACTGTATAGATAGATATACAACGAGCGGTGATTTGGAGAATTGACACTTTGAATATTGCATTTTAGACTATGTAATATAAGTGATTAAAGGATTTTTCGTGTAGGAAGTAGTTGCTCTATATGATGTACCTTGGAAACTTGCATCGAGTCCTTATTCGTCGGTTATTGCTATTTACGTTAAGTTTGCACGATTTGGTGTGTGATCGAGTATCTTGTGGTGGGGTCTATTAACTATCAAGAACTTCATGCCGAATACGCAGAAGATTGAATGGAAATGTATAAAGAGTGAACGGGATGTTTTGCTTGAATTTGAATCGAACTTGTTTGTTTTGCCCTGCAGATTCTTGGAACTGGTATGGATACGCAAGACACGTCACCATCGGTTCTGCTGTTTTTCGACAAGCAAAGATTTATATTCAACGCTGGAGAAGTGAGTTCACTTTTTTTTGTTTTCAATTTTCGTTGGCTGATTTAATAATAAAATCAGTCTTTTGTGGCTAGACTCTGTAGGGAAAATTATGTATATTGTTAGGGTAAAATATTTATATGGAGTTTCTCGACTTATTGCTCTGTATCTAATACTTCTTACAGGGACTTCAACGCTTCTGCAGTGAGCATAAAATCAAATTGTCGAAGGTGTTTTTCCTTAAACATCCATCTCTTCGTTTTTTTTTTCTTTTTTTTTTTATTAATAATTACACAAGTATATTGTGACATTTATTTACTGTACTCTGTACATACTTCTCCAGATTGATCACATTTTTCTCTCACGTGTCTGCTCGGAAACTGCTGGCGGTCTTCCAGGTTATTCAAATATAATTTTTGCCTACAAAAATCCGATTTTATTCCTTAAATACGTTCTATAATAGATCGAGAGTGAACTCGTAAATTCTTGCAAGAAGTTAAAAAAAAATATTTTTTTTTCCCGCAGGTCTTTTATTGACCCTGGCAGGCATGGGTGATGAAGGAATGTCTGTAAGTATTAGTGATTATTATTTATTTTTAGTTAGTAAGGACTTATGAAATTGTAACTCTAAATTCATTATTGTTCTTAAGGTGAATGTGTGGGGTCCGTCGGATTTAAAATACCTAGTCGACGCAATGAAATCGTTCATCCCCAACGCTGCTATGGTCAACACACGTAGCTTCGGGCCCACACCGGATTCTAACGAATCTTCTAGAAGCATGCCACATAGGATTGACGAGCCTTTTGTTCTTATCGATGACGAGGTGGTCAAACTATCAGCTATACTCTTAAGACCAAGCCTTTTAGAAGTTTCCGAGCCGATGAAGGAAAAATCTAGTGCCAATGGTGATATTTCTGTTGTCTATATTTGTGAATTGGCAGAAATTAAGGGCAAATTCGATCCCAAAAAAGCTATTGCTCTTGGATTAAGGCCTGGCCCGAAATTCCGTGAACTACAGCTCGGAAATTCTGTTAAATCGGATAATCAAGATGTTATGGTAAAATATTTGTTTAGTATTTAAAAATTCTTTTTAAAGTTGGCTTTTTTATATTTTCTATTTTAATAGATGGGCCCCCCTTTTTTGATATATTTAGGTACACCCGAGTGATGTATTGGGTCCTTCTGTGGCTGGTCCTATCGTAATATTGGTCGATTGTCCAACCTCTTCGCATTTGCACGAGTTATCGTCTCTAAAATGTCTTGCTCCTTATTATATAGATACAGCTTACGATGTTCCGGAAGGTTCTAAACTCGTGAACTGTGTAATTCACCTAACTCCAGAATCTGTGTCGAAGACTGAGGATTATCGAATGTGGATGTCGAAATTTGGAGGCGCTCAGCATATTATGGCAGGGCATGAAATGTTGGTTTTCTTTGATAACTCTTTATAAATTTTATTTTTTAATTTTTGGATTTTTGATTTTTTTTATTCTTTGTAGGAAAAATATCGAGGTGCCGATTTTAAAAGCGAGTGCAAGAATCGCAGCACGTCTTAACTATTTGTGTCCTCAGTTTTTTCCGTCTCCCGGTTTTTGGTCTCTGCAGAACTTGAATTTATTGCCATCTGAGGCAATGGCATCACCACCTAAGGTATATTAAAAAAAAAAAAAAAACGTGTAAATTTTAATTGAGATAGTGTATTTAATTTAGTCGATTACGAGTAAAAAAAATTTTTTTTTTTTTTTTTTGCTTTATACTGATTATCTTCTCGATTCTTTCGTATCAGATTCCCTTGTTAAGAACCAGCGCACTGATTCCAGCAGAGAATCTTCTCAAGGTATTATGCTACTAAACTATAATACATGAATCATGATATATATATATATATATATATACAAGTTTTTGATATGTTCGATGCTTGTTATTTCTAATTAGCGTCTCTTTCAATTCACAGTTCCAGCTTCGTCCCTATGCAAATCTTGGACTCGACAAATCATCGATACCGAGTTTATCATCTCCCTCGGAAATCATCGAAGAGTTACTATCCGAGATTCCAGAGGTTAAAGATGCTTCTCAACAAATAACCAGTTTCTGGTCAGACAACAAAAAAGATATTAATATGGAAAAGACAATCACAGAAGAGCCTTGGTTGTCTGAAAATACACTCCCACCTTGTCTAGAAAACTTAACTCGAAAAGACATGGAAATTGTTCTTCTCGGAACCGGTTCTTCTCAGCCCTCTAAATATCGAAACGTCAGTTCTATTTTCATCGATTTATTCTCCAAAGGAAGCTTACTCTTAGATTGCGGTGAAGGAACCCTTGGACAGCTTAAACGAAGGTAACAAAAAAACAAAAAAAAAAAAATTAATGAACTGTCTCGGGGTTTTTTTTCTTGATTTAATATTTTTCAATTTTTTTTTGTCTGAAGATTTGGTGTACAAGGTGCCGACGAAGCTGTAAGAAAATTAAGATGCATATGGATTTCACATATACACGCAGATCATCACACGGGTCTAGCAAGAATTCTCGCCCTTCGACGAGATTTATTAAAGGGGACATCTCACGAGCCCGTGATTGTGGTGGGCCCGAGGCAGCTCAAGAGATTCCTTGCTGCATACCAGAGACTCGAGGATTTAGACATGCAGTTTCTAGATTGTTCTCAAACCACAGAAGCTTCTATAGAATCAAATCAAGGAGACAACAACAACAACAACAACAACAACAAAAACGGGAATGCCGATTCTACTCTATTTACAAGAGGGGTTCCAATGCAGAGCTACTGGAAAAGACCGATTAGCCCCTCCCAAGTAGCTGCTGCACTTCCAATACTCGAGTCTTTAAAGAAGGTTCTAAATGAAGCTGGATTAGAAGCGTTGATTAGTTTCCCCGTTATTCATTGCCCACAAGCGTTCGGTGTTGCAATAAGAGCTGCAGATAGGGTCAACGCCGCCGGAAAGAATATTCCGGGATGGAAAATCGTCTACTCCGGCGACACTAGGCCCTGTCCGGAGCTCGTCAGAGCTTCTCAGGGAGCCACCGTTCTTATCCACGAGGTGAGTTATATGAATTTTTTATTTTTATTTTTTATGTTTTAACACCTTTTATTATAATTGAAATGTCATATTTTCGGTGGGTCCCCTTTTTTTTCAGGCGACGTTTGAGGATAGTATGATAGATGAGGCGGTTGCGAGAAACCACAGTACGACTAAGGAAGCGGTGGAAGTGGGGAATTCGGCCGGAGCGTACCGGATAATTCTGACGCATTTCAGTCAAAGGTATCCGAAGATTCCGGTTTTCGAGGAGAGCCACATGCACAAAACGTGCGTGGCTTTCGACATGATGAGTGTGAATTTGGCAGATGTGCATGTTCTTCCTAGGGTGGTGCCCTACTTGAAACTACTCTTTAGAGATGAAATGATTGTTGATGAATCTGAAGATGTAGATTTAGTTACTGCAATTGCCTAATTTAAATTTAATTTTTGGAGGGATTTCTATCTGTATTTTTTTTAATTATATTTAAATAATATATTATTGATTGTTTATGCATCTTTCAATGACTTAAATCATTTATATATAAAAAAATTCCTGTTACATTGGCGCTATTTTATCTGTCTTGGGTTGTTGGGCACATAGGAAGAAAATTAATAAATAAGCATAGATTTTGAGGAAAAAAAAAAATATATATATATATATATATAATGTGAGTAAAAAATACATGTCGTTAGTCAGAATAATATGGAACAAGAAAAATTTCTTAAAGCAACGATTAATTTGGAACGGAGATAGTAATATGAAATGAGACTGATGCGTCACAATTAGTCAATTTTGAACTCAATTTTATTATATTTGAGCTAAAAAAATTCGTCTAAAAAATAAAATCCTAATTAGACCTCGTGTAGATATATGAATTTTGTAAAAATACTTGTGAAGCTGTCACCGAGTTAACAAAATTTCTAAGAACTCCCTAAAAAAATTTATATCATACTTGATTAATTTTTAGAATGTACTTAAAACTCTCATAGACTAAATTAGTCAATTTTGAACTCAATTTTATTATATTTGAGCTAAAAAAATTCGTCTAAAAAATAAAATCCTAATTAGACCTCGTGTAGATATATGAATTTTGTAAAAATACTTGTGAAGCTGTCACCGAGTTAACAAAATTTCTAAGAACTCCCTAAAAAAATTTATATCATACTTGATTAATTTTTAGAATGTACTTAAAACTCTCATAGACTATTCAATAGGATCACTTACTCCATTCGATTAAATCAATATCCACCATCCATTAACTAGCTGGTGTAGTATAAATAAGAGTAAGATTTCAATTGTAAACCAACCAAATAAATTTGTAAATACTTCCACTAATAATAAAGTCAATACGTTTGGTAGTTATTAAAATAATAAATTCGCTACAAATAATTTCTATAAAATTTTCTGAGGGGGTTTGAAATTTTAGGAGGGGTTTGAAATTTTAGGAAAACTATAGGACAATGTAAAACACATTTTGTGATCTAAATATCAAGAAAATATAGATGTGAGAATGCATATATTAAAATAAATCAAAATTAAATAGCTCAGCTAATAGAGCGTGTGTTACAAAAATACAGTAAAATATTAAGCTCAGTTAGTTAGAACGTGCGTTGAATAAAACAAAACTTAGTTATTGAAAGATTACATCATATAATTATAATTAAATAAATAAAATAAACAGCTGGAATAGCTCAGTTGGTTAGAGCGTGTGGCTGTTAACCACAAGGTCGTAGGTTCAACCCCTACTTCTAGCGATTGTAATTATAATTTTTTTTATTTTTTTATTTGTTATTACCAAACCAATTGAAAATATGTTTTTTTACAAAAAAAAATACCAAACCAATTGAAAATATGTTTTTTTACAAAAAAAATAAATAAATAAACAAAAACAAATTCGATTTCCCTATCATTTCTTATAATTTATTTTATTTTTTTAACAATTATAATTTTTTTTATTTTTTTATTTTATTTTTTTACAAAAAATTAAGATATTATTTGTTACTAGCAAACCAATTGAAAATATGTTTTTTTACAAAAAAAAAAAAAAAAAAAAAAAAAACAAAAAACAAAAACAAATTCGATTTCCCTATTATTTTTTTTCCTATTAGCGATTTTTTCAAAACCAATTGAAAATACATTTTTTTTTCTAATTGAAAATAATGTATTTCCCATTTTTTTTTAATTTTTTCTTTATCCGAAACTAAATTATTTTGCTTTTCTCCTAAACCCAAAATTTAAATATAAATACTTTAATATATACATTAGCCACCACAGCTCCCAATTTGAAGCTTCATAACATTTTCTTGACTAATAAAATTTTCCCAACTATTATAAAATAAAAAAATAAATTATATTTACTTATAAAGAACAACACATGAACCATATATCAGATAACTGATAAAATGAATTAGAACCATACATTCAACAACTCATGTTACACACATATATTCATATCCCATAAACTATATCTTCCTTTTTACAAATATTTATTTTAATCCAAATATCTAACAAAAAATGAGAATAATTCAACTCAACTCCCACAACCTAACTTCATTATTCTCAAAATCCAACAATTTCAAGAATTCACTAAAAACCCCTCATAATAATAATCATATCAGTTTCTCCAAAGTTAAGAAAATCAGAGCCGTCGAAACCGTAAGCGGCGCAGAATCGGAAGCTGCACCAGCTGCAGTAGAAGAAAACCCTGCTGTCAATTTCGCATTCGTTAGCGTGAGTGTTTAATAATTGATTAATTAATTAATTAATTAATTAGTAATACGAATTATACGTACGTGCATTCTTGAATTTTGTACGATTTTTAATATATATTTATTTTCGCGGGGTTTTGTTAGTCTGTGTTGCTGCCCGATGGAACACCGGACGTGCATTATCGTACGGCTAGCGGAGGGCAGAAACTTAGGGATATAATGCTGGATAACAACATTGAATTGTATGGACCATATGTAAGCAGATTTATTTTTCTTGGTTATTATTATTGGATAATGTTATATCTATATTTTACATTAGTTTAATTTATTATTTTGAAGAAATTTGTGTAATAAATAAGTTTGTATTTTGGTAATGTTGTTACAGTCTAGGCCTTTGCTAAACTGTGGTGGAGGAGGAACTTGTGCAACCTGCATTGTTGAGGTGATCCATTTTTTATTTTATTTTATTTTAATTAAATATTTGTAGCACGTGTATATAATTAATTAATTAAACAATAAATTTTTAATTGGACTAAAACAATTAATTATTTTATGATAGGTTGTTGATGGAAGGGAGTTACTAAGCCCTCGTACAGATAAAGAGAAAGAAAAACTCAAAAGGGTAATGTTTTGTATTTTATTTTAGTCCAGAATTTTTTTTACCAATTACAATTAAGTAGTAATAAAAATGTTATAAATTGTTAATAAATTTTTTATTGCAATATTGCAGAATCCAAAAAATTGGAGACTTGCTTGTCAGGCCACCGTTGGTCGACCGGATTCCAAAGGACTGGTTCGTTATTTTCCCTTATCTTTATTTTGTCGAAAGGTCTTCGATTAATTAGTTTTAATAAACGGCACCAATTTTTTCATGATTTCGAACAAAATGGTCCATTCTAATCATATTCCTTCGTATCCAGAATAAATTTAACTGAGGATAAAAATAAATTTTTTATTAAATTAATATTTTTTGTATAATTTTTTTTTAATCTTTATTTTTTTTAATTTTAATTTTATTTCCAATTTGGATAAAACACTCGAATATAAAAGTGACAAAGTTATACTTTTTCTTGATTCAGATATAAATATGTGGTGTACAATAATGATTTTTCCTAAATTAATGGATTGTCTGAAATTTGTGGTGATGACGTCACAGGTTGTGATCCAACAACTTCCGGAATGGAAAGCCCATGAATGGACTTATGGAAAGGACCCTCCTGAGGACGAAATTACTTATATTTAATATTTAATATATATTTATATTTGTTTATATTAGTTAATTCTTATTTAATTTAATAAAAAAAAACTCTTTTTTTATTTCATTATCAGAGGATAAACAATCAAATTAAAAGAAGGAATATGGAACTATCAGAACAAATAATGTTTATAACTAACATTTTTTACTCTTTCCATTTTTTTATTTTTATTTTTGTTTTTTTAGTGCACATGTGAATTTTCTACTTGTATTCCTTTTTCATTACTCTAACGGTCTATTTAAAAGAAGAAGAAAAAAAATGTTAAGTCACTTTAGATTTTCAATAATGTATTAAAACTCATTTTCCAAATATGCCCTTAGAGCTCGTCAAATGTTTCGAACTTAAAACGGACAAAAGAAATAATAAATGAAGAGAGACTTACGGTATGACATATTAGTCAAATTGTATATTTCTTCTGTAAAAATTCATACAAAATTACATGTTATTTGGACAACCTACAGCCACCGGACAGCCACCGATCAGAGGTAAGGTCGAATTATAATAAAAAAAAAACACCTTCATATTTATGTAACTACAACTACCCTTCAACTATTAATTTCTTACGAAGAAACCCTTCATATAGTAAATAATTTTGACAGCGTAAGGATGAACGTGTAAGACAATATATAATTGAGGGAGATGGGTTTTTTTAGTAATTTAACATTATATTAGGGCTGGTTCGTAATTTACCTTAATTAATTTTTGTGGTAATTTTTAGATGTAACTCAATAATTGTGAATAGTAGCATTGTGCATGATTGAGGCCTAAGCATCAAAAGAAGGTACAAAAAAAAACATGCATAGTTGTTAAATGTAGACATTAGCTAATTAGGGGCGGTTCACCAAATCCAATAATATTTTCCAGAAAACAACCCTTCCACCCCGAAAATTAAATTTTACTTCAAATCAAACCCCAAATTTTTCAAATTTCAAACAACAAAAGGAAGAAAAGAAAAGAAAATTACAAATCCACCCCTTCCTTTTATTACAAAAGATGACAAATATTCGCATTTTCGACCACAAACAAACTGGAAAAATTACAATTCAGACCCCGCAAGGCGCAAAGTTAGAAATCGCTGGCGAGTGGTGCATGCTCGTGGTGCATGAACACGTTGTCGTAGACGATCCCAGCCAATCCGCCTCCGATGAGTGGGCCCACCCAGTAGATCCAGTGTCCGGCGAAGTTGCCGCTGGCGACAGCGGGCCCGAATGAGCGGGCCGGGTTCATGGATCCGCCGGAGAATGGGCCGGCGGCTAGAATGTTGGCGCCAACGATGAACCCGATTGCGATGGGGGCGATTGTTCCGATGGAGCCCTTCTTGGGATCTGCTGCGGTGGCGTACACGGTGTACACAAGTGCGAAGGTGATGATTATTTCCATAACCACCCCTTGAATCGCTCCCACGCCAGCTCCAACTCCGTGTATCGGAATCGCCTGCGTTTAGATTTATTTTTAATTTAAGGAAAAAAAAATTCAGTAATTATAAAAAAACAATTAATGTTTTTTTTTTTTTTTTGACTGACCAAGCCGCCGGTGACGAAGCTGAGCAAGAAAGATGCAACGACGGCGCCGAGGAGCTGACGGATCCAGTATAAAAGGCCGGTGAGGATGGTGATCTGGCCGCCGACGGCCAAACCGAAGGTGACGGCGGGGTTGACGTGGCCGCCGGAGATGTTGGCTCCGATGGAAACCGCCACGAACAGAGCGAAGGCGTGGGCTACTGCGATCGCCACCAGTCCCGGCGCGTCGAGGGCGGAGTCGGCTGTCAACTTGTCTGTAGACAAAATCAGAACCCTAATTAAGACAATTGGATTTGCATGGGGATTGCATGGCTTTTTAAGCTTAATTAATTAATTAATTAATTAAAATTAAAAAGAAAAAAAACAAATATTAACTGAAAGCAATGGCGGAGCCGACGCCGGCGAAGACGAAAAGCAAGGTGGAGATGAACTCGGCGATGTACGCCTTGATTGAGCCAAAGCTGAACGAGTCATCGAATCGGCCGAAAGCGATTGCCATTTTTGTATGATCTGAAGAAAATTTGATCGGAGAAGTAGAGAGAGAAAATAGAGAGAGAAAGAGAAGAGAGAGTGAGAGATAACTGACTGTGTGTTGTGGAGCTTTCTAGGTGACGTATATATATACCGAGAAATCGAAGTATTTTTGGAATTTTAATATTAAATTATTATTAATTATTATTTAATTTCAGTTTGATGAGTATAAATTGTCTGAAGCGTATACTGTTTGCCTCGTTACAGGATAGTCACGAGGACCGCGTCCTACGTGGAAAATTCTATCTTCTATGTCTCATCCTTATTATTATTTTACTATTTTTTATTTTTTATTTTATTTTAATATTTTTTTTTCCGGTGAAATAATGCTAATTATTTTCTAATTTTGAATTTAAATATTAAAATTTATAGATGGGTAATTAATTCATTTGAACAAATTTCTGAGTCCGTCAACGGTCAAACACAAGAAAAATGATATTAATTACTTGAATTTAGGATCACAAATCATGTATAATTTTCACCTTATATTCTATATATACTGACGCAGATAATCCTATAAATAAATACGAGTCGTAAATAAAATAGAAAAAATAGTTTAAAAAAGGAAAAAAAAATAGTTTAATCTCATTTTGCACCCTTGAAATATTATTATTTAGTATTTTGCACCCTCAGAAAAACATATTAGCACTTTGACCCCTTGAAACACAATAAATTATGCCCAATGCATCCTAATGATTCTTTAGAATGTCAATTTTTTTCTTATCAAGTTATTCGAAAAGAAATTTTCTTACAATGATTTACCAATATTTTCACCAATTAAAATAAAAAATTCAGTGAGAAAAATATTTTATTTTTTATGTGAGAAAGTATAATTTTTAAGTAATTCAGTGTGATTTTCTTTTGCATTATGTAAGATCTAAATTAGTTTAGAGGGTAGAATTTTTTTTAGTTTTTATTTTGCATCCCGAAATAAAAACCAGTAAAAAATAAAACCGTCCTCATTAAGTTTTACGAACTCAATTCAGGGTGCATTTTGAATGATTAATTGCGTCTCAACGGTGCAATAAGCTATTAAGTTTTTTTAGGGTGTAAAGTGCCAAAGTACTATATTTCATGGGGTGCAAAATGTAAATAAAATAAACGAAAAGGGTATATGCTTTGTTCCAGGTATTTCCATGCATATCCAATCAAAACACAAGATGAAAGTCCAGCTGTCAATAACGTGCCCTAATGGAATTGTCTGGAAGGTGTTGCATAAGGTGGGTCCACGTGAACCGACCAATTGAAATGGAGAGAGTGGGGCCCACTTCTCTGCTTTTTCACTTGTTGTAAATAAAAGAGAAAAATTAAAGGTGATGGAGGCATGACCTAATTTGGGCCACATGTTGCGCCGACCTAGGTAATAAAAATTAGGCTTTTGTGGGTTTGTTGGATTTTTATTTTATTTATTTTTGATTAAAAAAAAAAAAGAAATTAAATTTTGAGGATAGGATTAGATGGGCTGCTTGATTATTTATTGGGGGTGGATAATGAAAATTTTAATTTAGGATGATTAGGGTTTAATAATTGAGGATTAGCAGGCATGATAGGGATGGATTGGGGGAATCTTGATTTGATTATGTTTTGGGTTGGCTATGAATTAATGAAATTTAAAATTTCACTATAGAATAGATTAAATATGGCCATCCAATATTATTTTAAATTGGTCTTAATATATTAGTAATTAAAATCGATTATTTATTCGATAGTCTAGGTAAAATCGAAGTTGAACTTAGTTGTTTATAATGGCCCGTTTGGCTAAGCTTAATTTAAGTATGTGATCAGCTTTAATGCGTGATAAATTATTTTAAGAGTTGATAAGCTTTTAAGGATTTGGATAATGCGATTATAACTATTTCTACTTATTATAAGATCTTCAATAACAAAAAAGTTAAATTACAACCAACCTCTTGAGGTAAAGGTCAATTTACGAAACCCCCTGAATTTCTTAGAAATTACATCTAGACCCATGCGCACTTTGTAAATTTCTTACATCCACTCACTAAAAAGGATGTTAATGTAAGAAGTCTACAAATGTAAAGGGGGTGGATGTAATTATTGTAAAATGAAGGGTTTTTTTGTAAATAGATCTTAACTAAGGAGTATGGTTGTAATTTGTTCAATTTAAAAAGGTGGGATATAAGTACTTTTTAAAAAAAATCTTAAAGCTCTCCAAACAGCTTATTTTTGGAAATTTTAAGTTTTTAAAAAAGAGCTTTCAAGTTATTTTTAACAATTTATAAACTTAACCAAATACAGTAGAACCTCGATAAATTAATACCCGATAAATTAATAACCTCGCTTAAATAATAAATTTTCCGGGTCCCGACTCGGGGACAACGTGTTAAATTAATAATTCGCTAAATTTATAAGATAATACAAATTCGAAAAATTTAAGAAGCCCCATATAATATATAAATTAATAATGCATAAAAATATTTATTAAATTACATGGTATAGTACATACTATATAGATCTATGAAAGGTTAATACAATATAATTTAATTCTTGCTTGTTTCTTGTTGAAGTTCACATTAGCATGAATCTCATCCCTCACTTTTCTTAACATAGCTAGAACTTTCGGTATTGTTTAAGAGCTTCCGTTCGATAAACGGGCTATGTAATGCATTGAACTAATGATACAAATAATAATACACATAAAAAAAATAAAAAAAAATGTATTTATTAAAAATAATAATAAAAGTAATTTCATAAATTAATAATTTATTAATTAATGTATAAATTAATAATTATTAATTTATCGATAAGTTAATATTTTGCTAAATTAATGAAATTTTGATAATTCCAACAGTATTAATTTATAGAGGTTTAACTGTATCCTGTAAATTGTTGTGGGCTTGTTTGAAAGCTGTAACTATGCTATAAAAATATCAACTCTAATAGCTAGACAAAATTCGGTCCTTTTGTAGAGAAGATTAATTGGTAGAGAAAAATAGTGGTTTCTGATGGGAATATTAAACAGTGAAAGCTCTATTGTGTGACAGTGAATTGAATTATTACTTATTAGTACATGGTACTGAATTTTCATGTTTGATCATGTTCATATGTTGTTTGTCTCTGTATCTCTTTTTAAATTTCAATTATTTGTACAAAATCTTTCAAGAATCAAATCAATCTCAACACTTCTTTTTATGCATAATAATAAACCAGAGTGGCTTTTTTATTATAAAAAAAAATAGTAAATAAAAGAGCTCTTGGCAAAATAGTAAATAAAAGAGCTTCAGAAAAGAAAAAAATGTAACTAGAAAATAGGGTTAATTATGATCGCCATCCTTGAAGTAAGTTCAAATTACAAATCCCCCTCATGTTTGGACAATTACAACTACTCCTCTCAACTGTGAATCTTCTTGTACGTTCATCCTTGCAGTGATAAATTTAGTAGAATATTTTAGATTATATGAGATATTCTTCAGTTTGTACTCATTTCACCCCATTCGAACTCCACATTTCGAAACCAAGATGTGTCTCTTCACTTGTAAAAAAATCATATTGTCGTGCATCATAAACTATATTTTTACACAAAAGGAGTACAAACTAGAGAATATTCCACAGAATCTAGAAGATTATGTTAAATTTGGCACCATAAGGGTGGACGTGTAAAAAGATACATAGTTAAGGGATTGATTGTAATTACCCAAACATGGGAGATTTTTCGTAATTTGACATTACCTTAGGGGTGGCCGTAATTTACTCTTATATTTATCAGGATAAAATAAAATTTAACATATACTAATCAAAATATAGATTTTTCACTTAAGAATAAATGAAAAAAGAATAAAAAAGTGTCAAAACAATTATTGAGGCAAAAAAGCATAATCATGAGGAAACAAACGACCGTGGGGTGGCTATAAACTAATCAAAATGTCAAAACGTGACAAAATGGTCGGTCTTATAAACAATCATTTTTAATGATATTCAAAAGCATCATATTTCATTACCGTGATGGTCGTTATCATTTTTTTAATTTTAATTTTTTTTTTTGCCGTTTTATTCATTTAAATTTCTATAACAAAGTGTCCATATTCACCCACACAATACAACGAGTTTGTTTGAATTTTTATCGAACTTCCAAGAATTGTATTTGAGCTTCGTTTAACAAGCAATCGAGTCAAGACACAAACGAACTTTAATCAAACCGAACATCAAAAAAGCTCGAGCAACTTGATTTTTTGTACATATTTTTACCAATTAGTTCAAATTCAACTTCGTAGCTTATCAAACGAAAATATGTGTTCAAGTTTATTTTTCCTAGTTAAGTAATTACAAAAATTTTAAAGGTGAAATGAAATCAATCAGCTGTCGCATGTTGTTGAGGAAAAGGAATCGAAGCACAGCAATGGTAATAGCCATTATCATCGAAAACGAACCTTTGAGAAAGGTGAGCCTCGTTTATAGGATACTCCCCCCATTCCTCCGAACCGTACATATCGAAAATGCCTCTAGCATCAAACGATTCGAACTTTCTTGTTCTATCCTTTCTGAGAATACAAAATAAGCGCACTTAATGATCATTATATTAGTTAAATCACAAAGAAACATATAAATAAACCAAAAAAAAACACGAGTATCACCTTTTTCGATGACGTGCATTCATAAGTGTGGCATGCAACTGCATTGAAATGAGAAGATTGCAAAATATTATTAATACTTGGAAAAATAAAAATAATATAAATAGTTTGTTGCTCCAATGGAACTTATGTGAAAGTTAACCAACGTCACCGAACATAAATTTTAAAATAGTTTTCGTGAAGATAAATAGAAGTACCTTTAACTTCTGCCCTATATCTTTTTCAACTACCAAGCCAGCCTCAACGAATGCATCAGTAATGACTTCTAAGAAAGTTCAAGAAACTCGAAAAATAAATTATCCGATAAATTAACACGCAAAAAAAAAAAAGGCATCTATCGATATAAAATTTTGAAGCTAGAAAATTGGATACCACAGGCACGTAGAAGTCGTCCCTCGTCGCCAATTTCTTCAACGGGGGCATAAATAACACTAGCCTTGGCCAGAGAACCTCTCATTCGGTCCTGTAAGAAATATGAGAACTAAACCTTAGAAGTGTAACGGAACATCATAAAGATAGTTACAAATATACGAGAAATAAAAATTATTAAAAGTTTAAAGGAGAGAAAATCTTACAAGTCCCTTGAGTCTGATCGAAATCGGCCGGTTCTCTAAAGCATCCATAACTTTTGATGAGACATTCTAGAAGGCAGGAATAACGGTACGGTGGATAAGAATCAACAGTTAGTTGTTGTATATGATTTATGTTAAACAAACTTTACCTGCAGAACTTCTGCAGCTGTTTTAACTCGGTCCTTATTCCATAACTTCAGCATGAGAACAGTTAAGTGAAAAGTTTTTGGTTTGATAAATATGGACTTGTCGATCCCCGACTCTGCATGTAAAAAAATATCACCCGATCAACGTGGAGGATGAATTACAGGACGAGATTTTTTTTGGCAGGAATAAATTGCAAGGATTTAATAATTATCTGGGGATGTTAGAATATATATATATATATATATATATATATATATATATATATATATATATATATATATATATACACCTTTCAATTTAGAAGAAATGGTATCTGAGACAGTAGCTTTCGACTCTTTTGGAGAGTATCTCACAAGCGGGATATCAGTTACATTAACTTTCCGTGATGTACCAGCATCTTCAGCTTTGAGTTCAACAGCAACGAGAGGTGCTTTTTCTGAATTCTGGTCACTCGTCGTATTTATTTTATTACGAGCATCGGCTTTTTCCGACTGCTGGTCTTTCACTTCCTTGTCTGAAGTTTCTCCACCTGTATCACTGTCCGGATTCTTTTCTTTATCTGACGCTGTTATTCCAAGTATTGTATTCTGGAAATTGACAAGTTTGTCAACTAGTCCGGGATGAACAGCCAAAGGGAGCGAAACAAAGTGAGAATAGTCGAGCTCTCGACTATTAACTGCCTGTTCGAGACACAATCACAAGTCAATAAAATCCTCAACAGATACGCAATGGAAACGTATATATATCACAGAAATGAATGAGAACTTTAACATTACAACCTTATCAACAACAATCTGAATCTTTTCAGATGCTTTAGTCACACTTTCAGCAGAATTACCTTCGATTACTGCAATAAAATATACACTGGCCATATAAATTTCGGTGGATAAATCGAACAGATGATACAAATTAGCAAACAAGCACATATGCATAGAAGATCTTTACTACAACCACCACCTTAAATCAATCATGATTTAAACTTGCAGCAGATACTAACGATTTACAGAGGAACCGTGCAATAAATTAAACTTTAAGAAAACAGAAAAAACTCGTTATACATAATGATAAATATAATATGTCCAGAAACAATAAACTCACTGATGGAATCCCCTTGTTTAGATGATGGAAATATAAGCTTAACTCCGGTTTCCCTCTCAATCTCCTCCCGAGCGCCTCGCCTGTAATAAAAAAAAACGTATAACAAATATTACAAGTTTCTATCAATACGAGAGGTAAACATAAAGGGTCGTACTCGTACCCTTTCCCTTTGATGAAATGTATTAACGACGATCCAATCTGCAAAACATACATAAGATGCGGTAAATTATCTAATTGGCACAAATGACTTTCAATTGTTTACTCTCAATCACCATAAGTGCATACACTACGATAGATTATTAGATACAAAAGATTAAACAACTGAAACCCTAAAATACGTAATTAAGAACTCACCTCCACCGCCACTGAATGATTATTCGGAGGGGCTAACTTTCCGTCATTCTTGCTAACTTCGATTGCGGGACCAACCGGCTCACGGTTGCTACTTTCACATTCAACTAAATTAGGTTGAGTGGACACATCCCTCCACGTTTGCGTTACATTGTTTCGTTTATTCCGATCAAAATTAATTTTCCGCCCCTTTCCAGCTTCCATTTTCGATTTACATCTCAAACCAGAGGAGAAATTACACTTCTGTTACATAATTAACAAAGTAATATGAGATTAAAAATGAATATGCCTGCAATTGACTTTGATATGCATTTATTCAACAAATTTATTATTCCAATTTCCGAACCTGAAAGTAAACCAAGGGTTTTGATTTTACACAAGTGTTTGCTCTTTCCCGAGAGAGAAGGTTAATTCTGCAAAAGCAAATTGAATTGGAGAAATAATAGCATTAAATACAAATCAATATAAGAGAAGGTCGATTATTGAGAAATACCTGAACAGAGACCTACAAACTATCATTCGCGACTCCCCGCCGGCGGCGATGACGGCGGCAAACATATACGGTGGTCGGTGAATAAACTAGTCCGTTGTTTTATTTTTTCCTTTTCCTTTCATTATTAAATTAAATGGAAGTGAAATGATTAAATTATAACGTGGGCTTAAAATAGGCCCATAAAACCTAAATTTAAAATGAAGAGAAAAACAAATTGGGCTTAAGGATAAGTCCGTAAATCCCAAATATTACGGCCCATTTTGGTTGTAACTTTCTTTCCGGCGGTTGGAATTTGATAGTTTAACCACAGAGGTCGGATTCACTCGTCGAACTCTTTTTTTTTTTTTTTATGGTGAGTTCGTAGGGTTTGGGAAATTTGAAGCTGTTTTTGCAGTCGTTTTACCGTGCATGCGTATTTCGATGACGACGGATTTTCTTGGGAGGGGTAATTTGTTAGTCCGACGGTCGCAATTTAACGGGCTACCTACAATTAGGTTCATCTCGTTGCGATGTATCTTTTTACGGTCATTTCGTTCAATTTCAATTGTCATATTTATTTTTGTGACCTCTGTACATTAAATGCGTTGAATCTTGAGTGGTTGACAACGACTAAAGTTTTGGTGGGAGGCGTTTGGGGTGAGACGCCACAGCTGGACTCATGTCGAGATTTTATCTTTGATTTTACAGTGGATTAATGAGACAATAGGAGCATGTCAAATGAGACCATAGTTTTCTTTCTCATAAATAAAATAAAAACCAAACACACATGCCCAAAAATAGCTAGATTGTCACTTTTCAACTTTTACGACTCAAATATACATTTCAAATACTAAAAGAAATTAAAAAAAAAAAAAGAAAAAAAGAGGCAACAAGTATCACTCACTCTAATTTGATAATTTTAGTATCTGATTTTCAAGTCAACTCAAAATACTCACTACGAGCATTAGTCAACGTAGAATCTCGAATCAGGGTCGTATTATTATTCCTCACGCGCCACATTTTAATCACCCCATCGAGACTCCCGGTGCACACAGTGCACCCCTCTTCGCCACTCTCCTCCACGCGGCTCATGAACACCGCGACGCACCTGATCGGGCCCCTATGCCCCTGCAAAACCGCAACACAAGAATGAAGCCCGTCCAGCTCTCTGACCCAGACCCGACCCGTCGAGTCGGCCGACCCGGTAACCAAGTAATTACCCGCACTCGCCAGGCACATGACCGCGTGGGTGTGGCCGGGGAGGGCGCCGCCGTACTGGAGCTGGCCGGAGAACCAGCCCTTGAGCCAGTAGTGGACGTAGCCGTCGGTGCAGCCGCCGTAGAGGACGGCGCCGTCGTAGGTGAGGGCTAGGGTCTTGACGGGGGAGTGCTTGGCGGGGAGGGTGACGGTGAGGGAGTGGGGGCGGGAGCCGCTGCAGAAGTTGCGCCGCCACACCCTGACGGTGGCGTCGTCGGAGGCGGTGTAGAGGACGCCGTCGTCGGCGAGGGCGATGGCGTTGATGGGCTCCGGGTGGGCTTGGATTGTCTCGATGCACTTGAAGTCGGAGATTCTCCATACTTTGACCGTCTTGTCCACGGCGGCGGAGTAGAGGATGTCGTCGGAGGTGTTTATCGCCAGCGATGTGATTGGTCCTAAATGCTTCATCTGCCAAAATATATTAATTTAATAACCAGTTTTGTTTACACGTGTACCATATGTGATAAACACGTGCAAATCAAATTAAACCATAAAACCATATTAATTGTGATGTCAATATTCTTTACTTCACTCATTCCTTTTCTTTAAATGATAATTAAAATAAAATAAAAACAATTCAAAAATATATTAAGTAGTCTTTATATTATAGGGAAACTAGTAATTATTTGATAAAAAAAAAAAAAAAAAAAACTCTTTTATGATTTTGCATGTTCGTTTTCTCATTTCATTAATATGGGTAAATTACAACCACATCCTTGAGGTATAATATAATTGCTAAAAATCCCTTTTCTTTTGAGAAATTACATCCAGCTCCATGCAATTTGCAAATATTTTACATCCAACCATTCTACAGAAAGTTGTTAATGTAAGAAAATATACAAATTGCTAGGTAGATGTAATTATAGAAAAATGATGGATTTTTTCGTAAATAAACTTATCGTCTCAGAGGTGGTTGTAATTTACCGTTAATGGATGTTATGATCAATGTTAGGGTAAAATTGGAATTATAGCATATAAAGAAACGGTAGGAGGAACGGTAGGTCGTAGGAGCTCCGGTTCTTAATAAGGCAAACGCTTATTAATTACTAGGCATAGAGCCAACTGTTCAAGCAAGCATATATAATTGCAAATAACTATAAATGCTAGTGTGTACCTACAAAAATTTAACGTTCACCAAACATGTATGCGAAAATTACCATTTTATCCTTGCCGGAAATGTAACTCCGGACAAAGCTTCCGGCCATCGGCACAGTGGCAACCCTCACGTGCTTGATGACACCCTCCCACGTGCGGCGCCAAACCCTAATCTTGCAGTCGGCGTACGCGGCGTAGACTCTGTCGTTCGACACCTGCAGCGCCACCACCATGCCCGCCTTGGTCTTGAGCTGCCCGCACTCGGTGAACTCCGGCAGCTTCCACACGCGGACGACGTTGCCCTGCGAGCCGGAGTATATCAGCCCGTTGGCGGCGGCGACGCAGAGGATCTGGCCGTCTTTCTTCAGCACGGAGGAGATGCAGCGGTAGGCGGAGGCGTCGGCCGCGGCGGCGGCGGCGTCGACCTTGGAGGCGAAGGAAATGCGTGGGGTTGGCGGCTGGGAGTGGTGGTGGAGGAGCGAAAGGGAGGCGGCGGTGGTGGCGCTGAGGCGGGGAGGGAGGCAGACGGCGTCGGAGAGCGGCAGCTCTTTGGTGGAGGAGCTTCTCGGAAACCTAATGGTGTTATTATCATCTCTCATGGCGAAAGATGGATTTGGTGGGCCCTCCTCTAGGGATGAAGCCATATCCATTGCTTCAGAGAATAGATACACGATACTGTATTATGTATTTTGTATATCTTTGTGTTTGTTTTGAGTGTGTGTTGAGTGTGAGAAGAAAAAGGAAGAAGAAGAAGATAGTAAATGAAGTAATTAAATAAAGGGCTAATATAGGAAATAAGGTAGTTGAATAATTGCTGTGGGTATGGTAATAATAGGTATTCTATTCTACATACAATTAATGTGGCATTTATATCTATTTTTAATTAGGAAAATAATAATACCGACAGACTGAAGTGATATTTTCATTAGCAATATTTAGTATGTAAAATTATAATCGTGCCGATTTTGGAACAGTATTTTTCTGTACAAATTCCAAAACTGTTTTTCAATTTTTCAATTTCAATTTATGTCGATTTCGATTAAAAAATTTATAATATTGGAACAAGTTTTTCGTTTCGATTTTATAAATTCCGAATTTTCAATTTCTAATTCTTTTATGGAAGGAATTAGTGTTTAATCAGCATTTTGGTAAGTACATGATTAAAAGGACATATATGTAATTAGGTCTCAGATGGTGAACTAGTTAATAAATAAGCATTTAATTTATGGGCGTCGATGTTCCCTTTATGAGATACTACTCCTGAAATCTTTTAAATTATTGCTCCTTTCATAAATTTTAGCCTTCTTTTCGATAGAATAAAGACTAAATTACAACAATCTCCCTGGACGGTAAAGCGATTTACGAAAACCCCCTATTTCCGAGACATTACATCTAACTCCTTGCAGTTTGTACATTTCTTACTTCCATCCCTACAAAAGAGTTTTTATGTAAGAAATCTACAAATTGTAGAGGTGCATGTAATTATGAAAAATGAAGGGTTTTTTCATAAATAAACCTTGTGTCATAGAGCAATTGTAATTTACAAGAAGTTGAGGACCAATGAATTATATCAATTAAACTCGGTCAATTATGTCAATAGTAATGTTGCATTATGAATTACCAACATGGGAATGTGGTTGGTGATAATGCTATACCAAAAAGGCCAATTTCTATTTTAGTTTGTCACAATTCTACAGATTATGGCCTAGTTTGCTTAATGCTACTAAACTCTATTAACTAAATAGTAGGGGTTAGTAAGATGTTTGGTTGACGAGATTCGTATTTATTCTAGCTCGCTATTATACTTAAAGTCCACAACTAAATGCTATTATTTGGTTAAATTAGTAGCACCCTTCCTCCTACGATTAATTTAGTAGACGGTGATTAAAAGAGAAAAATACAATTTTATCCTTACAACAATATCTTATAAAATACTTTTTAGACAATTCACAATTAAAACCAGAATTTAACAAATTTAATACAAGATTTAATCTATCTAACCAAACATCTTACTAACTAAATAATTAATTAGTCAGTGGGATATTAATCAAATCTCACATAATCCAATGTAATCCGACATAGATAAGCAAACGAGGCATATATCTACAGTCAAACATCTATAAATTAATACAGTCGTGACTAACAAAATTCTACTCCCTCTGTTCCACAATAACTGTCTCTTTTTTTAAAATTAATACGTCTGGTCTTTTTTTCTCTCAAAGAAAGTACATCCTCGATTTAGTACGCAAAACGAATATGTTGACGTGTAATCCAATAACCAACCCCATGGCTGCATCCACCAAATTGTCCGCCTTTGATTCATGTTCTTTCGAGGATCCTACTTTATATCGGAGTGTTGTTGGCAGCTTACAATATCTCTTATTCACTCGACCCGATCTAGCCTTTTCGGTCAACAAAGTTTGTCAATACATGCATGCTCTGTGCATTTCTCATTGGACAGCCGTCAAAAGGATTCTTCGTTACTTGAAACATACTCTGGATCATGGATTACTTCTTCGATCATCACAAACTAATACATTAACGGCCTTCACCGATGCCGATTGAGTTGGTTGTCTTGATGATCGTAAATCTACAGGAGGGTTTTGCATCTTCTTTGGTGGAAATCTTATAACTTGGAGTTCAAAGAACAGGCCACCATTGCTCGTTCGAGCACCGAAGCCGAATATAAAGCCCTTGCCTTTGCAACTTGTGAGTTACTCTGGCTACAATATAATCACTCTTGACAGAATTGGGCATTAGCTCTTCATCTCCTCCAACGTTATTCTGTGATAATCTCGGTGCAACTTACCTGTCCAAGAATCCAGTTTTTCATTCTCGCACTAAACATGTCGAAATGGATTTTCACTTTGTTCGTGAACGGGTTCAAGCCAAGGTATTGCACGTCTCATTTCTTTCTAGCAAAGATCAGCTTGCGGACATACTTACAAAACCGTTATCAACTCCGAGGTTCACTCTTCTTCGGACGAGCCTCGCTAGCTGTTGTCTTTTCCCCGCTTGGCTCGAGGGGGCATGTTAACCATACACCTCACACAGGAGATAATTCCTCCTACACACTTGGAGAGCACGAAACAAATCATCCGAAGAATAATCTAGAATAAGACAGGTGTTCCTTCCTAAATGGTTGAGCTGTAATTTTGAAAAACAATTTAATTTCTTTTCCTCGATATTGTACAGTCAACCTTGAAATCAAGTAAACAATTGTGAATCAATTCCTCTTTACTTTCTATGTTTTACTTTCTCTCTCATATCTCAATACTCGTCGATGAGCAACGCGTCCAGCCCTTTTTGGGTGGCCGCCGCCGCCACAAACACCGCAACGAGGTTGTCGCTTAATAAATCAGCGGTTGAACAGTTACTAATACAAAAATCCTTGTACAAAAAAGCGGTTGAAGCGACGACACTCCAAAAATCTTTGTATTTAAAAGCGGTTGAAGCGGCGGTGGCAGGCCACAAATCTTTGCCGACGAAGAGTGGCGCAAGCGCGCACTTCGGGTGCGGTGGGTCGTTCCACCGGTGTTAAACACGCCGGAGGAAAATATGATGGTATTACAATGCACGGGGAATATTCCGGTTACGATATTAATCGTGGGAAATACGACGATATTACGGTTGTTGTTGCTCACATTGTACAAGAATCTCCATGTTAGCAAGAATGAAGCTGGCTAATAATAGGAAGGTGTAACAAATTGACTATATCTGAAATTTTCTTTTCTTTAAATATTCTTTGCATTATTTAATGATGCATACTGTCTATCTCTAACATAGGTAAATTGAAAATACTATATTTGCTTGTTCAATAATACTTTTTTGAGTGCTATCAAAAAAAACTTCTGGACTCTTGCCCTGATTCTCCAATATATAAATATGAACATATGCTTACATAATTTATTTACATTTACACGTATACATGAGGTAGTGTATAAATTAGAGATCGAAAAACTATATTCGTTGATATATTTCATTAGGTGTAATGGGTATTTACAAGAACGAATTTTTGTGATCTCAAATTATGTTCGAATTATGTCACATGTAGTTAACAAATACCAATTTAGCTCAATGAATACTACTAATTCTGTTGCTAATGTTTTATAAGTCGAGTTTGTCGCGCGTTATTTATGTGATTTACGAGCTACTGCACAAAATCTAGAATTTATCTAATGCACTTTGAGTGAGTGTGAGTTCTTTTATCAATTAAAAAAAAAGCGATATCAAGCTTGAATACACTTAATAATGTGAGCAAAGTTCGATTTCTCTAGATCTACCACCGAATTTATTTCATTTTGTATTATAACGAAATGCTAAAAAAATTCTTGTATTATTTTATTGACAGAAACCCCTTTACTATGCATTTGTCTATCACACAACCTTCTAAATAGTAAATAGTTAATTTTAGGGCTAGTTTGCAACAAAAATTGGATTATTGAGGTACTTTGATAATAAAATAACGTGGAGCGCCTTTTAATGCAATAAACTCATCTATTATAAGTTTATAACTAAAGTGAAGTGGATCGTAATAACTCAATTTAAGGGGGTTTAAAATGAAATTTCCCATAAATTAATCATCTTCTTGGAAATCCTAGTGTTAGAGCCCAGTGACCAGTCCCAGCTGAAGCGGCACTCTGCACACACACTCAACACACACACAGCGTGAAAATGCCGACGGCAAACAAGATGCTCGAAAGAGCTCTCTCTATACGGCGGCCGCCGCACGCTACCGAGGTCGCCGGAACCGCCGAAGGCGACGGCGGCGATGGAACGGGCGACGAGTCGAAGATCCGTAAGCACGTATCTGTTGCTATGCGGGTCACTAATTACTTGACCCGAACAGGGTATATATGGCCGATTCTCGTCATTGGGCTAATTATCGTTATAATCTCGTCTGTAATTATCAGCTCACGAGATTTAGTCTGCATCTCGGCCTCCTCCTCCGATCACATCTCACGGCTGAGGTTTTTCGGGTTCGACGGCCTGGAATCGGACTTCGGATCCCTTGGCGTTCCCTGGTGTAAGTTTTTTTCAATAATCATTTTCGGCTTCACTGTATTTTATTTCCTCGATTTTTCTAGGGTATTTAGGGTTTAGAAACATGATTTTTCATTGCCGGTTTCAGATTATAATAATTGAGGTTTTTTTTGTAAAATAATCCATGATTTCAATTTTTGTTTGTATGTGTACTGTTAATTTGGGCAAATTTCCATCATTAATTGAGGGCTTCGATTATACGAAAACGGGGCGAAAATGAAATGCTCTGGATAATTAAAATAACATGAAATTAGCTACACATTGTGTCACTATAGTTTGGGAAGTGGTAGTGCAGTTGATAATTATGCGTTATAACTGTCATTTACCTATAGTCCTTTTGGTTTGGCAATCTGCGGAAATAAGCAAAATTAACGATGAGGTCTCAACTGATTTATTGTTTTTGCTCGATCGAGAGTTGTCTGCAACTTCCATTTCGAAATTTTAAATGCTCGAATTATTCAGCATTTCTACCTCCGACCATTGCAATTGTCATAACATCGTATTTGGCGTGTTCATAGCTAATATTGTGATCTGTTTGGTATATATTTGTATACATATATATATATATATATATATATATTATTTTTTAAATACTCATATAATAGTTATCCTTGTCAAAAGGCAGATCGAAACATGGAAAAGACGTCGAATGGACGTCCAAGGATTTACTCAAAGGTCTTGAGGAGTTTGTGCCAATATACGAGACAAGACCGATTAAGAACAACATGTATGGGATGGGTTTCGATCACAGTTTTGGACTTTGGTTCATTGCGCGATGGTTGCAGCCAGACTTGATGATTGAGAGTGGTGCGTTTAAAGGGCATTCCACGTGGGTTTTGAGGCAAGCAATGCCGGACACACCTATTGTGTCACTTTCGCCACGTCATCCTGAGAAGTACCTCAAGAAAGGGCCTGCTTATGTTGATGGCAATTGCACGTACTTCGCTGGAAAAGACTTTATGGATTTTGGAAGCATGGATTGGGGAAAGGTGATGAGGAAACACGGGATCAAGGATCGTAGTCGGGTTCTTGTCTTCTTTGATGACCACCAAAATGAACTAAAGAGGTATATATATATACACACATACATATATGGATTTTGTAATGCATAATTCTAATTATTTAGATTAACGATTGTCAGCAATAATCTCAAGAATCAGTAGTTGAGAACCCATTGATCTTATATCTACTGCATAGAAATTCTAATAGTTTTTTATTTCTCTTTCAATTTGATCTGTTGACGTGTAGATTAAAGGAAGCTCTGAAAGCTGGTTTCAAGCATCTAGTTTTTGAGGATAACTATGATACTGGAACTGGGGACCATTATTCGTTCAGACAAATATGCGATCAATTTTATATAAGAGGTGCGTTCCTTTTTTATTCCACACCCTGTGAATCTTGGCCAATCAGCACTCCTTGTTTGTAGTCAGATAGCTATTTAAACCATCGGTTTACAAAGAAAGGAAGACCCTTGCGTTCTGCCCGGATTCTGATAATCAGGACATAGTCATTGAAACTGAACCAATCAAAACTTAAAAAGGAAACGGGGGAGAGTAATTAACTATTATATGTTCTATGCAGGTGGTGGACATAGCTGCTACAAAGAAAGCGACGAAGCTAGGATAAGGCACAGAAGGAAGAAGTTTTGGGAGAAAGCAGTCGACACAGACGAGCTATGTGGGCCCGGAGAAGCATGGTGGGGCGTGAGAGGGCACATGCGTGACAATTTCAACCACAGCAATAAGGTGATTACATACGGTCAACATTTTCAGAACAGCAGATTTGTGGAGTCGGTTCTTGATGTTTACTGGGAGCTGCCACCTGTTGCTGGCCCTTCGCTGACTCATCAGACGAGGTACGATCCTGCGCGTACATCTATTCCTATTGTCGAAGATGGTAGATACGGTTTGTTTCGAAGGCTTGGATTGTCTCAGCTTGACCTCTCTGTATTTAATGGATACACTCAAATGGTGTATCTTCAGGTATCTAAGAATGATACGTAAGTCTTGTTTGAACATGGTAGGGTTTTTTTTTCGTTTCTTGTGATTTTGAATTTGTGAATATTCTGTTTATCTTTGCCTAATCACTCGGATTCTAGTTTTCGTTTTATGAGCACTTAAAAAATATCCGTTCGAGCTTCTTCTATTTGTTTATGCAAGTTGATAGCTTTTTAATCGTTGCCATGAAAACTTGGTTTGGGTGAAAATTAGGGCGAGATTTTTTATTTCGGCAACTTGAAAATTTTTATAAGTCCTATTTTCATTATATCTGAAAATTTTCGAATCAGCTTGAAAATAATCAAGATTTTGCAGCAGAGGTGTTATTGAACATTTTGTCATTTTTCGATTCAATCAGTTCGATTTCCACTCATAAATCTTAACAGACAAGGTGAAGATTATCAGCATATTCACCACTAGTTTTGGCAACCACAAATCGGACAATAAACAAAGTACGAACACACAAAAATTACCAGGACTCAATTTACAGAAGTTTTTTGAGTTGGCAGATACATAACTGAGGTCAAAGCATTTAAATGTTTTCCGATTTATATTGTCTGCTTCGGTAAACCAAACATTTCCATCCATAGCAATCTACTAAAAACAAAAAAAGATACAGCCCTTATCGAGATTTCAAAAAAAAACCAGCACTAGTTTTGGTTCTTGAACTTCTGCATAGTCCTTGGAGCTGCAACCAAAGAATTAATACATGAATTTCAAGTTAGTAGTAGTCGAAATAAATCTCTTGTATTTTGATTCTTGAATCCGATCAGACAACCGTTGGAAGCATTAAGAACGTTGTAAGCACGTTTTTCGGACATACCTAAACCAATTGCATCTGAGCCTTTCATGATCCTCAATCTCTTGCATGAATCTATGAACATCCTGAAATAAAAAAAATAAAAAAATAAAAATCATTACTTTTTAAGGCTTAATAGTGAAGAACAATCTTTACACCACGGAAACGTACCCCCACGGTACATCCCCAACGAGCATCCAGTCACCATCTTTATCTTCATACGTAAGCACATACTCAGAGCCATGGATTAAATCCATTAAGCCACTCTCACTAAGACCTTCTTTTCCGGCAAGACCCTGTCCGTATTGCCCTGTACACACACGAAAAAGTCAACTAGTTAGTGTGCGTACGCGCGGGCGCGCGCGCGCGTGCGTGTGTGTGTGTGTGTGTGTGTGTGTTTTGAATTTACCGATAGTGAAACAGCTAAACATCTTGGCAAGAGCGGAAGAAATTTCGGGATAGGTGGAGCAAGTTTTCAGATCAATCTTCCTCAAGTACGGAGCACCGTCCATGCTCACTTTTACGTAAAGACAATTCGGTCCCTGCTTTGCGGCTTCGTTGTTCTTCGGTAAGTTTGTGGCGAGGGTGTTTTTTCGGAAAGATCGAACTGGTGGCCATCCCACTACTTGTGCCCTGTTAAAACAACACATCATATAATTAATTACTAACTGATTAAAGAACATCATATCACACTAATTACGTAGTACTAAACAGATATCCGAATTAATCGAACACCGAAAACTTTTATCTTTGAAATGTTAAGACAACCTAACTAAATAGCATCACCTCAAAATTCAAGAAAACCAAAAAAAAAAAAAGAATGAATTATGTAACTAATACATCCTCAGTTCTAACTTCTCAATTCACAATTATATTTTTTTTAAATAGAATAAATAAATAAATAAATAAAAATAAAAATAAAAGACTCACTTAGAAGCAGGGGCAGTATTTCCAGGCTGATTCTTCTTCTTCTCATCAAGAATATTGACAGTGGGAATTTCCACCTTACAATCAACAACCTCAGATCCGCCATTGATACACAAACCCCAATTACCAGAACAGTTTATTACATCATTAAAACCCCTTTTCGAACCAGAAACAAAGTTCTGAGAAAACCCATTATTACCCTCCTCCTTCCCGAAAAGGGAAACCCCAAATCCAGCCTTCCTTTCCGGGGACTCCGAGCCTGGCAACCCGAGCCTGAGTTCGGTTCGTTTAAGGTTCAAAACCTCGTTTTTCTCGAAACCAGAGGAAATAGTGGCCGACGAAGAAGGTGACAGGATCTTATCAGAAGCTTTCTCCACAGGTAAACCTATGTAATCATGTTCTTGAGGAACAGACATCGCAAAATTTCTCAGCTTAAAAATCCAATCTTTAGAAAGAAAGAAAAAACACTATTGAATGAACAAGAGAGAGAAAGTGTTTAGATAGAGAAAGTGTTGAGAAATAGTGAGGAGATGAAGGGCTTTGTTCTTCTTCTCTTTTGTGCTTTTGGGTCCTCAAAAAGAGCTCTGGTTTTTTATGTTGAGAGGCAGAAAAGAAGCTTCTTTGGCCTTTCTTTCTCTGTGTGTGTGTGTGTGTGTCTTTTTTTTTTTTTTTTTTTTTTAATTTAGAAATTAAATATAAACTGGACTAGTACAGAACAATTATTCCAATTGTGCTTTTTTTTTTTCTTTTTTCTTTAGTCAAATAAAACCATAATGTAATAGTTGAGTTTTTACGAGGCAGGGGAACAGTAATAATAAATATCTTGTCATTTTGTGTAGCACCAATAATTTGGAGAAATTTAATTAGAGTTATATGAACATGGGGAATTATTTACTTTCTTTTTGAGTCGTTTTCACCCAATTGTTTTTAATTCATGTTTCGCTATCTACCAAAACCATAAATAAATAATTAAAATCGGATGAGAAATTTAAATCTAGTATAAATTATTAAATTCCAATCCAAAAAGTTTATAGTTTCAACCCTACTTTGTAAAATGGGAATTGACTATTTAAAGTCGAATGAAAATTACATTCTTTAAATGTGAAGAAAAAGGTGATTTTAGAAAGTAAAATTTTAATTTCAAAACTAGTATAATTTTAGACCATAAAAAATCTAGAGCAAATTACGGCGCACCCTTGAGGTAAAATTAAATTACGAAAAAAAAAATTCTCATTTAGTTAATTACAACCATACCTCAACTATTTATTATTTTACAAAAAAATCCCTCATTTAATAGTTAAATTAAAAAACGTAAGGATGTACGTGTAAAGTAATACATAATTGAGGAGACTAATTATAATTACACAAATAAGAGGATTTTTTTTCTTCATAATTTGATATTAGCTCACGCATGACCCTAATTTAATTTGCTCTAAAATCAAAGAATTTGAAACATGTACAAAACCAATATATAATTTGCAAATTACGACCAACGCATTAGGGTATGGCCAAATTATGAAGAAAAAAAAAAACCTTTTGTTTCGGTAGTTACCGCCACCCCTACCTTCTAAATATTTTTACATAAAATATATGTAATTCGGTTATTTACCGAACCAAATCGTATATTCAGTTCTGTAAACTGTATGAAATATTGGCGTACCGAAATTTACGTTTGATTTTACCGACTTAACAACCCTAAATTAACCTCTGGAATGATTGTTTCGTAAGATAATACATAATTAAAGGTTGGCTGTAATTACCCAAACATGAGAAGTATAATTGATGTATACAAAGGTGGGACCCATCGAAGACAAATGATAATGTCTTTTGCCTCCTTTAAAAATCCGGCAAAAATATTAAACTCACCCGACAACTCACTCAGAAAAGCCCCCACCCCCCACCACCACCCCTCCTCTCTTTTATCATCACTCCTCCAAATATATATTAATTAAAAAGCAAGTGGGGTCTAACTTGCGCAGCGACAGCACAGGCGCAGCTTAGTGAAAGGTAAGTCAAAAAATGCCAAACCGCACGGCTTCGAACGATAGAGAAAGCAGAGAGTAAAAGCAACCGGGGATCAAATCAGCCGCAGTGGGGATAGCGATTATTCGAACCCAATTAATTTATTTATTAAAAACAAAATAATTTTAAAAGATAAAAATAAAATGAAAAATTGAAATATATAAAATTTAATATCTGTTCAGAATCATCTGGCAATTTTTTTGTTGAAAGTTAGCTGTTCGAAGATTTCATGAGATTCGAGCAAAGAGCAAAGACAAATATTCTTCATGATTTTTACCGCACTAATTCATCTGTCCTAATCAAGATCAAACAATTGTTGGGAAAATTGGTTAAAAAATTAAGTCATGAACAATTTTTTATCAAGGTTATTGTACGGTCTAATTGAGTATATAAATGAATTTTGGATTAGAACCAATTTTGTAGTGAATGAAAAAATTACTAGTCCAAAATATAAGGAAAGTGGGATTTGAGTTATCCCACATTGGAAAAGTAGAGAAGTACTGAGCTGTATATATATCAAAATATTGGGATGGGCCAAAAACATTAGGTCATGGGCTTTTAATCCATTGGGCCCTTATTACTCGAAGCCCATCTCGATTGGTCTGACTGGTCTGAATTGGTGCGGCCGAACCAATGCAAACCATTCGGCTCAACTCGAAATGGTGCAACCACTCCCAATTGGCTCAACTCGAAATGGTGCAACCATTCAAATAAAAGGTACATTTTTGCTCCAAAGGACACTACTTTTCGAACCTTATAAATAGACCATAACTTTCCCAAAATTCCTCACTTCAATCCAAAACAAGCCTACTACATATTAAGCCTACCCTTCACAGATTCTCTCGAAAAGTTCTACACAAAGTACAGTTCGTCGTACTTGGGATTTGGAGTGCTCCTATTCCAAGTTTAGCCGTTGTATCTTGGGAGACGATTTCCATTTAATCCGTTAGCACCGTTGCGGGGAAATTTCGTCTTAAGGACAGAGTCAACTCGCCTCGGCTAATCTTTTCGTATTTTCACTAATTAATTTGTTCAACCAATTTACTAAATTCACTACCCGTTTTATGTATCGGGACCAACAACAATTTCTTCCACAAATCTTTAAATATTTGATTCCCATTTTTAGATTATTAAATTATATATAAAAAACATGGGTTGTATTAATGGTTGTAACGTTGTTATTACAGTTAATTCTCGATAAATTAATATATATGAATCGAGATCATTAATTTATTGATAGTCTACTATATATGAATCTGACTATATTGATGATTTAAGTTGAACAAATGGGTTGGCCTAAGGACAATGTCGAAAAAATAATTCGTGGTGGGCTGCCAATATTTTATTATTGCATTGGGAGGGGTGCTAATCACAAAATTGTAGCTTATTTTTTTTTCTTTAAAAAAAAAATTTGAATACAAAAAGAAGCAACCAAAAAGACTCACTAATATTAAAAAATGTATATATATTAATAAAAAGATTTAAAGAGCAATGTAAAATTTTGTTATTGAATAACAGGAGAAATAAAAGAAAGAAGGGCGTGTTTGGGGAGAGAAGTCACATGCATGGGTATAGGAGATGAAGATAGAAAGAGACAGTTGGAAACGAAACCCTAAAAACAAGACTGACTGCAAAAAAGTTGCTGACACAAACGTTAGAACGAACAATCAACACCACCCCCAAACACTCCCTACGACGGCACTTCAACTATCATAACCACCTTTTGTCCCCACCTCACCTATATCTTATTTTACATTATTATTATTTTTACTATTTATTATTATTATTATTATTATTATTATTATTATTATTATTATTATTATTATTATTATTATTATTATTATTATTATTTTGGGTAAATTACACCCACTTCCATAAGGTAAAATTTATTTATGAAAAATCCTTCATTTTTCCATAATTACATTCAGCTCTCTGCAATTTGTAGATTTCTTACATTACCAACCTTTTGTAGGGGACTGAATATTAGAAATTTACAAACTAGGGGGGTTGGATGTAATTTCTCAAAAATAGAGATTTTTTTTTGTAATTACACATTACCTAAAGGACGTGGTTGTAATTTACCCTTCTTAAAACCCTTGTTGTGTGAGTTACAAATTTGTAGCTACTATCAATTTACAAAACTTAATTATGGGAATTTTTTTTTAAAAAACTGACATTTTTTAGGTGTAGAATATTATAACTTGTACAAAATTACTTGCATACTTCATGGTAGCAACTAGCAAGCTATTTAAACACATTCCATTTTTATTTATTTAATACTTACTGGACTTAGATAATAAAAAATAAAAAAATAAAAAAAAAAATAATGATAGATCAGACAAAGCAATTTAGGGAGACAGTTTGTACTTTTTCTGTCTCTTACCTCATTTGACAGGTAATTAATACTTTTCTCACAGATTGTTTTTTCTTTTTTTTACCATGCCTGTATCTACTGTCATTATTCGGTAAATCCCAAAAGCAAAACAAGCGTGCGGGACTCGATCCAACGGCACCAAATTAACAAGACTTGATGTAAGGATACGATTATTACACGTCATCATTAGTGGTGGTTAGGAAACAAAACGGCGTCGAGTGGTTCGTGCGTTGACTTCAGTCAACGGCGGTAATGAGTAGAAAGAACAAAGCTTTTGTATTTAGACCAAGACCCTTAATCAAGCTTTTCAGTAACGTCTTAAATCTTTTATTTGAAGTTACTATTAATAATTTATTAATTATTAATATTTAATAATTAATAATAGAATAATTTAGTAATAAAAATCCAACAAATTTGTGGAGTCGGTTGTGAAATAATATGGGGGATGACTGAGTCGTTCAATAATAGCATGCAGCTCTAACTCGGTCCAACTTTATACAATTGTGAATAAAATTGTATGCTACACTTGACTTAGGTCCCAATTATGGTTGGTCAACTCTACGGGGATTGACCTTATTTTATTATCCATTTCATCTTATTTCATTATATTTAAGGGTAATTACAAACATCCCCTGAGGTATGGTCAAATTACAAAAAAACCACTCTTGTTTGGATAATTACATCTACCCCCCTCAACTATGATTTTTTCTTACACCTCCACCCTTATGGTGCCAAATTCAACATAATCATCTAGATTCCGTGAAATGTGCTCTAGTTTGTACTCGTTTTGTGTAAAAATACAGTTTCCGATGCACCACAAACTGATATATACAAGCTAAAAATCACATATTATGATCATCTTGCTTCATAATGTAGAGTTTGAATGGGATAAAACGGGTACCAAAGTGATAATATTCCATATAATCTCGAAGATTCCACTAAATTTGAGGAGTTGAGGGGGTGCTTGTAATTATCCAAACAAGAGGGGTGTTTTTGTAATTTGACCATACCTCAGAGGGTGTTTGTAATTTACCCTATTTTCAATCACTTGGATAGAAATTTTCAAGATTCTAATCATGGAATAATGGCAAGATCATCCATCTAATCTGATGATAGGAATATTTAGAAGTAGCACTATATAGATAAGTTTTAAGCCAATTGGATTGGCTTGAAGTAACAATATATTTATATATGGAATATGGAATTAACACTTTTTTTCCTACACTCAATAGTCAAATCAAACTTGCTTTTAATTTCTAGGCCTAGTGCATCTGCAACTTGAATTAATATATTTCTATTTTTTTTTTTTTTTTTTTTTTTTTTTTTGTGGACACAAGTGTTGGAAACGGAAAGTGATTGGCAATGAAATATTGAAATGATTGCAATGAAATTTATTTTGCTATTTTAATTTCCAACAGTGTCTTAGAAGTTGACATCTATCTGTTCATTGCAACATAAGATTATTATCATTGTTACTCAATAACAAAAGACATTGTTATCACTTGTCGATATGTCCGAGTGGTTAAGGAGACAGACTCGAAATCTGTTGGGCTTTGCCTGCGCAGGTTCGAATCCTGCTGTCGACGAATTTTTATTTTATTTTATTATAATTTTATTTTTGTCCTTTAGAAATAACCAGAGAAAAAGTTAATTGGGCCTTACATATCAAAATCATGAGTAAAACGTATTGGCCCATTAAATAATTTCTTGGCTCTAATTGGGTTGATAAAAGTAGGTCTAATTTTCGTCAACAGATCTTATTATGTACACTATATTCCTCTCTAATTTGATTCTTCTTATTTTTCATGATTAGTGTGTAAAGTTTTATTCAACTTTAGTTCATGTAATAATCAGGCTAACTCAAAAGAATCTTTCAAAAATAAAAAAAAAATCATTTCCATCTTCAAAAAATTATGTATGTGTATATCATTTGTGTAAATTTAGTGTAATATATGTCATTTCACCTTGTGAATATCATCTAAAAGGTTAATAAGGGTGAGCACCGGGATGGGCTGAACTGATGCTAAAAGAAGATTTAGAGATAAGGAGATCGCGGAATAGTTCGCGCATATAGAAACTCATTAACACATAACATATTGCATAAGAAGGTAAATAAGATATGGTATAGCCGTATAGGTGACGAGCTCGAAGATAGTCGTTGGAGGGTAAGATCTTAGCATAATTTTCATAAATAGATAAGGAAAATATGTAAATTAGGTTCGATAATTGATCAATCAAAGTAAATCTCGGGATCATGAAGAAATCTTAAATTAGAAAATAGCCACGTATAATTTTCTATATAAACAAATATGGAAAACCCTATGAAGATTACGATAAAACATCCCTCTCTCTCTTTCTCTAATGTTTTTTGGTCGCTTGTTCATCACTGTTACGTTGGCCCTAAATTCAAAGAGAGGTATTGAGGAGCTCTCTGGCGATCGAATGAGTTGAATTCAAAGAGAGGTATTGAGGATGCAGATCCCGCTCGATCGTTCAAAATGATTTCGCCGACCCTAATTAAACTATATCACTAATTATATTACTAACTTTAATTTAAAATAAGCAAAAGTTAGGGATCCAATGAAACATCCACACGCTCCAAATTTGATTTGGGATTAGATTAATCATTTTTCATAACTAAAGTGTGTGTCTAATCCGGCTTAAAAGTTAGCTAGTTGTTAAACTTTAAATAAGCTAATCTAGAACAATAATTATGAACCAATGCTAATACAGCCAATTAGCAATCACTAAGCATTGAAGAATGAGGTTTAATTTATTATTGCAGCAAATTCTTATTACATTTAAAAAATTGAATTTATATCCTTGTACACACAAATACTTACGTATATAAAAGAACACAGTAGATTGCCAACAACTTTTTTTATTTTTCTTTATTTAATCAAAGGTCAACAAGAAAATGACTTCCATCAACATTGAAAATTATATTGCTCTAAACCTAATCTCAATCCACCAAACAAATTATGATTTGTTTTCTCTAACTTTATAATTAAATTAATTAATTAATAATTAAGAGAATTCCCTGCTGCGCTCTCGCTCCAGCTCGTACGCTCATATCTATCGATACAATTATTTATGCCATAAAATAAAATAAATTATTTTACACTATGATTACAACAATTATAAGAATAATATAGAAATGTAATTATGAAGATTTAATTATATTGTACTTCTTCTTGTGTGGTCATTTTTCAAATAAAACAAGTCTATTTACAGGCAATGAAAGGATTAATAATTTAATACAAAAATACTTTGTATAATTAGTTTATTACCATTAATTATTTCATTTAATTGTGATTGCCCACCACCACATCATTAGTGGATTTTAGGACATCCATTTTCAACAATTTAGCATTTTTATAATGATAAAAAGATTATTACTTGATCATTATTTTCATTGCCTATAAATAGACTTGTTTCATGCAATCTAATTTAGCTAGCTAGCTTGTAGTTTCATTTTTTAGGGTTCTCATAATTGTAACCTAAAAGTAGAATGTATATTTTTTTTGTAATGAACAAACCCGAATCGAACTATACAGGTGCAGTGGGTAAATTCCTACACTCTCGTATAACAATTTGCAAACCATACGAGAAACGTAAACAACATTAGGCTAGTTAATCATGTGTGACAAACTCCATCTATCGACCGTTGACGAGACGATTCGAACCAATAGAATAAAATTATAGCTATAGCCTTGAATTATATATCTAATTAAGATTTAAGAATGAAATACAATAACCAATTACAAACTTTTATAGTAAATTAGAGTTACATAAATATCTAGGGAATTTCTTAATATTCTCTATAATAGAATCCACTATTCCTTTTATACTACGTATTAGCCATATTCCTTTTATATATTCTTTTCTAAAGAAAAAAATTCATTTTTTTTCTTGGGAATATCCTCAAGTTATTATCAAAGTAAAACGTTGCGTCAAAAGAATAAATTCTTTTCATAAAACAATATAATTATCAATTATGCAATTATAGAAATGTTTTTGCAATTTTGACTTTGTTAAATCTATGGAAATGCTTTCTAAATTAGCCAACCTTATGTCATCATTATGAAGAAAGAAATTAACAAATTACCCTCAATTAAACAATATTAACCTAATTAACCCCTACCAAATAATGATAACCTATAGCTCTCTATCCGTTTATAGTTATCCTATACTACACCGGGTAGATCTTTATTATTCATAATCTACGCACAAACACACACACACACACCCACATTGGTGTGTGTAGATCAACGGTGAAAATCCACAAATCGTAACTTTCACCGGGTGTAGCTAGCATTGAAATAACAACTCTCTATTAGTTACTCTATCATTTTGAGTTGTAGCAACACACTACGAAATCTAATCAATAAATATGCGTAGATTATGAAAAAAAAAAGTGACTGAAATATCATTTCTCGTTAATTGTTTCTTCAATATAATTCTCCCAATTAGTTAAGAGAAATAAGATCAAAACAGAGAAAAATGAGTTAATGCATTATTGAAACCCTAAAATGACGAATAATTCGATTTTTATTTTTTTTCGAAAAAAGAAAAATATTTTGGTAGGGAGAAAAATACTAGTTATAATTAGTTATGAGCATCACACCCCCAATTTAAGGAAGTTTATAAGCTCCACAAGCATTTTGTTTTTTGGCCTGAAAACACTAACCATCAGCTTTTTGTGTCCCACTTTTATAATAAAGCTAAAAGCAAGAATATAAAGAATCATTTTATATAAATATAATACATTCTATATAGTTTCTGATTAATTAGTTAAAAGGAAAAATAATTTAAAAAAGCAAGAAAGAAAGATAGGAGGGAGAGGCAATATATACATACATATAATACATACACACAAAAAGATTAACCTAATTACAATAGTACCCCACAAGTATAAAATACTCTTGTCTTGTGGGGTTTTCTTTTTACCATTTCTGAGGCTGTAATTACAAATTTGAAAGCTCGTTTTGTTGCTCAAACAAGGAAATTATTAAGTGTTTAATTTAGGAGAGATAAAAGTCTAGAGAGAGAGAGAGAGAGAGAGAATATATTTGAGGGGGGTGAAATTAATTGTTGAATTTGCAACAAATGATGGCTGGAAACCCTAACTGGTGGAGCATGGTGACGAATAATGGCATGCACCCACAATCTCAACAGCTTTCTAACTCTCACTCGTTTATCTACGGCGGCTCTAACTCCCCGCCGCCGCCGCTTTCTCCGCACCCCCCTTCTCCGGCGCCACATCACCATCATCCCGACCACGACTTTCCAGTTAGGTCTTGGAGCCAAATGCTTTTGTAACTCTCTCTCTCTCTCTCTCTCTCTCTCTCTCTCTCTCTCTCACAGTTCAATTCAAATCTGGTAGTTTACACACTACCTAGTACTATATGTTTTAGCTTACAGTTACATTCTTGAATCTAAGAAGGCCATAATTATTTTCATTTGTTTGTATTGTTTGTATTAATTAATTTCATTTTAATTAATTAATAAATAATAAAAATAATTTGTTAATTATTAAATATGTAGGGGTGGACTGGGTGGTGAGGAAGAAGAAAGATTTGGTGCAAGTCTTTTTCAACAACAAAAGAAGTTGGAGAATTGGGAAGAACAATTAGTCTTTAATAATTTCACTAATAATATTAATACTAGGGTTATTAATAATAATAATCCTATTGTTGATGTGAAACAAGAAGTTGTTGCTCAAGCCACCTATGGCCGCCACGTGTTATTACAAGATGATGATAATCATCAATTTCAAGCCAATAATAATTACTCCAATTCTACTAATTGGCCTATTAATATTAATATTAGTAATAATAATAATAATTCTCACCACCAAGTGATGCCGGTTTCTTCCCCAACTTCTTGTATCACTACTTTGAGCAACAATATCTTGAATTTCTCCGGCGGCAAGCAGGCGGCGGCGGCGACGCAGCAGCGTAAAAATCAACAGCACAATCAAGATCACTCATCAGAGGTAATTAACTACGTAGCAAAATATTATTTTTTTATTTTATTTGATTTTATATTTTTTTGTGAAAGAAATTAAAAAGTATATATCATTTCTTAATTAGGGTAATAATTGATGTTAATAAAGGGTTTCTTGTTTAATATATAATTATTAATTATCAAGTTCATATCTGTAAATTGTTTTGTTCAATTTCTCTGATAATTGAAGCATATATATTTAACTGAGTTCTTCATTAATTACTATTTGTAATAATGATCGTTAATTATGGGTTTCTTGATTAATTATTAATTTATGCTCTTAATTAATTACTTCTGCTTTGTTAATTAAAAAGAGCAATAGCACAAATAGTGGTGGGGTATCGAAGAAGGCTAGGGTTCAACAGTCTTCAGCCCAACCAGCTTTGAAGGTCAGGAATCTCTCTCTCTCTCTCTCTCTCTCTCTCTCTCTCTCTCTCTCTCTCAGAAAACATAAATGTATGGACAATAATTAATTTTATTATTACACGTACGAATAATGATTATTAATAATGTTAATATGAATTTATTGAGACATGCATACAGGTGAGAAAGGAAAAGTTAGGGGATAGAATAACAGCTCTTCACCAGCTTGTTTCTCCATTTGGGAAGGTAAATATAAATAAATAATCTCTTCATTTTACCATTTATATATCAAGCATAAATATTTATAAATATATAGTTAATTATTAATTAATATTATTTATTATAGCATATGTTTTGATTTTTCTAACATATAAAAACTATAAAAAGGAATAATAATAATTCATTCTAGCAGGATTAGTAAGTCTCTTTTTCTTCATGACTTTATCATGCATATCTGACTGTAGCTTTACTTTTTTTTTTTCAAATAATTAAATAAATACTTCGAGAAAAAATAAAATAAAATTAAAGATTTTTTGAGGTTTTTGTGAAATGTTTCTCTTTTGCAGACTGACACAGCTTCTGTCTTGTCAGAAGCAATTGGCTACATTAGATTCCTTCAGGGTCAAATTGAGGTAATTTTTGCTCCCTTTCACCATTCAAAAAAAAGGGTAAATTACGGCCAAGTCCCTGTGGTTAGATCAAACTACAAAATGAACCCCTCATATTTGAATAGTTACATATTATAACCACTCCTGAACTATGAGTCTTCTTACATGTCCACTCTTGTGGTGTTAAATTTAGTGAGATCTTCTAGATTATATGTGGAATCTTTTGCAGTTTGTACCCGTTTTACCCCAATCGAGCTCCACATTTCGGACAACCTAAGATAATCACAATTGCGTCTCTTGGCTTGTAAATATCAGATTGTGCTGCATCAGAAACTGTATTTTTGCACAAAACGAGTACAAACTAAAGAACATTCCATATAATCTAGAAGATTATGTTGAATTTGACACCATAAGGGCGGACATGTAAGAAAATTCATAATTGAGGGGGGTGATTGTACCAAAACATGAGGTTTTTTTTCTTCATAATTTGACCTCACCATTACGGGGGTGACCGTAATTTATCCAAAAAAAGATTTTTTAGCTATTTTATAGCCTTTTTATTTATATTTACATCAAGAAAATAAAGAAATTAAAAAATAAATTAATAATAATATGCAAATTTTGATGCTGCATGCACTGAGCTCTCCATACATGCGTAATCCAGCAGGAAATACAGTGCACCACCAACATTCTGTAAATAAGTACCCATATATACATACATACATACATACATGCGTGTATATATATATATATATATATTTCTATTACACATTTTCCCATGCACGACCAAGATTTTTCACACACACTGTGTGCACAGACACGTGTATTGGGAACTGGGTTTAATACTATAATTAGTCAAGAAAATAGTGTAGTAATCTCAATGTAATCAAGAAAATAATTAATTAATGAATTGTTTTGACAGGTTCAAGAAAGGAATTGTGTGTACCCCGAAGAGAATTGTCAGGTAATAAATAAAACATGCTTTTATTGGATCCATCGCTTCCTTAAAAGAGGCTTTAACTTGTTTTAAACTATATTTATTAGCTAAAGTTCTCTCTGGAAATACGAGCATTTTCACCTTTTTTTTTTAATTAATTAATAACCCCATAATTTAATAAATTAAAATTCATTCCCTGTAGTTTAATTAGTTTATATTTGATTCCCCCCCACTTTATTTTATACAGTTCTTGAACGATTTTGGCGTGGAAGCAAGAGGAGCTGCTAAGCAGGTAATTAAATGAGTACTCATTACTAATTAACTATTTTTCTTCTTTTTTGTTTAATAATCAATTAGTTAGTGGTCAAATTATATTTTAGCAATTTTAATTTTTAAATAAAGTGATAAAAATTAAGAAAAAGAAAATATTTTTTAGTTTTCACCACCATAAGAATTGTGATTAAATTATCACTGTTTGATAATTACTGATATTCGTTGCCCATAATAGTTCAAATTAATTTTGTCACTATTTAAAAGCAAAAAACAAAAAAATTAATTTGATTATAATAAAATTCCTAATAGTTTTGATAGTGTGATTCTATGCATGTATTCAAGAGCATTGTGTCTTATATTATCAAATATATATAGATATACTATATATTTTCTGAAAAAATAAAATAAATAAATAAATAAATGTCAGGAATTAGAAAGCAGACAAGTGGTGAATGACTTGAGGAGTAGAGGGCTTTGCTTAGTTCCAATCTCATGCACTCAAAATGTGGCAAATGACAACGCCGCCGATTACTGGGCTCCGGCGGCTCTTGGCGGCGGCGGCTTTTGATTTTCCGGCCAATTTTGCCCCGGCCGCCACATGCAATCGTACCTGCTGTAACATCAGAAACAGTCACTCTCTAAAATTAAGGGCTGACTGCCTTTGATGCTACTAAGCTAGCTGTTTGTTTTATGCATGGCCATGTTACAAAGTTCTGATCATAGGGTGAAACAAAACTAATTAAACATATTATTGAGGGTCTTTCTGTAATTAACTTAAATAAAGTAATTTTATGTGCCGTTTAGATGCATGTTTATGTTAACTTGTGGCATTGTTCATTGTCGTATCAAGATTTAATTGTGTTATTTTTACTACTTAAATTATATAGTTATAAATACCTTTAAGGAAGATGCTTTACTTGAAGCTAAATTCTGACAGATTTCGTTAATAACTAACTGCATTGACACCTTTTGATTGGACGAGATCTGTAGAGAGAGAAGTAGAAGAATCAAATCTGCAAAAAAAATTGAGTTAGGGTTTGTAGGCAAATTTATAATCTTTCTCCTGATGGATGTAGATCACTCTGATCGAACCACGTTAAATCGTTCTTATTCAATTGTACATGTGATTCAAACTTCTAGTCATTGCATGATAATTAGGGTTCTTAGTAGCTCATTTCCTGAAATTGTGTTCAAAGATTTTGATCGAATTGTTGCTAATTTATTTACGATTTTCCCGCCAATTAAATCAAGAACACACGTCCCAAGTTTGAGAGTTACCCAAATCTTGTTGAGGTTTAAATTTTAGCCATCACTTCATCCAAAAACAAATTCGTTTTTGAATTTTTAGACATTAATAATGATGTAAGAACACAATAATGAGAACATAGAAAAAAATATGTAATTTTGGCCACGAATTTCTTGGATCCAGTTCTGATGTTCACTTCCATCATGATTAAAAAAGCTACTATATACTATTCAAAACATATATATCTCAATCATTAATTCATTTAATCTCTCTCTCTCTCTCTCTCTCTCTCTCTCTCTCTCTCTAGATATGTATTACATACATATATACATGTGTGTGTCTGAAATCATGACAAATGTAGTCTGTTTTTGTCTTTCGTAATCCTCATGTCATAAATCCATCATACTCACATTATAATTAAAAAATAATTAAAAAAATATTTAACCTACTTTAGTGATAATCCCATCCCACTATGTTTTCCACTCCGAAAAGGGTGTGTTTTTTTTTTTTTTTTTTTTTGAGTAAATATTAAAAAAATTCTCAAGGCGCGCATGGTATTTATATTTCTTTAAGGAGGGGGGTGGGGGTAGGGGGGGTGGGTAGAGACTTAGGTCAACACAATCATGAATTCATCAAGTACTAATATGACAAATAAGATGGCCTGTCTTGTTTTGCTTTTTAAAAGGGCTTTAATCCCTTTTTCTTCATTTTCTTAAATAATTCTTTTGTTTGTTTTTGGAAACAAAGTTGAATTTAATTACAATAACCTATTGCTTGGTGGATTGAGATTGTGGTATTAGTTGAGTCAATTTTTTATAATAATAATAATTATTATTATTACATTCGGATAAGGGCACATTAATTTGCATTCCATCGGACAAATCGTCTCATTTTTTGACTTTTGTTATGTTTTGGGCCGAAAATGAATTTTATGATTCGGCCTAAACTTAATGATTTATTGGCAGCCCAACTCCAGGAGTTGTGTTCGAGTCGATCAAGCCCAAACAAGTGAGGACTCTTGATTTTGACTGTCTAGATTACTTCGTTTAATCGTGGACAATCACTCATTCAAACTTTTAGTACTCTCTTCTCTCAACTCTATTATCAGTTTGAATGTGTCACTTCTCTCCTCCTTTCACCCTCTTTCTGAACGGTAATTCTGTTATTAGTTTGTCATTTTCCGGCAACTCTTTATAAAGTCTTTGCCGTATATGATTGACTTTGACTTGGGAACAACTTTGATGTCACCTGCCCTTTTTTTTTTTTTTTGACTGATTGATTGTGCATGTGTCGGTGAGTGAACTCCGTGTGCGAGTATTTGGGTAGGTCTAGGATTTCTAGGTCTGTGCGATTGGGTCTTGGTGTTGGTTTCCGATTGGAGTCGCCACTTACTTGAATTTCTGAAAACACTGAACAACAGTGAGCCATGTTTATAAGAAACAACAGTGGGGCATATTTATTTATAGACGGCGGTTATATGCAAGCCCATTTTTTTATTAGTTCAAGACCTCCAACATAAAAATACTAATTTACCCTTAATAAAATTTAAAATCAAATAAAAAACACAAAATATTAAAAAAAAAATTATTTCCTTTGTGCAAGACCAAATAAAATACATAAATCCAGAAACCCCTCTTCCTTATTTCACGACTTAAAACTCTCCTTCTTCTTCTCCTTCTTCTTCACAAACCCACAAAGAAATCCTACACACCAAAATTATCAAATACATACCAAATATTGACGATGGAACCAGAAAACAATGATATGGTGGTTTACGAGGGTGGAGAACACAACGAAATATGTTTTAACCGTTTATTTTTGCTTTTGGGACGTTTTTTTTGTTGGAAAAAAAATTCGACGATAGCAAAAATCGGTCTGCAAATACCGATTTTTGTTACTAAAGTCGGTAACCACATTCCGATTATTTTAATAAAAATCGGTACTTAAAAACCGATTTTTGTAGTAAAAATCGGCATGACAACACCGATTTATTTTTGTATTATCGGTATTGTCATGCCGACTTATACTACAAAAATCGGTTTTTAAATACCGATTTTATTATCTGTGTTTTTTAAGACCGTTTCCTCATACTTTCGTGCATCAACCTAGGGGATTGATGGAGGATTATTCAAATGAATTATTTAACGAATAAATATTTGAGATACGGAAAACTCTACTCGATTGGGTTAAAGGAGTGGTAGACGCCACCGAATGGTGATAAACATTTTCGTTTCAAATATTTAAAAAATATCAATTAACCAAATATATAATGTATTATTTAAAAAAAAATCAAAAAATATCGGTATTCGAAAACCGATTTTGTACTCAATAATCGACATTAGAACGCCGATTTTGACTTGTAAAGTCGACGTTGTGTCGCCGATTTGGTTAACAAAAATCGGTATTATGACGCCGATTTTCGTGTACAAAATCGGTCTGGATAAACCGATTTAGGAAACCAACGAAAAAAAAAAAAAAAATCAATTTCAATCTCATTTTTTTTTTCCAAAATCGGCCAAATCATTGCAACCCAACAAGAAATAAGCATAGATTAATGTTCATTCATACATATTTATCAAGAATCGATGTTCGATTAATGTTTTCGAATTTACAAATAAAAATTTAGTAAAAAGGACATCGATGCTCGATTAATGTGTTTGAATTTACAAACAAAAGTTTAGTAAAATGGACTTACTTGTTGGTGGTGGTGCGGTGGTGGTAATGGTGCGGTGAGTGGGTCGCTGGTCATCGCCGGTGCGGTGAAAGTCTCGCTGGTTGGCAGACGTGATATTTTTTTTTTGTTTTTTTTTTTTTTTTTTTTTGCTTTTTTTTTTGATTTTTGGTCTTGAACAAATTAAAAATAAGATTTATTTGTATTTGAGTATTATTTGTGGATAAGGGTATATTTGTCATCTTTGGTCTTGATGTAATAAAATTAGATTAATTTACGGACTTGAACTAATAAACTCCTTTATGTGGTTTTGAACTAATAAAAAAATGGACTTGCATATAACCGCCGCCTTATTTATAATATATAATATATATTGTGGCTCGGCCTAATACACAATGGGGCATATTTATTTACATTGGGCCAAAGTATCAGTCACAATGGGCTGATAATAATAAAGTTGGGCCAAAGTTATGACCTCATATCCACAAAAATAAAAAATATGGAAGCCCAAATCTAAATCTAATATATGCTTCGATTTTCAATTTAATAATAATAATAATAATAATACATTACCAAAAATTTCAAAGTTGAAACTGCACCAATTAAATGGTGGAAACAAGAGATGAAATAATGTTGATAGGTAGGTAGCCTAGATAGGGTAGGCAGTATGAATAGCCATAGAGCTACACAAGCATACTATTGCGTGACGAATTGGATCAAACCTAAATCACATACTCCTATACTTTTAAGATATGAAATTAAATTAAATTACTACCGCCCCTGAGGTTTTGTCAAATTATGAAAATTCCCACATGTTTGGGTAATTACAATTACCTCCTAAACTATGAATCTTCTTACATATCCACCCTTGCCGTGTGAAATATAGTGAAATCTTCTAAATTATATGGAATATTCTCAAGTTTTTATCATTTTTATCTCATTCGAGCTCCACATTTTGAAACAAGAACATTATAAGATGTGTTTTTTGACTTGTGGTGCCGACTTGTAGAGTCCGTGGAATTTGACACCATAAGAGTGGACCTGTAAGAAGATTCATAGTTGATGGGGATAATTGTAATTACCTAAACAAGAAGGGGTGTTTTCGTAATTTAATGTTACATGAGGGGTGGTTGTAATTTACTGATGTTTTATTTTATTTTTGGGGCAATTTACTATAGGTCCCTCTATATTATAATTTATGTGTTTAAATCCAAGTCAAAATTTAATGTTTTAATAAATTAATAATATTTATTATGACAAAAATACCCTTAATTAAATCAAACCAAATCCCAAAAAATCTCTCTATCATAACAAATTCCAAAGATCTCTCTTCCAAATATTAACTAAAACAAATAAATTAATTCATAACAAAAATATGCAATTTATTTTACAAACTCATACTATAAAAACGTAACCGCAGCCCCACCACCGCCTATGATCCGGGAACTGCGACGCCTATGACTCCGCGAACTGCAAATAGCAAACTGAAAATTAAATTTTATATTATTGAATTGCAAACAACAAAATACCTATGATTTCGCCAAACGCAAACAGCAAACTGAAAAAACAAAATTCATAATTTGTATTATTAAATTACAAACAAAAAATTACCTATGACTTCGCCAAATGCAAACAGCAAACTGAAGAAAAACATTCAGCAAAACTTGCATTATTGAATTGCAAGCAATAAACTACCTATGACTTGGCTACACGCAAACAGCAAACTGAAAAAAAAATAAAAAAAATCAGCATCATTAAAAACATCAACCAAAAAATTGTTTATAGAACAATTTGCAAACAACAAAAATATTAAACAAAATGTTTGTAAAATGTAACTTAAGACATACCTTGCAAATTGTAAACCAGAGAAATCGAATCTCAACATCAAACGCAATTCTTCAAACAACAAACGAAATTAAACCAACTGCAAACGGAAATTGCTAACAACAAACGATGTGAGGTTCTACATACGGAAAACTCAATGCGAATTTGGCTAGGATTTTGGATTTCTGATTTTTTTTTGGGAGGGGATATTTGTCGTCCTCTTTAATTCTTTCACAAAGAAATCCTCTCATAATCAATTAAGATCCTTGTTTTTTTTCATCTCTATAATATTTCTTCATTAAAAAAAAGAAAACGAAAAAGAAAAAAAAAAGAGAAGCACGAGAGAGAGAGAGAGATGCAGAAAGAGAGAGATGAGGAATTATATAGGGGGAGGTAACGTGAGATTGGAGAGAGATGATATATAAGATTTGTTTTCTTATTAATTGAGGGTGTTGTGGTCTATATACTAATTATTTTAATTTATTTATATTAATT
>NW_012194881.1:1375587-1434472 GCF_000504015.1 Erythranthe guttata | reverse complement strand
AATGACCTATGCCTATATTCATCTAACAACTAGGATCTCTAGCCGTATAAGTCCAAAATAAGGCGTGTCCAGCAAATTTCCCCTTTATTTTTTTCCCTTTGCAATTAATAATTAATTATCTTGACTAATCCTTAATTGTTTCCATGCATTTATGGACCCTCTTATGAGTGCCGACTTTTTTCTATGCTGCTCCTTTTCTTTGCTCATTTTACACTACTATAGTTTGGACACTCCATCATCCTTTGACAATTACTTTTCGGTTTTCGGGTCGACCCGCTTGAAAATTCGATAATCGGGTCGAGATCCACAGGTACATATACACACACACACTCACAACACATCATCATACAAAGACAAGGGCCAATGGAAATAGAAGCAAATTTAGCCTCTAATGAAAATGGAAGCAATCAAGAAAAAGAAGAAGATTCAAGAAAAGCAAAGGGTGGCCTTATAACTACGCCTTTCATCATAGGTTAGTTAGTTACTAATAATACTAGGATTGTAATTAATCATTTTCAATCATTAATGCATAATCAATCTTACAAAAAAAAATCGAGTTTTTCGTGTCTTGCAGCAAACGAGGCGTTTGAGAAGGTGGCGAGCTACGGTTTGCTGCCCAACATGATATTTTACCTAATGAATGAATACAAAATGGGAGTCACAAAAGCAACCAATGTCATCTTTTACTGGTCCGCAGCCACTAATTTCACGCCACTTGTCGGCGCTTTACTCGCCGATTCATTCCTTGGCCGTTTCCTAACCATCGCCCTCGGCTCCATCTTCACTCTTCTAGTAAAAATGCTGCCATCTCAAATTAACTGTCGTTTTGCGGATTCTTTTATTTTTTGATTTTTATTTTCAATGATGCATATTAATTACTCCTTTTTTTCGATTTTCAAGGGAATGATCCTACTATGGCTAACCGCCGCAATTCCACACGTAAGGCCACCGTCATGCGATCAATTCACAACGCACTGCAAACCCGCCACGTCAGCACAACGCGCTCTCCTGTTCACCTCGTTCGCCCTAATGTCGATCGGAGCAGGCGGCATTAGGCCATGCTCCTTAGCATTCGGTGCAGACCAATTAGACAAAAAACACAACCTTAAAAACAATACCAACACATTAGAGAGCTACTTCGGGTGGTACTACGCTTCTGCCTCTATTTCTGTCTTGATAGCTCTAACGGGCATCGTTTATATCCAAGATCGGATCGGATGGGAAGTGGGTTTTGGAGTTCCCGCAATTCTAATGCTTCTCTCCACTCTCCTCTTCTTTCTTGCTTCCAAATTGTACATCAAGCACAAATCTAACGAGAGCTTCTTATTAGCCCAATTCTTGCAAGTAGTCGTCGTTGCTTACAAGAATCGAACCCTTTCTTTCCCCACGGACAACTCGAATGGATATTATCGCGAAAAGGGCTCGTCTTATACTTCTCCAACAAACAAATTAAGGCAAAAAAAACAATCAAGCATTTGAATACAATACATTTTTTAGGATATATAGTTTAAGATTTTATTGCATTTAACAGTTGATACCGTAATGCTGTATCGAATTGCTAAAAAACTCCTCGTATTATAAATATTAGCAAAACCCCTCCAATAATTGCCGACACCCTAAAAAGTGGGGTTTTAAGGGGTAGTTTGGTAAAACAAATTGCAATGTAGGGGGATATTTGCTAATATTCATAACATGAGGGTTTTTTTTAACAATTAGAGTAAAGATGGGGTGCTAAATGCAACAAGTTCTTCTTGATTTTCTAGGTTCTTGAACAAGGCTTGCATCATCAAGAATCCTCAAGAAGTATATTTTACTAACCGTTGGAATCTTTGCTCGATCGAACAAGTAGAAGAGCTAAAAGCCCTCTTAAGAGTCGCTCCGTCATGGTCAACGGGAATAATGCCGGCCATAAACATAAGTCAAAGTTCATTTCCTTTACTCCAAGCGAACTCCATGGATCGACACATTGGCTCATCGGCATTTCAAATTCCGGCGGGCTCATTCGGAATGTTCTCCGTCGTAACCCTAACGATTTGGATCGTTCTATACGATCGCGCGATTATCCCCTTCGCATCGAGAATCTCTGACAGGAAAATCCACATCGGAGCAAAATCGAGAATGGGGATCGGAATATTCCTTTCCGGTGTATCCATGGCGGTTTCCGGCGCCGTCGAGTATGTTCGGAGAAAGAAGGCGGTCGAGCAAGGGTTGGCCATGTCGGCTTTGTGGCTCGTGCCTCATAATTGTTTGACGGGTTTGGCGGAGGCGTTTAGTGCAATAGGGCAGACGGAGTTTTATTACACGGAGTTCCCGAGGAGTATGTCGAGCGTTGCTTCGTCGTTGTTCGGGGTTGGGATGGCGGTGGCGAATTTGGCGGCGAGCGTCGTGCTTAGTACGGTGGACGGCGCTACGGGCGGCGGCGGGAAAGGGAGTTGGGTTTCGAGTAATATTAATGAGGGGCATTATGGGTATTACTATTGGCTTCTTGCTGGATTGACTTTCTTGAATTTGTTTTATTTTTTCATTTGCAGCTGGTTTTATGGAGATTGTGTTGACAGAGTTGCAGAGAATGGTGAAGGGGTTGAAGAGAATTTGTATCAATTTTCTTGATAAATAATCATGATTTATTGATTAAATAAATAAAATGTTATGCTTTCACAATAACAATTTTCAGCACCAAAATACAAAAACTAAAATCAAAATATAAAATATTCCAAAAATGCCCATATATAAATCAAGTAGAGCTTTACTTAAACCTGATCAGCTAGCTTTTTCTTCAGCTCCTTCTTGTTCACCTTTCCCATGGCATTTCGAGGCAGCGACTCCCACAATAATAAACGAGTCGGTATCTGAAAAAACGTAAGTTCGCACGTTTATTATTATCAAATATCCGTCTAGAAAAAATAAGAATCTCGATATAATTATACCTTGTAAGGTGCAAGCTTCTCTTTAGCCCACATGGAAAGTTCAGCTAAAGTTAGAGCAGGCTTCAATTCTTCTTCTCGTTTTCTTTTAATTTCTTCGTTAGGTATAACTATTGCGCACACGGCTTCCCCATAGTCTTTATCGGGCAACCCCAACACACAACACTCGGAAATAGTTTGATGCTGCAAAAATAAAGGTTACGAATTAAATAAAATTTATTGAATCTTTTTTTAAACAGATCGGTTATAAAAAAGGGGAGATACGAGAAACGAACCTCTAAAAGAATTGCTTCGATTTCTAGAGCAGATAATTTGTAACCACCAACCTTCATAATATCAGCATTAGTACCTGAATTATATGGCATTAACATAATTAGGCAATTGTTTCCAGCATTATATATATATATATATATATATATATATATATATATATATATATATATATATATATATATATATATATATATATATATATATATATATATATATATATATATATATATATATATATATATATATATATATATATATATATATATATATATATATATATATATATATATATATATATATATAAGCAACGCTTACGTCCTAAAATGACGTAATATCCATCTTCATCCACTCGAACAGCATCTCCAGTTTTGAAGAATCCACCGTCAATAAACGACTCCTTAGTCACCTGAAAAAATCAGTCATTAAAAAACAAGAGAGAGAATAACCAAACTAGATTTTCTCCGTTTTATTTTAATAGTTAGTGAGATTAAAAATACCTGAGGCAGCTTCCAATATTCCTTGAATAACGAAGGACTTTTAATGCATAGCTCACCCACCTCCACGTCAGCATCCACACGACCGTCTTCTCCGATAATCTTGGCCTTCACAATTTAATAAGTTTCAGAATAAGTTGTTCAATATCTAATAGAATATTAAAAACAAATGAAGAAAAAATATTATTTTTCCGGTCCTCGTAATACTAACCTCCACACCAGGAAGTGGCTTGCCAACTGTACCCCCTTTCCGTTTCCCGTTTAAGGGATTAGATAATCCCATGACAAACTAGAAACACGAAGCCATTAAAAAAATTAAAAATGATAAAAAGAAATACATTCATCGAGATCATCAATAAAAGTTGACAGATAGACATAATTTATTATATTAAAATTACAAAACAAATCCCTCTCGAAAAAAAAACACAAACCTCGGTCATTCCATAACGTTCTAGAAGCAGGTGTCCAGTGATAGTTTCCCACTGCTGCATGACTGGAAGAGGGAGAGCCGACGAGCCACACATCTGTCAATCGACAAATATTATATATTGACATATATTAAATTAAAAAAAAAAAAGGAATGGATCAATAATTTAAATTACCATAAGGCGCAAGTGTTTGGCTGCTGCAGCAGAAGCAGTTTGTAATTCCGAATCCATAGCTTCATACCCTTGTATTAAACGAGTGTACATTGTAGGAACCTACACAAGGGAAATACATCGTTTATTAAATATTCAATTTCCTCCGAAAAACTAGATTGCACATTAACTCGTCCGCTAGTTCATAATCAAAATCAATAACCTCAGCTATTAGAAGACGGTATGTTATATTGACAAGTTATTGATTTAAAAAAAACGAAATCAGAAAGATACTACTATTACTTAATATTATCAGAGAATTATTGATAATGAACAAAAAAATGGGAAATAAATAAAAAAATATTTGAAATGTAAGTTTCTAGTTCAAGATATCAAAAGGTATAACTTACTCCAGTGAACACAGTAATAGCATCATCCGCTTTAGTTTGATTCTCTGGATAAGATTCTCGCCATCTTTGCCAGATTCCCCTCACACTGAATTTTGGCATGAATTCAACCTTTTACCCAAAAAAAAAGAGTTAGAATAGTTAAAAAATTGATCTTTGAAATTTCAATGGAATTTGCAGATGTAAACTAGAATTTGAGGAAAATTACCGTAGAACCCGAGTAGAGAGGGGCAAGCAAAGCATTGAAAAGACCATGCACGTGTATGGAGGAAGTTAAGGCCAACAAAGGAACTTTCACACAAAACAGAGTACTACAGTAATTGTTTAAGTAATATTAATATATAAGCAAAAACTCGTTTTAAGGATATGATGCAATGGCAGGCAATGCAAGAATTGATCGGTTGATGTGTAACCCCAAGCATCCGTCAGCATTTGAACCTAAAAATCACGATTATTATCGAAAGTAAAATACGACGGAATTTTGACGTAAAAACGAGACCAAAATAATGAAGATTCAAGAAATTCTAGTATAAGTACCTGTGATAGAACACCTTTATGTGTGTGCACAACTCCTTTAGGCTTTCCTGTAGTACCGCTAGTATATATAATCAATGCAGGGTCCTCTCCTACATTAAAAAAAGCATCGAAAATATCACAACAACGATCATGCAATAAATAAAATTAATAATTTTTAAAAAAAACACACCATTTATCTCATGAGAAATTTTGAATTCTCCATTACTCGAACAATCAAGTTCGGTCGACTCTGTAATTACGTTCGGAACATGAGGAAGAAGGGATAATCGAGCACAAGTCTTTGCTGCGACGCCTTCCATTATTCCTTGATGATCATCCGTACTTAAAATCATTGTAATATCCTATATCAAAAATAAACATTAAAAAAAAGGGTCAATATTTTTTTCCAAGTCACTTTGAATTATTTACGAAATGCTAAAAAGAATAGTGATGGACAAACCGAATCATTCATGACGTGAAGAAGCTCTGCTTCGGGATAACTAAGTGCAAGTGGGACCGCCACACCTCCACTGAACCAAGTTCCGAGTACACCAGCTACAAATTCGGGTGAAGGTTTAGCAACTATTCCAACCCTAGCTCCACCTAGACTTTTATTTTCTCCGACTTCATTGGCCTAAAAAAAGCATCACGGGGAGAAATATGTAAATGCACCATTAAACTAAGAATCCAAGATGTAACCCCGAAAAAGAAAAGGAAAAATAAAAGAGGAAATGTAGAGATTGTTTACACCATTCCTTACATTTTTCGAATCGGGATTTAGTAACAAGTTAGATATTTTCCGAGCGGATAAGATCAGCTGGTGGTAACTGTGACTATTCTGATCAGCTCTTATTGCAATACTCTTTGGGGATAAAGATCCTTTTTGGGCAACCGCCTTGACAATTTCCATAAGTATACTATTATTACGTGTATCTGTAAACCGGAGAGAAGAAAAGACAGTCAAACACCACAAGAAATGTCTCAAACATAACAGAACTCCTAAACGACCGAACCAAACAAATGCACGAGATTCATATATGATAGCAAAATAATGAGATTTCAAAATCAAGGAATCTTGTCAAAAGAGTTACGGCTCCAAAAGTGGTCATTGACAAACTTAACGGAATACCCTAAATCCGTGCTCAAGCACAATCAAAGAAGAGCTAAATGGAATAAGATCAAGCTGAACTTAATCACTATCAAGCCGACTTTAACTACACACTGAATTAAAATGGTTGAGCATAATAATACGAAGTACGGATTTTATTTTCGACGGAATTCAACAAAAGCTAGCTGAGCTAAGATAAACAAGTTTGAGATTGTTTTGTCACGAGTCCATAATCGAGCTCAAGAACAAATCACTTCGCCCACACACAACTCTTTCGTCTCTCAAGTCCTTAATTACTACGAGATCAAGAATTTTCAACCATTAAAGCCGTAGAACCAAAAAGCCAGCTCAATTTCCAATTGTCGACCCGAAATGGAAAATCAATTCAATTACTCTTATCAACCACAAATGCAATTTGAACTCCTACTACCAAAGCAATAAATCCCACAAAACAAAATATTTTCTTGATCATCAAGACATTTCGTCGAACAGTAAGTGATCATGAGTCCAATAATTCCCAATTCAGGATTATGATTTTACAGCTCAATAACGCAATCAAATAAATGCCCAAAAAAAAAGAGATTACCAGAAGAGAAAAGGCGAGGCTGAGAGGAGCACAAGCTGGAAAATCGAAGAGAAAACACAGACAAAGAATGCAAGAACCTCAACCCCGCATAAAAAGAAGAAAAGGGATCTTGACGGCAAGAGCAAGAGGTGCAATTATGCAAGAATCTTTTGAGATTGACCATATGGGAGGGGGTTGGTGGTCTTAAATACGCTCACGTAATTAGTTGGGTCTGAAATTCACAGCAGAAATTAAATTGTTTGTTTAATAAAATTTAAAATAATAAAAAGATGCCCCACAGCACTGCTGCATCACTTTTTTGGGGGTGGGTGGGGTTCTTGATTGTGGGTTTCTTTGGTTTCGTTCAAACCTGTGAATGGTAGGTTTACCCTATTGAATGAGAGTTATGGAGAGAGGGATTTGGTTTTGTTTGGTGAGAAGCGACAAAAAAAGGGATGTTTGAAAATGAAGGAGCGAACAGTGGAAAAAGGTGGCCTTTTTTTTTTTTTTCTGGGAAGAGACTGATTGATACTAATAAACCTTAAAAACATTTTTGTTTTTTTTTTTTTGAAAAAAAAAAAACCTTAAAAACATTCAAATCTGCTCTATGTAAGAATGAGAGCGACAAATCTTGGTAAAATATTTATTATAGTTTTAATTTAATTTTTTTTTTAGAAATTCAGATCGCGAACAAATTGAGGAAGTAGGGGAAGGGGGCAGTATTCGAACCATTAGGTACCGACTCTTTTAGTGAGGCGGAATTCTAATGCAGTAATTTCGATTTTCATGAGTTTGCTTGGATTCAATTTATTCTTTATTTTAAAACAATATTTTTCGATTTTTTTTTTTTTGATTTTTTTTAATTGAAATTGGAATATATATATGAGAATTCAATTTTCAGTTCAATTTTAATTTTTCAAAATTTTGGGTTTTGTTACGTCTTACGCTATCATAAAATATAGTTTATTATTTATTTGTTTTTCAATTTAATTCGGAGTTAAAACCAATTCAGTAAAGTTCTTTTTTTAATTCACTAAAGTTAATTTTAAATGGAAATCGAAGTCGAGATAAAGGAAAGATGATTTTAATCATTTTATCAACACTTTATGGGCCCAACAACCAATTAAAAGCCCACCGCAATAATAGTTCTATTTTTTTATTTTTTTTTCTTTTTTTCATAATTTTTTCGGATCGAAATTGGAATACATGAGATTCCGATTTTTAAATCCAATTTTAATATTCAAAATTAATTCTGAAACTGTAATTACACCATAAATTATACTTCTAATTAGGGGTTTAAATCGGACGTTCGGAAATTCCATTTTTTTCGGAAGTGAAAAACTAGTTCCAATTCCGTTCCATAAACATCGGGAAAAAACGGAAATCAGAATTACGAAAATTGGAACGAAAACACTTGTTTCAAAATTGGAAAATTTCGGATCGGAGAATTCAGAAATTTCCAATTTTTGGTTACTTAAAATATAAATTACATATTAATTTTGATATTTTAAAATTTTAAGCAACATTCGGGGAAAAATCACAATTTTCTGAACTTAAATTGGATCGGAAATCAAAATCTCATATATATTTCAATTCCGATCTAAACAATGTCGGAAAAACGGAATTCGAATTGTATAATATTGTTCCAAAATCAGATAATTTCGGATCAGAATGGGCAGAATTCGGAAATTTCGTTCCAACATATGATGTGGACAAACAATATTACAAAATGAAGCAAATAATAAACCATGAAAAAAACTTAGTACATCAAGAAAACAACAACAGTCTTTATATTTATAGTCTTCACTTAAGATATAACTTGAAATGTGGGAGCTTGGTTCATCTGCTGCTGCTGCTGCTCTGCAATAATCCCTTTCCATCCTGTATAATTAATCAAATCAGTAACCTTGATTAATTATTTCAAATAATTAATAGTTTTTATTTATTTATTTATTTTTCGTACGTACCGAGAGCGGGATCAAGGCCTCTGTACTTGAGCTCTCTAAATTCCTGACAAAGGGAGCAACAAGAACAGAAAATATGCGAAACCGCATCTTGATACGGAGCTTCGACTAATCCGTATCTATTCCGAATCGTCTCTCTGTACTTCGATCCCATTAGCCACTGTGACCAAACTGCCGGCATCATTAGCATGTATATGAAACTTCCCACGTGGCAACCTGCAAAAATAAAAATATTTACATAATTTTATCGAACGAAAAAAAAAAAGTCGAAAATTCGGATATTTGAATTTTTTTTGTTTGTAGTAGGCTCACTCATTTGTCCTTCATCCACCACCTCTGCTATCTGTCCGAACGTCACGCATGGGCAAAACGCCGTCATGACAGCTGTCGAAATACGATTAGCCGACGTTAAAAATACAATTAACGACTACTTTGATGAAGAAAAAAAATTGAAAGTATATATATTATTACCATTAGTTTGGTCTTTGTGGCAGTCGAAGAATCCACTGCTCCATGGAATTCCGACAAACGGTGGCTGTCTTGTTTGATTGTTTTGAGGATATGATGATGTCACCGGTTCGCCTGTGACCGTAGCTTCGACTTCCTCCGTCGCTTGAACTCTTCCCATATTATTATAATCGGAGAATATTTTTTCAAGATTAAAGATTATTATCTCAGTTTGCTACACTTGTTCATTTATAAACCTTATTTTCTTGTAAGGATTTGCATAAAAGTTAACCAGACTTTTCAAACATTTATAAAGTCAACTTACAATGCAAGTTTACTTTGAACTAAAGGGACAAGGCAAAAAGGGGTCCCATGAAATTGGATCATTACAATTTTGAGTCATGGATTTCAGCACATAATCCAAAATTGTTGTTCTTTGGTTTCACACATGGTCCTGTTTTCCTAGTTGCACTAGTTGTTCTGTGATTAAGCTTTTTTTTCGAGTTTTGTTTGCATTCCCTTTATATAGTTTGTTCAACGAAAATGTCTAGTCGGCTGGTATCTTCACCGAACACCGATTTTCTGCATGTTCATTTGTCAAACGAAAAAACGAAGAAACGGTAAAATAAAGCTTGCCATTAGTAGATAATCATGCATGCATTCTTGAAAAGGAGAGGAAAGATCGGAAAATAAAGCTTCAATCCAAACATGGCATTAAATAGTCAAAGGCTCAATCGAATTTCAAGATACAAAATAGTTTTAACTTATTACATTTACTCAACATGCATTACAAGTATGCGAAAATCAAACATAAACGAGATTTTTTTTTTTTTGTCGCAACTCAAAAAACATTAGAAGAGTCAAAAAGCGTCGTAATTTTACATGGACATAGCTTGAGCTGGTGGAGCTGTGTTCATCTGTACATTTCCATATTGATTTGCCTGTTGTTGAGCAAGGATACCTTGCCATCCTGCATTTCGATAATAGTTTAACGCAGTTAATACTATTATGCTTGTAATAAAATTATGTAGAAGGCAAGATTTGTCAGAAATACTTGGTTAATATGATTTTAGTTTATACCTAGGGAAGGATCGAGGCCTCGACTTTTGAGCTCTCTGAATTCCTGACAGAGAGAACAACAAGGGCATATAAGGTGTGACAACACATCTTGATACGGAGCTTCGACTAGACCGTATTTTTTCCTAAGCTTTGCTCTGAATTTGGAGCCGATTAAAGTATTGGTGCACAGAACTCCCATTAGCAGAAAAATCAGACTTCCAATTGGACAAGCTGTGAAAAAAATGAAACATGACAATTACATTAAAAACTATATTGATGATTGAAAATCGGATTTTATTACATCATTCGTAATAGAGGGCTTACTAAGTTGCGACCCTTGGGAGGGTTCGGAAGCATCGAGGACTTCTGCTATTTGTCCAAATGTCACGCATGGAGAAAGAGCTGTCATCCAAGCTGCAAAACGAAGAAATACAAGTTAAATATATTTTACATTTTTTGGATCGTTAATTTCTCTCTCTCTCTCTCTCTCAGACATCGATGTGCACGTAAAATCTCAGAATATTTCATTTCTGACTTTCCAAATACTTTAGAACAGCAAGTTTTCATCGACGAAATGTGTCTGTCTGAACGTGCTCTTCTGAGGATTAGAATGTCAAATCAAAATTCTTTCCATTTTCGACAATAAAAGAAATTGAATTCAACTCTATGAGCTCTACTAGTTCAGATGCTGATAATGGCAACGACATACAATATTCCGAAAAGCCATTGGAATTTTTCAGTTATCGATTTTTTTATACATATATCCTGTTATAACTAATAAAAAAAACAAGAATACATATCTGGACAAGTTTATACATGTCAAAGGCTTATATGTAAGGAACAAAAAACAAACATAAATAAAATTTGAAACATTATGTTTCATAGTGATGAAGATAATGAAATTACCGTTTGTTTGATCCAGATGGCAATCGAACAATCCACTGTTCCATGGATTCCCGATTTGTGGAGTTTGTCCTGTCTGAAAATTCTGAGGATAAGAGTTTACCTGTTGGACTGGATCCTGAGTTTCTATTTCTGGACTGGCCTGGATTCTGCCCATCTTATCACCACAGTTGCAAAGTTATTAAGCTCTTCTTCAATATAATCAAGAAATTTAACAAGCTGCTTCTCCTTTATTTATTATAATAGCCAATCTGGTACATTTTAGACAAGATAAACATAATAATAAAATACCATCAACTTGTTAAAAAAAAAAATCCCCAAGTCAACAAAACAAACATTTTATTTTTAAAATCATGGAATATACCAAGTTCACGGAGAAAGAGTCCCCTGACATGGAAAATACCAAGTTAAAAATCATGGATATAACATGGAAGCCAATAGACATTGAGTTTGTTAATTTTATACTAGTACTTAATTACCTGGCCAGTTGACTTTTGAGCTGTTATGATAAGCGAATGGCAACAAGTCTTCTTTGACTTGCGCAAGTTTTCCCATGGAATTGCACGATCTGAATACTTATAATACCCCTGGTGATGAACTAATCGTGATCCTAAAGGTATAATTGACGGCATTATACTATGTATAAAATGTTGAAATGATCATGACGAACGGGTAAGAAAATAGAAATTTTCGTCCAATGACAGAGTGCACAAATACTCGGTTCATCAGTGCATGTAAAACTGCAAGATGGAATTTAAAAAAACCCGTTTCTACTAGATATAATATTGCAAGATGGAACAAGAATTATCGGTTCAATACATATAAAATTGATAAATACAAGGTTTCATTTTTCGATAATGTAGAGGTAAATGAGTAAAGAAAACTCTCGAATTATTAAGAAAGCCATTTTCTCCACCAAGAAGAAGCTCCTCGAGAAGGAGGCGGTGTGAGAAGATCTAGCATAGTCTCCTTCTCCTTTGGCGTTAATGCAACTCCTCTAACGAGGTTTAAGGTCATAATGTGCACATTAGTCCTTTGTCTATACCTACCGTAAGCCCATATTCCTCCAGCAACACCAGCGAAAAACAGCTGTATTCGGATTTTTTGTTAACAAAAGAATCTGGTATTAGTGCCGAATATGGAGAGATAAACGTTGAAAATTGGAGTAAATTAGGCACTCCACTAAAAACTTACAGGCGACAGCCACAGAGCAGCAGTTTGCATATCGAATTTTGGTGCGTAAAGCACTGTCTCACCAAAATCATCTTCCAGCTTTTGGAAGATCTCTTTATCACTTTTCCCAGACCGGAGTTCATCTCTAATTAACTTAAACAAGAAATGCAAGACATCTCAGAGAAGATCCAATCAAACACACATACAAACAAAACAATTGGACGTTATAGAATAAAAATAATAAATTATCATTCTAAAAAACTAATTTCTACATGATTGTATAAGGATATTTCTTCATGGTAACGAACTAATAATATCAATATTTTTTTGCTAGCAGTGAAGCATATATACTAATATCTTCTAAAGAGACAATGAAACTGCCCATTAAACATAAAGAACACTATCAATCGGTAAGATGAGAAAAGCACTTCCAATATAATTATTAGTCCCACCAAATTCATGTGGCATTTTTACCTATTAACTCTAACAAAAAGGAACCCGACTCCAGAGTTTTAATTTCTACCTAAAAACAAATTTCTCACCACAATATTTTTACGGAACCGACAAGAAAATACAGGACAAGCATGGAAAAATCAAGCACCTTACGAAGGAGAACCGCAACGTCGGCTTGAGAGTCTTCAATGGACTGACTACCACATTCCGTGCACCGAACATTGTGGCTTATATTTCTGGCACGTGCTTCCAAGACTCGCTCTGTCGTCACTTCCTCATTTTTGTTCTCCATGAACTCGGTTCTTAATCTCAGTCTTCAGTCAAGATTACGAAAAAAAACCTCCACCGCAACTCGTCTCTATGACCCACAAAAAAAGAATTCAAGTATTTCAAATATGCCAACCCCATAGGAAACCAACATTATGAAAACAGCATCGTAACTTTCAGCTAAGCATTCCATCAAACACTTAGACTACTCTATGACCACCAGGACTTGTTATGAAATTTGAACGAATTCCAGTGATGAAAACTACATGTATATGTTCTTTCTTGATTATACATAATATAATGAGGCAGTGTAAATAGAAATTTCGCATGCGGATCACTAGAAAATGTACGGAAAGGTAAAACTGTGAAAAAAAAACGGAGTGATGATCCCTGATCACACGAACTTCAAAATCATTGTCCAATTTCTAATTCATCTTTGAATTTGATGTAAGAAATATCATTCTACAGAAAAGAGAAGGGGGGCTCACCTGGGTGCGAGAGTTGAAAAAGAAATCACGAAGAAACAAAAATGGAGAAAAATATATGAAAAGGACGATTACCAGATTTTGTTATCGGGTCAGCAATTGGGCCGGCTTTCTTGGGACTCTATACTAAAAGCCCATTAGAATTTATTCCTATATTATGTGGGAAACTTGCAGTTTTCACCCCTCAAGTTTACAAGGATTACATATTTGGTCCCATATGTTCACAAAAAACATATTTGGTCCTTCATGTTTCAATAATTTGACCATTTTTGGTTATTTTATTCAATTTATCATTAGTCCATCAGTTACGGTAGTGATGGAAGCACGTTTGATTCCGTTATTTTTGACGAAAATGACTAAAAATGTTGAATTTTTGAAACATGAGGGACCAAATGTATTTTTTGTGAATATGGGGGACCAAATATAAAATTGGAAAAAAATTGAGGGGTGAAAACTGTATTTGTCCCTCTATTATGTCTTTCAAATTTTAATTACTTCTACTAAGGAGTTAAAATAAATTGAGTCGAGTTGCACATCTGCTTGTTTGAATTTTTATCCAGTTGTGTTTGCTTTAGTTTGATAAGAAATCGAATCAAGTTCGAACGAGCTATACCCGAGTCAAACACAATTAGAACACGAGCTTGAACTCGAATCATGTTTCACAGTTCATCGAACGAAAATGTGTTCAGAACGTAGTTTATAATTTAGCAAACCGAACTCAAATGAACTTTTATCGATCGATCTCAAATCGAATAGTTGTGTTTTGGTTTTCAAATTCGAACCCCCTTCTATTTTGTGATTGATAATATTTTTTGGAAAACTAACATAAGGAACCTTGCCAATTTTATTGTAAAAATAGATAATTAAATAAGGTCTAAAAAGGACAATCATAAATAAATAATTATATATAAGTAATTTTTATTACCCTAATACAAATAATAAAAGAAAATGTTTAAACATCACTTGGCTAGGTAAATAGTAATAATACCCTCTTTGTATTGGCTCCATTACAAAATGCCAGAGAGACTAATCTCTCTTACATATCTAATACCGCTGATGCCTTTGCCTGCTAGGCATCATATCCTAGATAAAAGAAAAAAACATAGTACAAAACAAATACGAGGAATCGACCATCGTGTCGGGCTTCTTAGGCGTGGCACCGTGTGAAATATCATACGCATCTCTGATGTAACTATACGTGTTCAATCTCCTAGCAACTAAAGAAATGCCAAGACGTAACAATTCTTCCGGCTAACAAAGCGAAATAATACTTACTTTTATTAGAAAAAAACTATTTTCTCCAAAGGTTAGCCAATTCGAATTCGGCTGATTAATCAGCGGGAATTAGTGCCATTTCAATTTCTTGTAGCGACTTCCCTTTAGTTTCGACAACGTTCTTCTTCACAAAGACCACTGCCGTCAAGCAAAACATGGCAAATATCGAGTACAAAATCTGTGGGCCCATAAGCTCCAGCAGTTGCAGAAATAATAATCCCACAAAAAAATTTATCACCTGATAATATTAACCACACATTAAAAAAGAAAACCATTAGTCATTATATTAATGACAAGTGTAATAGTTAAATAATTACCCAATGTACAGCCATGCACACAGCCATCGCCTTAGCCCGAATTCTGCTCGGAAATATCTCCGATAGAAGGAGACCAGGAACAGGCCCTGCCCCCAAGGAAAAATTCAACACAAACCTGTTTCAAACGAAAGAAAACCACAACTTAACGAACGAGCATATATATATATATATATATATATATATATATATATATATATATATATATATATATATATATATATATATATATATATATATAGAGCAATTCTTGATATTAAGTATATATGATTGAGATATATATATAAATACTTACAGCAACATTCCACCAACAGATAGATACAAATTTGCAGACCCCGATAAAATATCACTCGCTGCAATTACTTGAAAACCCATAGCCACTGCCTGAACTCCGAAAATATCCAATCAAACATTGTTTTAAGACGTATTATATACTGTTGAATTACGTGATTAAAACGAAATTTATATAATACTTGCCATGCCGAAGAAACTTCCAAGAAGAAGAAGCTTCCTTCCTAATCTATCCATCAGAATCATCGCAACAATTGATCCTGCAAAATCCACAAAGACAAGGCTGTAAGATAAGTACATATATATACACATTACTTTTGGAATTGCTGCGCCATATTACCTGAGATATTTACTACTCCTACACATATGTTTCCGATATCCGAAGGTACTCCAGCACTTTTAAAGACAGTCGAGGAGAAATAAAATACAGCATTTATACCGGACAGCTGTTGCAAAGCAAATAGGACCGACCCAATCAACACCACTGCCAAAACCAAAAATAAAAATAAATAATAATAATAGTAATAATAATAATAACATCACCACTTGAGAAAGAAAATAATATTTGGAAAAAAAAAAAAAAAAAAAAAAAAAAAAAAAAAAAACTACCTCTAAAATGTCGACCGTAGAGTAATTCGGAAAATTTAACTACATCGACATCATCACCTCCTCTGTCTGATTTAGAGAGCTCTGTCATACCGGATTTAACATGTGGTGCTCCAAAAAGCCGCTCGAGTTCTGCTTCAGTTTGAGCGATTCTTCCCCTCTGAGCCAATCAACACAACTCTAACTGAACCGAGAAAAAAACACAAAGCAATGTGGAACATACACAAACGGTAATGACAAATCTGTCGTAATAGACGCAATTAGCATATCTTCCGTCGGAAATTTAAATGGACGACAATTCTACACTTGGAGGAGGACATATCACTGTATACAAGTCGAACAAGTCTCAAATCATACAGAAAGCCTTGTGCGTGCGTGCGTGCGTGCGTGAGAGAGAGAGAGAGAGTTCTTAACACCTACCTTGTAAAGCCAGGTTGGAGATTCTGCCGAAAACTCCATCAAAAGAGCTAGTAATGCAGCAGGAATAGCAGATACCCAAAAGCAAACTCTCCACCTGCAAAAAAATTCAGTTTAAGATGCTCTAATAAAAAAAAATGCTTAGAAATCATTCGGATTGAAGGATTTCAAATGACTCTAAATGAGACGAGAAATCCACCACAATGACTCAAAATATAACTTAAAATGAGAGTCAATTAAGTACTTGAAATTCTTTGTCAAACGAACCATTCCAGAACAATTTCAACAGATTTATTATTACGGACTACAACTTCTTCTTCATTCAACTTACCAGCCATGAACATTTTTGGCCGGAGCACCTATAAAGAGAGACGCCATTAGTCCAAGGCACGTCGCAATCTGTGTAAAGCTACCATAAGTTCCCCTCACAAAAGCCGGTGAAACCTGCATTACACATAATCCACAAACAAAATTCGAATATTCATTCTTTGCATATTTAATAAAAAAAGAAAAAAAAACAAATTCAATCGACTTTCATATCTTATTACCTCCGACACGTAAAGAGCTGCAACAGGAGGACCAAGACCCATCCCAGTACCCACAAAGAACCTTCCAAGAAGCATACCCTCCAGCCCACTTGTTGTAGCACTGAGAGTCGTTCGTTAAAACACACACTTCATATTACAAATCAAAAATAAATTAATTTTGATTAAAAGAAAAAGTTTATGATACCTCATCGAAGCACCTATTATCATAGGTAAAGCACAGAGTTGGAACGCTCTCCTACGACCAAGACCATCGGATATCCAACCGCTGAATACACAACCAATAAAAGCACCACCTAAACACGTACTCACCACCAAACCTTCATATAAACAATAACAAGACACGTCGAGTTTAAATTCAGTAAATTCATTACATACTAATTAATCATTTATTACAAGATCGAGACATGAAGTAGTACCTTCAGCCATTGTACTACCGCTGAATCCTAGGTCCAGAGAAATGCTTTCCAGCGTGTCGTTAACAACCCTGAATAATATAATATCCGAATAAACGCCAGCCAATACCAAAAAAAGTATTGGAAACAAAAAAAGAGAGACAAAAAAGATAGGACAAACCCGAGATGGTAGCCGAATAAGAACGAAGACAAACATGCCACTAGAATATGCGGCAATGGACGCTTCCACGAAGGGTAAGCAACGTCTTTCCACACACCACTTTGTGACTGGCCTGAAAAATCCACGTCGAAGGGGCGTTTATGTAATTCCATACAATTTGTATTGGCCACAAAAGTGACTGTTAATTAACAGTATCAGCCTTACTTCTACAAATCACCGTAAGTAAAATAAACATAAAAACAATGTGGGAGTGGCTTACCTAAAATTCCATCTCTATCGACGCCATTGATATGGTCTTTAGACGATGCACGTTTGTACATCGAAAAGGTTTCTATATGGCGGCCCCGCATACCTCTTCAGTTACACTGTAGACATCAAATTGATTATCAAAATTCAAGATTTCCTAATCCGAAACTAAATCCAGAAATCTTATTCCAAAAATTCAACAGAGTAGAAACTCCCACAAAGCAAAATCTCCACACAAAAAATAAAAATAAATCATTTCAGAGCTTACATTATAATTGAAATTTGACTATTGATAATTAAGATCACCTAAAAAAATTGCAATCAACTGTTTCACTAAATATCATAATCGAAAAGCGAAAGAACACGAAAAACAAAATGACACCTGAACAGAATTTATCAAAAGCTTGCAACTAATATACATACATATCTGCACTCGCACATACAATCAATCGCATATTCGCATCAGCAACAAAAAATGCGAAGTTCATACACACTCGATTTACACGTACAAACACACACATTTCGTATCTCGCTTCTGATTCACAAAAATCCGTCTAGATTACCTCGGCAATGCACAGCTGGCTAAGGAAACGTGAAATCAATGGAAATTCAGATACAAAGTTGGCGCAGATGATTGATCGACGATCACGAAACAATTAGATAATATGATGATTAACGTGCGCCGCGGGTTTGGGTTTTTACGGCCGGCGCATGATAAGTAGAGTGAGGTGAGTGTAGCTTTAATGAAGTAGAGCAAAAATTAAGGACGAAGCATCTAAAGAGCTGCCACGAGTCATATGGATACACCTGTACCTTGTTGTTGGAGAGGCTATATTCAGGTGTTTCGCGGTTCGCTGTGGGTATTCGTGCACCCACCCTTTCATATTGTGACACGTTGCCATCTGAGTGATCGACACAGAATCGGTAGTTAAAAAATTTACCCTTCTTTATTCAAAGCATTTTGTTTTTATTATTTGTGTAATGTTATTTTCAAATTTCATGTATTTAAAAGTTTATTTATTTTTAAATTACGAAGTACGAATATATCAGTAACGTCAAAATTCTTTTATTCAATTTTTTTTTTCTTTTTTTTAATCGGAATTACAATATATATGAAACTCCGATTTTCGAACAAGTTTAATCTCCAAATTTTCGAAAACAACATGCAAAAATCACATGAATAATATCAATATTATTATATAATTTATAGTATAGGTGAATAAAAAATAAAAAATAAAAATGTATGATTCAATCGATTTCGATCCCAAAAATTCCAATTTTGAAATAAGCTTTTTCTTTGCAATTTCCGAAATTCGGTTTTTTCGGAACTTTTTGAAATAGAATTGAAATTAATTTCTCACTTCCAAAAACATATACATCACCATGATATACAACACATTATGCTCCCAATAACAGTTGGAGTCGAAATCATCAGTCTCGAGCACGTTCAAGTGTTAAAAAAAAAATTAAATAATGTTACCAATCGAACCAAAACCAATTGGGTATACAAACTATTGTAAATGGAATAGGCGCATGCGAAAGATTTCTATCGTGCGGCTTCAATAGATGTACTTAGTTTTTGGATCTGCGAAAAATGAAAATACGCAGAAAACGCAAGTAAATAATATATACAATGGCAAATGATATTATATACTATAATCAATCAACAGTGTTTAAAATGTACCTTGTTCACAAGTAAGTTCACTTGCTCTCTGTACATTTCCTTTAGATCGACAATATCTGCACGAAGCTCTTCCAACTGCGCAATATATGTTACATGTCAGCTCTTGAACCACAAGTACGAATATTGCATTGTACACGGCCCGTATATAATATTCATTCTGGTATGACAGCATTCAATAATAACCTACTTCCTTCATAATTGTGACTCTTCTGCCAAATTAATTTATCTTGTGACTGTAAAATAAAGAGATAAGAAATTAAGAAACCTCTTCGTCACGTTCTCCCATCAACTCCAGTGCCGCCGAGTGTCTCCGTCTAAGTGCATCTAGCTCCGCTCGTATTCCAGGTAGTGTAGCTGCTTCCACCCGCAATTTTTCACACTGCATCGTACATAATTAACCCATAAGATAAACATGTACTTCCATAGAAGTAGACAAAACCTGATATTTTAACTTCCTCAATTAGTAACTTATAAATTGGTGATATATTAACTTCCCCGGTTAGTAACTTATAAATTTGTGCCGAGGGATGGAAAGAGAGACCAGAAAGTATCACCTGGGCGGTCAATTTAACCAACTCCTCTGCAAGAGAGTCACGAATGGATTCCAAAGATGCCTGATCGAATAACAAATTACAGTTAGTAGAAGTATTTGCATAGTCATACTGTAATCGAGCAAACTCCAAAAGCAACTTTCACGAATTATAGAAATATAGAATCACTTCATACCAATCTGGATATGTAAGAAGCAAGCTCCCCCTCCTTTTGACGGAGAGCAGCTTCGAATGTGTTTGACGTCCTGCTCTTCATATAATATGGACTCATAGTGCCCTCTCCCAAACTTCTATTTTCCGAAAACATATCTGATGAATCTAAAGTTGTTTGCAGAAAATAGCTCTCTTCCAAGCTGCCCAAGCTACTTGCACTTGAAAGCTTACGAGCCAAGCCTGTTGTAGTAGATTATCAAATGCAAGAAGTAGAATGAGTATAGAAAGTCATTGCAATATAGTTACTGATGAAATACCGTTTTCAAAGGCAGCTGATTTTTGCCTGGCTATGGGGCTCTGATCCTGTTGGGCAGGAGACTGAAGGCGGGCAGCTCGTTCCTGCTCCAATCGAGCAGTTTTCTCGCGCTCTAGTTCCTGTTAAATAATGACAAGCTTATGATCCATATGGCCAATTATATTAAAACTTTAGTGAATCGTTCAATCTTAACACAAAACAAGCATTCTTCCACCCAGCAGCCAAGATCACATGATCCTTCAGAGATTTGTCGAAAAAACCTCTCATATATAAAAAATATTCAACATGGAAAACTCTAAAAGGGATAATTATGGAAACCAAAGACGGTCACCAATTTTATAAAAATAAACATTCTTGCATACAAGCATTTTGGGCACGTACCACACGAATCATAAAATTAACATGCTACCTGTTGCAGAAGTTCCTGATGCGTCAGTGCTTCATGCAACTCGTCCTTATGCTTTCTCTTGAGTTCCTTAATTTCTTCTTCTAGCTGTTTCACACGACCTTCTTGAGTATCTGCTTCCTCCTTCAAAGCAAGAAATTCCTGCCTATTTTCTGCTGCCCTTTGTCTCTCCTTTTCAAGAGATCTTGTGAGCTGTGTCTGCTCAGCTCTAAGACATGATATCTGAAAAACTTTCCTAGCATAAGCTAATTGTCAAAACAAACCTGATCTCAACAACTAAAATGATTAACTGAAGGTGAAAACCTGAGCTTCAAGAACATTTATTCGAGATAGAGTTTGAGTTAAACGCTCATTTATAGAACGCTCTTTTTCCTCTGCAGCTGCAGCTTTGGCCTCTGCTCCCTGCATCAAATCAAGAAGATGAAAATTGCACTCAGATATCTCCAACATAAAATAACAATCAGAGAGAATATGTTTCACAAGAAACCTGAAGCCGTGAATTTAGAGATCTTTCAACAGCTGTCCAAGCTTCAGCCCTTCTCGCAGCAGTTTCCTGAAAATAACAATGAATGCAATAAGCAATAAAAGACTAAAGCAAACATGTAGGCGAATATGCTATAGACTAAGTGATTACATATTCAAACCTGCATAGCTTCAATCTGTCTTAAAAGAGGTCTGGTGGAATCAGGAACTTGGGTTATTAACTCCTCGCACCTACGCTCACTTGCCTAGGGAAAAGTGATGCTTTATGAGATGAAAAACATTCACATACATGGAATCAAAGAAAAGGATATTTAAAAGGCTAAACATACTTGATATCGCTTTTGAAGATCCTCAATATCCTTGCGAAACATATCTTCTCTGAATACAGCCTGCGCCATGAATTAGACAACTGTTAATTTACCAATGAGTGAATGAATTATTATCCTCAATTTATTCCAAAATATTAACCTGCTGCTCCTTTCTGCTCAGAGTTTGCCTTAGTTCTTCCAGTGTCTGAACTAGCATACTTTCACGCTCCTCGGCCTCTCTCAGACGACTTTCCAGTTCAGTTCTTGCTTCAGTGTTTGCACGTGCCTCTGCTAGTGCTTCAGCTTCCTTCGCAGCATTAAGAGCATTTGTATAATATTCTTTTTGAGTGGCAATTTCAGCTTGGTGATTTTCTACAGTTTCTTGGAGTAACTTTTCAGTTGATGCCTTATCTCTTTTAAGACTCTCTACTTTATTCTCTTCAACCTGGGAATGACACATCAATATCCATCAATTCTATTGAGACATACAACATAAAAAACGTACCCACAGGATTAGCTAAAAGTAAAAGTGGGAAGGAAAGAAAAATGTGATCAATTGTGAAACGGTTGAAATAAACAATGTAACTATACCAAAATGTTAAATTGCAAGTGCTACATGGTATTCCTTATTTATGGGCTTTATGAAAGACCGACGATGGCGATGACAACAGCAACAACTAACAATAATAATAAACCAGGGGAAGACAAGAGAGTCGGAGCATAGGGACCCAAATTCTAAATTCATTGCCTCAGATGCACAAAGATGTTGCTAGGCCCAATAAACATATCAGAAACATTCATGTCAGGAAATTATAAATCAGGGAACAGTTAACATATGTAGTAATAGTATATGCTCATGCGTCATTATGAAACTAGTTGTTGGTAAAACAAACCAAAGTAGAGAAGATAACCTACCTGTAGCTTTGTAAGCAATCCTTTCTTCTCTTCCTCAAGCTCTCTAATCTAGCTTCCAGGAAAAGTACAGAAAAAATGCATAGTAGGAGGACTCGTGTCAAAATTTCAGTAGATATCTGGGTCTCAAATAAAAGAAATAGGATCGTAGATATGTTACCTGTGCCCTTAACTTTCTCATCTGAGATTCCTGTGCAGCTTGCTTTTTTGAGAGAGCTTCACCTGGAGATTATCAGAAGCATGTGAAATCAAATACTGGTATTTCTATACCAGTTCAGTCCAAAATTATGAAAGATACACACACACACAAAGATATAAGTCGCCCAGCACTATAAAAGAGGTATTTTTTATCAATCTGTACTCAATATTTCCCAAAATCTGTTTACCAAGGTCATGTATTGCCCATAAGGAAGGGACATACAGATGATAAGAGGAGAAGGGGCATCAACTTGAGAACTTTCATGTCATGTATTACCCCGAAAATAATTAATCTATAATAAATCAAATCACACAGTTCCAATCCTATCTTAGCTAATTTCACGTGTTATCGCCTGTCCTGATTCTACCAAAGTTAATATTAAGTACAACGAAAAAAATTTGTTCCACATTTCTATGTAACATTGGAAAAATAAGGGCTAGTTCAAACAAATTTTTGATGTATAGAACTTGTTTCAAGGATGCTCATAGTGTTGTTAATACCTTCAGCCATCACTTGGGTAATGATTTCATCCTTGTCCTTCAAAAGAGCTGCAGCATCAGTTCTCTTGTTCTGTTCTCGACGCAGTGTATCCCTTTCCTTAGTGAGAGTATAAACCTGAAAGAGTTATATATTAGCACTTAAGTTATATATTAACAGAGAAAAAAATATCAGGTTCATAATGCCAGAAAACATGAAGTTTCGTCATGATAGATGGATAATGAATTACTCATCCTTTTATACTTAAACAAGATTAGGATAAATACGCTATAGAAAGAAAAGGATACCATTTCTTTATATTGAAACCAAATCAGGTTTCGACATTGTTATCGAAGATTGTCATGATAAATACATTTGCTAATTGACAATTGAAAAAAATCTATTTTTTTCGCTGTCTAAATCAGACTCTTCCTTGTAGAAACTAAAAGTTTTTGAAGTACATATAGGATAAGTTAAAATGAACAAGGCAAAAGGCCCTTGTCAACAGAAAGGTGAAGCAAAAGACTGAAATAAACTGTTCAAAGTCCCGGAAAATCACACAAAGCATGAACCTATGGTCAATTTCATCATGATCATGCTATCAACATTTGGATATATAGAATGGGTTTCTCATTACTCAATCCCCATTTAGAACAACAATTCTTTGATACATTGACGGACTGGTCCATTCCGTGAATTCAACAGACAAACAAATTTCAGGCACATTAAAAACTTGTATAGGGAACTTTCAAGTCCAGAAACAAACAGAAGATATATAACAAAGTTAATTAATACAAAAGTGTTGCAAATCCAAAGTAACAAATGCATATAAGTACTTCGAACCTATCTATATTTCAAATATGTAATTGCTGTAGCTATAGGAAGAACTTCCTTGGTACACAGCAAGCCTAAGCATTGTACGAAAATGAAACTAAACAAGAAACAGCACCTGCAAAATATACCTTTCTCTCAATAGCTGCCACCCGTTGATGATACTCCTCGCGCAGAGATTCAATTTCAGCTTCATTTGTGTTTCTCTGAAAATCACTTAAACAGTTAAATGTGAATTTGCATATATGTCCGTAAGTACATTTCTGCATGTAATTCTTGAATAACATCTAGATATTAACTCGTATAATAGTCTCCATAGAAGTATATGTGCACTATGATACTAGACAAGCAAACTAAATACAAACAACTTAATAATGACTCAGCTACCAGCGGAAGAATCTGCAGGACATGTTAGAAGTTGGATAAAAGAGGTACCAAAATGCAGCAACTTATGATAAAGAGATTCAACCATATTTAAATATTACAACCTTATGTAATGCATGGCCTTTTGCATCCTGGTATCTGAAACTATAGAACAAATTCTTTTTTTTTTTTTGTTTGTGTGTGTGTGTGTGTCTAAAGGACAAATTCATTATTTTTTGCATTTACTATTTTTATTTTGTCCCTCACATGCACCAACTTTAATCAATCCTGAGGGCACTTCACATGTTTTGCATCAGCCGGCGCTCTTTTTCCTTTAGGAATCATATGCTTGACCATATTTTAATGGCAAGTGGAATCATATCTTTGATCACCCTCAGCAAAATCAAATTTCTCAAAACTTAATTCACAGAATAAATAGAATCTTATGACTGTTTTTCTGCATTCTATTTTGTGTTCACCCACAAAAAGGAATCATTAGATCGGTCTCACTCACAAACACATGCTCACATACACACATACACATGCAAAGTGAAGTCTTAATGGGACAGTCTAAAACCACATAAAAAGAAGAGTATCTGCTCACCCTCAGATCGTCAATTACACCTTTTAGGTGCTCATTTTCATTCATCAACTTCGCAATTTCATCAGCCTTGGCCTGGGAGAAAATATTCGAAAACTGTCAGATTCGCATTTATTTATCTTTTCTATGGGGAAAAATTAAAAGAAAAGGAAAAACAGTAAGGTGTACAAAAACCTAACATAATTATAATAAATTATTGTAGTTCCTAAAAAATAAATCTAAAAATAAATTTGCTCTTTAGTGCTATTGATGATCTACAGTCCCATCTAGCTCCCAGTCCAAAGGAACATGATACGGCAATATGAATAATTGGAGAAAGAATTGGCTGTTTTGCTTCCACTGTATCTGTCAAATAGATGTATCTCTTCACCAGAGTTTCTTTACATAACTGAATGAAATTACAATTAGTCCTAAACCATTTTACCAAACATGAAAGGTCAGACCCAAACAACAGATATGAACTTATTATGACCTTATCAGCTAACGTAGTTTTTGTGAAAAAAAACATTAATTCTCGTTTATTTAGCAGATGATACAATCATTCTACTTGTAGGAAAATCCTGCAGTGGCATGCAAATAATCTATCCAGTTCAAGAATAAAGCATTAAAATTTAGAACCTGAGCTTGTCTAGCAGCTCCCTGCAGTGCAGTTTCCATCATTTTTATTTCCTTCTTCACTTTGTCCAATTCAGCTGCAGAATCTGCAATATCTGACAAGTTTCTCGTTGTGCCCAAATGTTGTTCTTTAACATTACTATTATCGCCTGAGAGTTGCTTGAGTTCAACTGGGCTAACAATGGTATCATCCTGATGTGTAACCACATTCGAGGCTTCTTCAGAAGCCTCCAGATAGATTTGATGCAAAGCGGGCAAGTTGTCTTTGGAACTATCTTCAGCATCTCCAGTCTTATGAGGAGTATCAGAAGCATCTGATATTCTGCTTTCGTTTGGACTGTTAGATGATACATCAGGAATTTGAGCTGGAAAAACTTCTTTAACTTCTTTTTCTTCTTCTTTTTCTTTTGTTTCTTCTTTTTCTTTTTTTTCATCTTCTTCTTCTTCTTTTTCTTCTTTTTCTTTTTCTGCTTCTTCGCCTTCGTCTTCTTCCTTCAGTTCATCCATACTCTCATGTGACTCGGTAGCATGATCTTTCGTAGGCACAGAAGCTATAACTTCGACTTGGCCCATGTGACCTGTTGATTCTCCTTCTGCTGACTGCAAGAGTTTAGGCAGAGCTTCTTCTGACCTCTCATCTTTTTGAAGATTGTTTGCAGATTCTGTTTGATCAACCTGTACAGGGATTTGTTCAGATACTTCAGCAGGAATCAAAAGTGAAACCACCTCAGCTTCATTGGGATCTGCAGTAACTTTATCTTCCGGCTCCCCCCCACTGCCATCGTCTGTTTCCTCTGTAGATCTTGTATCTACGTCTGCCTTTTTTACTTCTTCACTTCCTTCTTCTCCATACGAAATTTGCTCACTCGCATTATTTGTTGATCTATCATTCGCAAGTTGTTCTTCCTTGACAGGTGAAGCAGGCTTTGAGGAATTAGGCTCTTCCAACTGTTCAGCAGTACTCTCCCCACCCTTCTGCCCCATAAATCCCATTATGGGTTCAAACAACGCCTTCCTGTCTGTAGCTGAAGGCCATAAACCTGATGCTGTAAGAAGAAACTTTTGGTTACTTGACGATCAATATATTAAACTTTCATATAAGAATTAGTATAACTTATGCTAAAGAATTACTATAACTCTAGCCATATGCAAGCATATGTATACAAGTATAAAACCTTCGTATATATAGTTGTATTACTGGATTATCAATTCCTAATGAGCTAGTTCCATCATGGCTAAGGCGTAGACTCACCAAACTTTAGGCATTGAAATTTTATGAGCTAGTTCCATCATAAGCATCATAATACAAAAAAAAAAAAAAAAAAAAAAAAATATTGCAGATAGATGAAATGTAACTATAGTGTAGTGAATAATTAGAACATACTAATTTGATCCACAAAGAAAAAGAACTCGTACTTTCGCTAGTGCTCCCGGCGGTGTCGGATTTCTCATCGAAGCCAAGGGCGCTATCGAAATTCTTCTCGATATTTTTAACACTCTCGCTCAGCTTGTTCACCGCCCCAGCCAAATCAGGGAAATTCCCCAAAGAGACTTTCCCACTAAACCATGCCATATCTTCAACCACGGAGCTTGATCCAGCACTTCGAATATCACATTCACTCACATCATCCGCAAAATTCAAACCCTAACTTGTAAATCAAGACCCCTCATTACAACTTAACTCAGCTAAAATTAAACCAAATTCCTGCAACAATCAAATGGGAAAATGAAAAAAAAAAATAAAAAAAAAAACTGTGAGTAATTAGCATTGCCAGAATCGAACAAACATAATCTATCAGTATCAGAGAGTGGTAGATTCTGAACCTGGGGAATCTGCGAAGGGGGAATTTAATCTGCAATCACGAAATTGATGATTTTTTATTTTTTTTTTATTGAAGGGGGGATTGGAATTTTTTTTGCGGAAGGTTGATCTGATTTGATTTGGGTATTTGGGTTCCACCGTTGCTTCAACGGGGCGGCCCGAATAGTTTGTTGGCGGGGCCCACCGTTTAACCCGGGAAATGCATCCATCTAAAATATGACTCATGAATTCAACGTTTTGGCCAACCGTTGACTTGGTAGTAAAAACTAGAGAAGGATAGGGTTGGAATTAAAAATTTGCAAAAAAAAAAAGGGTAAATTACAAAAACCCCCTCTTGTCTGGGTAATTACAACCACCCCTCGACTGTAAATCTTCTTACACGTCCACTCTTGCGGTTTCGAATTTAGTGGAATCTTCGAGATTATATGGAATAATATCACTTTTGTACCCGTTTTATCCCATTCGAACTCCACATTTTGAAGCAAGATGATGATAATATGTGTTTTTTGGCTTGTATATATCAGATTGTGGTGCATCAGAAAACTGTATTTTTGCACAAAACGAGTACAAACTAGAGCACATTCCACGAAATCTAAATAATTATGTTGAATTTGACACCATAAGGGTGGAGATGTAAGAAAAAATCATCATTGAGGGGGTAGATGTAATTATCCAAACAAGAGGGGTTTTTTCGTAAATTAAACATACCTCAGGGGAGGTTGTAATTTACCCCAAAAAAATTAATTTGATTCAAAATGGAAAAAAACAATATTTTTTATTTTTTAAGCAGTTATAATGACATTTTTTGTTCCAAAATCGGTTTTTTTGCATATAAATTAGTAGGAATCGAAAATTTTATTTTTTATTCACGTAATATGTAAAACACACAATAAATTTTGATATTACGAGTGTAACTTCTAGGAAAAAAATGGAATTTTCAGAATTATTTTTAAAATTAAAATTTGATCAAAAATCAAAAGATTATCGGTATTCCAATTTGCGATTCGAAGATTTGGAAATGGGTAATTTTTTTAATCGAAACCGACGAAATACTTATGAAAATTTGATATTTTACATTTCAAGCCAATTCTAAACAAATATTTTAAAACACTACTAAAAGGTGATATTGCATTGGTTATAACTTTTAAAATATCAATTATGGTGCAATGTAAATGATTTATTATCTTTCAAGATTGTAAAGTGCAATTATTTTATCTTCTTTCTTTCCGAGTTGCAATGCCAACATATTATATTTAAAGGGTGTAAAATGGAATTTTTTATTTTTATTTTTTATGTACATTTATTTATTAATTATGTCTATGGCTAATAATTACTAGCATAAATAGGCCAATGACTATTGTTATGAACCATTTAAAAATAAAAAATATATGAAAAATAGAAAAATAAATAAATAGAATAGGGCTATTTATCAGTAATGCAAGTAGAAGCCCAATAATTGGGCCCATTTAAAGTAGAAGACTAATAATTGGGCCCATTTAAACTCAGTATTCATCAGATATTCAATTCGAACAATGAAGCCCAGTGAGCCAGCCCATGCAAGCTCCTTTTGTTTTCTTTTTTCTTCTTTTCTTTTTTTTTTTTTTAATTATTATTTAATTAAAAAATCTTATTTATTAAACTTTAAATCCATTTTATACAAAGAAAACAAGAAAAATGAATAATTATCTTTATTTTAGTAATGACAGAACCCGCAACCAACCATATAGGTGCACTGAGTAAATCTACACTCTCGTATAATAGCTTGTAAATCATACTAGAGACCATTAGCTATTTTGTAGTTAACATTTTTTTTAATATTAGTCTTGCTCCTCAATTTTTTTTGTAAATATGTTTCTTAACCCTTTAAATTTTTTTATACACCATAATTTTATATAAATTATCTATACACACATATATATATTATATTTAATACAAAATGGTGAAAACTAGTACTACTTTTAATAAAAAATTATAAATATGTAATTATTTTTTATGCTTTTATTAATACCTTTAAAAAGTAATATGGGACGGCGTTTTGAAATCGTTAAGATATTAAATGTAATACATTATTAGAATGATTTGGATTAATTAATTTTTTTTTCCGGATGCTTGAAATATGATAAGATTATAATATTTACTATTTGAATTAAAATTTAACAATATAAACTTCGTTTTACAGTATTTTGTAAACTTAAATTTTTTTTTCAGGGCGCTGCCCCAAACCTCGGAAATTTTAACCCGCCCCTAACTTTTGATTATGGGTTCGCCCCTGTTAGAGACGTAAACCACACTGGACTAACCATCCGTGAGAAACTCGACATATCGAGTTTTTCGATGGGATTCGAAACTAGATCAATTAACACAACCTCACTTAATTATTCGAACCGCTAGGTCATCATTTGTGGAAACGTGCTCGTGTTTTTCGATATATAATATTGTTTGGTTGTAATATTATGGATCACTCACTAATATGTGTACGTAAATGTTGCACGTTTATCTAGACACACTGATCAGCTGAAAATGCCCTACATATATAAATTTGTCACAACTGATATCTAACTTCTACACTCGTTCAATTAATTAATTACATTTAATTAATATAAATTGCAATTTCATTAGCCATTTCAATTAAATTGAAGAAAAAAAAAATAATTAATTGAGATAATAAACGAGAGGAAAGGCAGTTGAAACAGTCAAAGGAGCTTGTGATCCAACTGTCAAACTCAACTGACATTTTTCTTTCATACATTAATTATAATTTTTGGGACCAATATTATTTTGTCTGACATATAAATACAATAACGTTTGACAGCTAGCTTAGACATTGTTGCTTATTGTGGGCTCTAAACCTTTTTTCCCTTAACTTTTTTCAACTACTCTCCTCGCTCGATTGTCGGAAAGCTTCTCAAGCGTCGGATTTTGGGACGACGAAGATAAATAAATAATACGATGATGCTATAAATAGATCACCTTAAATAAATGACACGATGATGCGTCGTAATTTACATCTTTTTCTCATTTATTTAGGGATATTATTTTCAAATTTTCTTCTTCCAATGACTCTCTGTCGGCTCGCTGCCTAAACCATCCGTCGTCTTTGCCTGTTCGGATGAGTTGGCGAGCTCGCTACCGTCATATCTCAAGGGCATCTTTTTAGCGAGTTTGTACTACATTTAAACATCTTTAAATTAATGCAATCGGAACTTGGGAAATTCTATTAAGTTAGCGAATTATTATATTATCGAGTATTAATTTATCGAGGTTCTACTGCAACAAACAATCTTCGGACCAACTTCGAAAAGGTCCACGTATTGAGTCGGTGGGTCCAATAATGGCCCATACATTTTATCTTTATACTATTTAATAAGCCCAATGTGATGGGTTTGACCCAACTTTATTTGGAGTTTATATATTTATTTTTTTATTTGGAGCTTGGGATAATCATAGTTTTTGCCCCCCAAGTTTGCACGATTTTCACTTTTGGCCCCCTATTTACCGCCGTCAACAAAATACACACTAGTGTTGTCACATTTTTACACATTTGGTCCCTCCGTCTGTTTGACCGTCAAGAAGTAACGGTCAATTGTTGAATTAGAGCTAAATTTGGGATTTTTCATAGATAAAAATTGCACTCAGACCCCTGCATTCTTTTAAAATATTCTAAAAACCCCTAAAATTTTATTCAACCCTAATTTAACCCCAATTTCATCATTTAATCAATTTTAACAAACGACCCCGATTTTTACCAGCATTTCCGCTGACCGTTGGCCGACGTTTTTTTTTCGGCATTGACTTTTTTATTTAATACGATTTTGACGCCGTTCACCGACATTGCATTCTAGGTTAACAATGTTGACTTTTTATATTTTTCTTGATTTTTTATGAACTTTTTTCTTCTGACTTTTTTTTTCCTGATCAACACAATTACCGTAGAACACGATAATAATACTATATTAATATCTAGTATCATAATATTAAAATTACAAACTTCTAATAAAGTTTTTATCTAAAATTCTAGGGCCTAACTACAATTTAAAAAAATTCTAAAATCCATAATTTGTTCCCCTCGATTTTTTCTTTGTGGAACCGCCAGTGCATCCCAAATTTCTTCCCAAAAAATATGAAGAAGATGAATTAGGCATGTGCGGAGTAATTTGGACTGAGATAACCACTCTAGTACAACGGTTTTTGGGGCTAACACCGGCCGTTATTTTTATCTTCTTTTTTTGTGTTAAAAGTTTTATGTTATTGAGATGCGTTAACTTTTTCCTTTTTATGATACTTTTTTCTTGCCATTTATCAGCTTTGATTTTTTTTTTAAATTATATTTTTCCATTACGCAACAATTTAAACAAAAATAAAATAAAAATCAAGAGAAAGATTAACCCGACATTCAACATCGGTCAATAGCAGCAAAAACAATCAATCGAAAAAAGAGTCAACCGAGTTAAAAAGAAAGCCAAGGTCGGATTACCCAATTTTGAAAAATCGGGGTCATTGGTTAATTGATGAAATTGGGGTTAAATTATGGTTAGATAAAATTTTAGAGGTTTTTAGAATATTTTTAAAGAATACAGGGGTCTTATTGCAAATTTCTCAAAGAAAAACCCCAAATTCAGCTGTTGACCGTTACTACTTAAAGGTCAAACAGACGGAGAGACGAAATGTGTTAAAATGTGACAACATTAATGTATATTTTGTTGACGGCGGTAAATGAGGGACCATAAATGAAAAACGTGCAAACTTGGGGGACCAAAACTGTAATTATCCCTTTGGAGTTTATATATTTTCACTAAAATGAATTTTAATTTTCACCATTTTAATACCCTATTCATTTAATAACAATCAATCTCAGAACCACTACTTTTTTTTTTTACTACATTTGGTATAGTTCTTTTGTTTCATTTAATTTGATTATTACTTATAAAAGTTCATCGCACGTGCCAGCAATTTAAATATTCATCACACCATATTAATTCTGATGTCAAATATTAGGTATATACTATATATACCTATCAAATTGTTTATATTTAAAATATAAAAATAGGCAGGCAAAAAATAAAAATTTGTCTGATATGAATGAATGCAATGGGTATTGAACAACTGTATCCTGGTCGATTCAATTAAATAATTTGCGATTTGGAAACGATATTTTATGCTTCGAATTCAAAATATTTTGATTTTTTTTTTTAGTTTTCTGATTTTTTTTCTTAGAATTCCGATTGGAATATTTACGAGATTTTGATTTTCGATCTGATTTTAATTTTTGAATTAATACAAAAAAAAAATATTTTTTTTCCCTCCTAAATTACACTTCTAATATTAATATTAGTACATATCCTATATTTTAGGTGAATAAAAATATGGAATTTATAAATTGTGGAGAGACAAACTAAAAGATCTCGACTTTCGAAAAAGTTTTTATTTTTTTTATTTTTTTTATTTATGGAATTAATTTGGATGATTGCACAAATTAGATACCAGTTTTTATTTCCATCGCTATTAAATATTAATTCATTGATTTTAATTAGGGACAATTAGCTATAAGAAGTTTTAAAATAGTTTTTATTATTTGCAAAATAAAATGAAAAATAAGCCTAAAAATGTACCTAAGCTCCATACATCTAACGGTCAACTTTGTACCTAAGGGCATCTCCATTCAACCGGTCAACTTTATCACATATTCACATTGATTGTTTCCTTTCTATATTTATTTATTTTTCTTTTTCATTTTTTTGTTTTGTTTCTTCTGTTTATATTTTTTTTCTATTTTACATTTTGATATTTTGTTTTCCTTTACATTTTTCTAAATATAATTAATTGTACTTGGAATCTCTTTGTTTAAAAAGATGCTTAAATTAGAAACATTTTTTTAGTATTAAAATTGTCCACACAACTTATAACATAGTATTTTATATTAAAGTTTTACTTTATATAATTTATAAAATAAACTTAACTTATATTGAAAAGGTTTATATTAAACCTGCGACCTTATTATCTTTACAAATACAAAGTTTTATATTGTTGTACTTTTTTTTGAAGAACTATATTGTTGTATTAATTAATGTCTAATTTGTAACTATTATTATTATTATTATTATTATTATTATTATTATTATTATTATTATTATTATTATTATTATTATTATTATTATTATTATTATTATTATTATTATTATTATTATTATTATTATTATTATTATTATTATTATTATTATGGGTAAATTACAAACACCCCCTGAGGTATGGTCAAATTACAAAAACCCCCCTCTTGTTTGGATAATTACATCTACCCCCTCAACTATGATTTTTTCTTAGACCTCCACCTCTATGGTGCCAAATTCAACATAGTCATCTATATTCCGTGAAATGTGCTCTAGTTTGTACTCTTTTTGTGTAAAAAATACAGCTTCCGATGCACCACAAACTGATATATACAAGCTAAAAATCACATATTATGATCATCTTGCTTCATAATGTAGAGTTTGAATGGGATAAAACGGGTACAAAAGTGATAATATTGCATATAATCTCGAAGATTCCACTAAATTTGATGAGTTGAGGAGGTGGTTGTAATTATCCAAACAAGAGGGGTGTTCTTGTAATTTGACCATACCTCAGGAGGGTATTTGTAATTTACCCTTATTATTATTATACGGTGAGAGTGGTGATGGAAAAAAATAAAAGAAGGAACTTCATCGGTTGGATGAGAAGTAGATTGGGGTCGAGGGAGCCCCAGAGCAGCCGCCCCCTCTCGACAGGAGATGCCATGAGCTCCACCCCCACCACTCATCTCCAACCCCTTCACTTTTATCTTCTTTTAAACCATAAATAAAACACATGTGCAATGTATGTGTACAGTACATATATATATATATATATATATATATATATATATATATATATATATATATATATATATATGTATTAAAATAGAAATAAACAAAAGCAATTGATAGAAATGTCGAAACTTAGGAGAGCTTTTCTTCCATCTCCAGCTCTCTCCCTCTCTCTTGTAAGCTGTAAACCCATCTTTTTTATTCATTAATTACAATTTCATCTATATTAAATACTAATTAATTCATTTGCATGTGAAATTAAACAAATTAATTAATATAATAATTAACATGGTTAATTTCTTCTGCGGTGTGTATGTACTTGAAGGCTGGTATTTTCCAGGACGGTAGATCAACGGCGGCGAGTGGGGAAGTTGAGACTGTGGAAATAAGCAGCGAGAATTCCGGCGCCGGTAAATACCGCTCCGACGAAGAAGAAGAAGAGAAGCACATTATCGACGAATGTGATGATGATGATGAGAACTGCATTAATGGCGGCGAAAAGAAGACGAAGAAGAAGAGAAAGAAATATCACAGGCACACACCAGAACAGATCACAGAAATGGAGGCGTATGTATTTTTATTTTTTATTTTATTTTATTTCCTGCTGTTAAATATACGTATAAGTGTGTGTATCTATCTTCCCATATTTTTTTCCCTAATATAGAAACATCTGCTGCCTAAAATAAAAAAAATATCTGTTTTGTCATTACTCTATTTATAAATTTTAATATATGTGTATATATTTTTTTTTCTTTTATTAGTTAATATGCCTTTTTTTCCAATTGGAAGATTAATGGATGAACGACAAAACTTTATAAATTCTATTTTAAAATAAAATATTATATTTTGTGGGCACGTTTTTTTCTCTTTTCTTTTTTTGAAAATTGAATTTAATAATTTAAAATTACAGGTTGTTTAAGGAATCTCCACACCCAGATGAGAATCAAAGGCTACAGTTGAGCAAGCAATTAGGGCTTCATCCTAGGCAAGTTAAATTCTGGTTTCAAAATCGTCGCACCCAAATCAAGGTAATAAATCATTCCAATATTATTATTATTATTCAGAAAATTACTGTAAATTACAGTCACTTCAAAGATAATGTCAAATTACGAAAACACCCCTCATATTTGGATAATTACGGCCACCCCTCAACAATGGATCTTCTTCAAGTGTAATCTTCTAGATTTAGTGGAACGTTTTTTAATTTGTACTCGTTTTACCCCATCCGTTTTTATACAGGCTATTCAGGAGCGCCATGAAAACTCGGTACTGAAAACGGAAATGGACAAACTCCGTGACGAAAATAAGGTTTTGAGAGAAACCTTAAAATCCCCATCTTGTCCCAACTGTGGTTTCGCCACCACCTCCGGCAAAGAATCTATTACAGCAGCAACCGATGAACAAAGACTCCGAATCGAAAACGCCACCCTCAAAACCGAGGTCTATTAATTTTCCTAAAAATCCCATGTAATTTTCAAGAATGTTTGTATGCTCGTATTTCTGATACACATATACATACATCCAGGTCGAGAAACTGAGATCGATCATCGGAAAAAGCTCTCAGGGAACATCACCAAACACCTCTTCATGCTCACCACCTGGAAATATTAACGATCAAGAAAACCGAAGCTCGTTCGATTTCAACACGGGCAACATCGGATTGGAAAGATTGCGTGTAAAAGATACTGTAAAAAGTGCTTTAAATGAACTGATAAAAATGGCTACTCACAGAGAGCCATTGTGGGTCCCAAGCTACGAAACGGGACGAGAGATACTCAACTACGACGAATACACAAAGCAGTTTGGTAACGAGAATTATTATAACAAAATGCAGCCGAATAAATCTATAGAGGCGTCGAAAGATAGTGCGATTATCTTTGTTGATCTACTATGGCTAGTTCGGAGTTTTATGGATGCGGTAAAATCTATTTTTTTTTTCCGCACATTTAATTTTTTTTCGTAGTTTACCTTTGAAATAAATATGCAGAATCGGTGGCAAGAATTGTTTCCTTGCTTGATCTCGAGTGCTTCAACGGTGGATGTTATCTGCAACGGAGAAGGTGAAAACGGAGACGGTGCTGTTCACTTGGTAAGATAGTTATATTGCAGTCTATATAATCTTATTCGTATTGTTATCTAGCATCTTCGATAAGGTTTCGATTCTTTTCGGAAGTAAAAGATGATTTCCGTTCTATTTTTGTTTTATAACAAGAAACTCAGAAATCGGACAAAGTCCCGACTGAGAAATAAAAAAGTTAGTCCAAAGTTGAAAATACTCGATCGGAATCGGTGGAGTTCGATATTTTTGTTTTTAAATACAATTTTCGGAAGTTTTGTTTCGAAAAAACGTAAACAGATTGTAAATCGAAATTCATACAATATTCCAGTTTCGATCCGAATATTTTTTCGAAGAACTAAAGAAATCGAGGTTCCAGAAAATACGAGTTTTATTCGGTTAACCTGTACTAAATACAGATGTTTGCGGAAATCCAAATGCTAACACCAATGGTGGCCACAAGAGAAATGTACTTCTTTCGACACTGCAAAAAAGTAAGTACCTATCAGTGGGCAATCGTCGACGTCTCAATTGACGAAGACAACATAGACGCCTCTTCTCAGAAATGCCGAAAACGCCCCTCTGGTTGCATAATCGAGGATAAATCCAACGGCCACTGTAAGGTTGTAATAATAACAGTTTAAAAGGTTCATAAATCATTGCTGTAAAAAAAATCAAGGAAAAAAAAAGTAGTCTAAGTTTCGTACATCTTTTTAAGGTGACGTGGGTGGAGCACATTGAATGCCAGAAAATCCCGATACATTCTCTGTATCGGTCAATAGTCAACAAGGGCTTAGCTTTCGGTGCAAGGCACTGGATATGCACGCTGCAGCAGCAGTGCGAAAGGCTCGTTTTCCATGTGGCTACAAATGTCCCCGTTAAGGATTCGAGCGGTAATAAATATAATCAATTATAATCGAAACCATGATTTAAAGGACACAAACGAGGTTCGATTTTGAGATAATGCTTGTTATACCCGAAACAGGTGTAGATACACTTGCTGGGAGAAAAAGCATTCTGACACTGTCGCAACGAATGAGCTGGAGCTTCTGCAGAGCAATCGGAGGTTCTAGAAGAATCTTGTGGAAGAAGATTGTCAGCAAAACGGGAGATGACATAAGGGTGTCCCTTCGAAACAACCTTAACGAACAAGGGGAGCCAATCGGTACAATCTTGTCTGCAGTTTCTTCCGTCTGGTTGCCTCTCTCTCACCATGCCCTCTTCGATTTCCTCCGAGACGAAAATCGAAGAAATGAGGTTAAATAATAAATAAAATAAATCTATATCAGTTTCAAGAAAATCTGTTTCTAAATATTTTCTTGAACGAATCACAGTGGGATATCATGTCGAACGGAAGCACGGTACATTCCACGGTAAACCTAGCGAAAGGGCAAGATCGAGGAAACGCAGTCACAGTCATGGTAAGTATATCGAATTTTCACCTATATAAAAAAAGTGAATTATGGGTTTTCCTAATATTACAATTCTTTAACTATTTTTTGAACTTTTTTTTTGTATTTAGGACATGAAAGGCGAAGAACAGAGCGTGTTGGTACTACAAGACAGTTGTACGAACGCATACGAGTCGATGGTGGTGTACGCACCTGTGGACATCAAAGGCTTGCAGTCGGTGATGACAGGCTGTGACTCCAGCAAGATTCCGGTTTTGCCCTCGGGTTTCGCGATTATTTCCGACGGGATCGAATCCAGGCCGTTCGTATTCACTTCCACTAGGCAGGATGAGAAGAGCACGGACGGAGGATCTTTGCTCACTGTCGCGTTTCAAATACTGATTAGCAACGCTACATCAGCTGAACTTTCCATGGATTCTGTAGACTCGGTAAACACACTAATATCTTGCACGTTACAGAACATAAAACGCAGTTTGCACTGCGAAGACTGATAACATTTTTCATTTAGCTGTCTCGTTTAATTTCCAAGATACGATTTAATCAAGAGACGATTAACACAACCTTACGTAATTCCACCAAGATAAGAACTCGTTTTTTTTGTTACTGTACAAAGCGACTAACCTAACATCAAATAAGTGCTCAATTTGTTCGATCAACCATGGTTATCGTACCAACAAAACGAGGCCTTAAAATCTTTAGCCAACTTCGAGCATCTTCTAAAGAAACTCGAACCTCTCTCGGAAACAAACTCCGAAGAACACATTAACAACTAGACGAAGGGATTGTCGTATCTCGAATTCTCGACAAACGAACCTTCGAATAATGCAAATCTAAAGATTTTAACATGCTAACAATGCCATTAAAACACGAAAATTAAACACACAGCATTTTCATTTTTCGCAAAATTAACTTCATAAATCGGAACTAAATGTAATAATCATTACAATTAATAACAAAAAGAAAGAAACATAAACAACACTAGGAAAAAAAAAAAAAAACTCTTCCTCCTTTTATTTCTTCAAACCTCCGACTCCAAAGGAATACCGAGCTCCCCCTCCGCCGCCGCGGCGGCGGCGGCGACTTCCTCCTTGGACTTGTTGCGGTTCCGGGCCGGAGCCGGCACGGCCAAGAAAGTCTTGTTCTTGCTGATGGGGCGGCCCTTTTCGAGCTGGACGAAGTCACCAACTTTGAACTGGTTCAACGGGTCGTGGGCCTGGTACTTCTTCTTCTTCCTCACGCGGCGCTTGTATTTGGGGTGAGGGGCGAGGCGGACCACCTCCACCGCCACCGTCTTGTCGTTGGTGGAGCAGACGACCCGCCCTTGCAGCGTCCGCATTGCCCTGATCACTGGGAGGCTGACGGAGGACGGCGGCGCCGCGGCGGCGGCGGATGAGGTGCTGGGTTTGAAGAGGGGTGCGGCGGCGCCATGGAGGAAGGGGGTGGAGAGGGATAGGGATTTGAATTGGAGGATTGGGGGAGAAGTGAGGAGCATTTTTTTGGGGGGTGGATAGAATTCAACACAGGTGAAGCGATGAGGAAGGAGGGGGTTTTTCTATTCTCCGCTCATGGATAAAATCGCGTTTTCTAAACGCGTTTTTATCGAAAGACACCTTAAAGTGGTAAATATTTGGGTAAGTTACAATCACCCCCTTGAGGTAAGGCCAATTGCGAAAAAAGTCATCATGTTTTGGTAATTACAATCACCCCCTCAATTATGTATTTTCTTACACGTCCACGCTTATGGTGTCAAATTCAACATAATTCTTCTAGATTCCGTGGAATGTTATCTAGTTTGTACTTGTTTTGTGCAAAAACGCAGTTTCTAATGCACCACAATCTACTATTTACAAGACAAAACACACATATTATGATCATTTTGCTTGAGAATATTCCATATAATCTAGAATATTCTAGTAAATTTGGCAACACAATGATGGACGTGTAAAAAGATTCATAGTTGATGGGTGATTGTAATTATCCAAACATGAGGTTTTCTTTCGTAATTTACCCAAAATAGGTAGTTTTCAAAATAAAAATAAAAAAGGAGAAGTTTACTATATGTTTTTACTGAAGAAATAATTTTATTCTTACTATTTTTTTCTCACTAAATATACATTATTTATTTAAACTTTTATATTGAAATATAGTTATTAAAAAAAAAATAAAAAAAAATAAAATAAGAATATCCCATAGGGATAGGCTTATCCAGCTCCAATCCACGTGGCACCTCTAAAATGAGATCCTAATATTTCCTCAAAAGAAATCAAGATTTCCACGTGGCAAACCTACAACCAATCAACATGCAATCAAAATTGCTAAAGAAGAATCAAGTTCGTTAATTTTTTCAGTTTGGTCCTCACAGAATTGATCAGAGATACAGTTTGTACCAAAAACATGGCTTCTCTTGCAACCTTTGCATCCGCCAAGCCCACCGCCGTCAACGGCCTCGCCGGAAGTTCCCTCGCCGGAACTAAGCTCATTGTCAAGCCTTCTCGAGTCAGCTTCAAGCCCACTAACTACAGGTAACTTTTCAATTCGTCGAAAATGGAAATTCATTTTCATTCTCTTTTTCATTAAAAGGGTAATTACAACTTACAAAAAGATCCCTTATTTTACTATAATTACATTCTTCCCCTGTAATTTTTTGGTTTTTTTACATTAACACCGTTTTGTGTAGGAGTGGTGCTGTGGTGGCAAAGTATGGTGACAAGAGTGTGTACTTTGACTTGGAGGACATCGGCAACACCACCGGTCAATGGGACTTGTACGGCTCCGATGCACCCTCACCGTACAACCCACTTCAGGTATATATAATTCTTGTTAATTACTTCTTTACCCTCTACCGTGTATTGAAACGATGTCTCTTGGTCGAAAAAGGGATGTTGCAAGCGTGATTTTGATAATTTTCGAGTCTGAATTTGATAAAATTCGAATATGGAATTTGTAGTTCTTTGAGTTAGTTTTTTAGTCCAACTTGAATCACCAAGATTGAATTTCCGTTGGGAAAGATATGCATGAAATGAATCGATGAACACTGCTCAAAACTTTGATTTTTTGAGTTATCTGAAATTCAAAATGTAACTCATTCATGCATATATTTGTCACCCCGACGTACAGTCTAGTACTGATTCAAGTTGAATTAGAAAGTTAGTTCAAAAGACTATAGTTTTCGGGTTCTAAACTTTGCCAAATCAGCCTAGAAATTTGTTAAAATCATGTCCGAGATCAAAACAATATTAGTAAAATTGAAACGACATTTACCATTTCAGGTCGATAAATCATGTTTTTTTTAAATTTGGTTTGTTCACAATTTCCATTTTTATTTTATTTGCAGAGCAAATTCTTTGAAACATTTGCTGCACCATTCACAAAGAGAGGTCTATTGCTCAAATTCTTGATAATAGGAGGTGGGGCCACCCTTGCCTACGTCAGCTCCCAAGCAACGGGAGACGTTTTGCCGATCGTGAGGGGCCCACAGCTCCCACCCAAGCTCGGCCCGCGTGGCAAAATCTAGATTCCTTGGGATCTAGAACATTCCACTCCGATCCCATTGGTTGTTGTTGTTCGACGTTTTGATATTTCGACACCTTTTGTAAGTAAAATTCAAAGCCTACTACTTTGTGACACTACTGTTAAATCATTTATGATATCTTTCAGTTAGATGTTTATTTTCGATCGACTCTTCGTTGAAACATATTTAAGTACGATGATTCATCACAAGACTCGATTTTTTTCCTTCTTTCAAACTGCGTGCCTCCCCTTAGTAGGACTTTTCGGACATCTAAAAAGTACATTGGATTCCAGTCAGTTTACCAATGCTCTTCCTACTTACAAAAAAGTGAACTACAACTTATAAAAAAAATATTAAAAAATAATAAAAAAAAACCCGCATTTCATACGAATCAAACGGCTTAGTGGCGTGCTGTGGGACTTCTTAGACCACCTAAATTCTCTAGCCTCTCTATGTATGATATTTTCTTGTTCGTGACAACGTTTGCCGGTTTGTTGAGTGGCTTATTACCAACATCATCGATCGAATCTTTCTTCATACTGTTGTTATTAGTATCTCCCTGGTCTAGATTCCACCCCATGAAATCGAGCAATGTTTTTGAAGTAGGTGTGCCCTCGTTGGACTTCAAAACTTCCGGTTGCTCTTCCTTAGGCTGTTCTTTAACAGAGTTCTTCTTCTGTTCTGCGTTCGGTGGATTTCTTGCAAGAGAATCCGCATGCATGACATCTTCTATTCTCGACAAGACTGTAAACGCCAAACTTTCTATAATTCTCGAGTAGCTCTCGAGAATCGCGTGGCCCACATCCTGCAATAATCGAGAAAGATAATCAAAACCTATATATTCCCAAAAAAAAAGTTAAAAATGAATCTTAAAGAACAAATTGAATCTTTAAAAGAAAAAAATCGAAAAAAATTGTTACTTGGTTGAATTGGATTTTGCTGATGTCTAGGTCGGATTGTGGGATACCGGGGAAACGGTGCTTGAGAATTAGCAGGATTGTTTCGGCTCTATCTTCTAGAAGCTCCCTCTTCTCCATACTCACGCCCGAACCCCAAGAGGATTTGGTGTCTTTAGCATTCATTTTTCTTTTCCATATCACAACCGATGCTTCGATTTTGTTTTTGAGATCGAGTATTTTGTGCTCCGTTGATAAGTCTAGCGAAGAAAGCAAACAATCCGGATCGAAAAAGTCTTCTGTAATAATCTTGTATATCGCATCTCCTAGACTTGCTCTCCCATTCTATTACCAATACATACACAAGAAAAAAAGTGAATAAGTACAATACTATAATCGAAAACGTTGTTTTTATTTTATTTTTAATTTGTACCTTAGGGAGAGCTTCGATGTAGTTATCGGGAATTCCCATTTCGGAGAGGACTTGAGCATTGATAGCCATAGCTGCTTTTAGGACTTGATTTACGGAGTCTTTTTGATATTGCAGCCATTTTCTTGTGACCTCGGATAAGCCGTTTGGGGGTACCTTTGGCGTAGGGATCCACCATTTTTCCTCTTGCCTTGTCGTTTTTCCTGAGTCCTCGTCTTTGCTTGACGTGTAGTAGAATTCGTTTTGGTCTTTGAAGTTATCGAGACAATCCTGTTTGTTCATGATTAACGCAATAGAATCAAGAATCAAGAATCAAGAATCAGGTAGGAAATTGTTTTCTTACAAGTAGCATAGCATCAAGCTTCCTTAATGCAGGGATGTTCATGTGGAGATCGTTTCTCTGCCTCGTCGCCATAACCTGGTAAAGAACGAAATGTCATGTGATGAGAGAGAGAGAGAGAGAGAGAGAGAGAGAGAGAGAGAGAGAGAGAGAGAGAGAGAGAGAGAGAGAGAGAGAGAGAGATTTACCTCCATAGTGCTTCCGTCTTTCGCCTTTTGTTTTGAAGCAACGAACTCGACAATGTAATCGGTGACGGATAAGAGCCAATCTATTTCCTTTCTCCATTTCGCTTTCGTATCTGCCGACATGGGCTCTAATCTCTTTTGTTCTCCAAATGCAGAAGCTATAAACATTCATTCACGTAAACATATTATTACGTACCAAAAAAAATAAAAATCATTTTCTTCATAATTTTCAACATTCTTGATGTTGCTCAAATTCTTTTTGTAAATATTAAGGAAAACAAAAAAAAAATTGAGATACCTGCTAAATTCGTGATTGCATTCGACAACGCCAAAGCCGACGAAACACCTTTCCCCCCACCCGACATATCCTCTCCCAAAAGCAACTTTGCAAACTTCTCCTTCATCAATTCCATATCTACATTATCGCCACCAAAACAAACGAAACACGATCGAAAAAGGCCGTTTTCACGATCAGAATTCAAAAAAATAAAATAAAAAAATAACGAAACATCGAAAATAATTATAAAACAAACTTGCCCGAATGCCTATCTTTTGCAAGAGGGCTGGGAGTAGTTGAATTATTATTTGCAGAATCCATTCTTTAGCTGAGCCTGGTTCAATTTCTTGATGTCATTCAATCATTTTTCGCGCACTATTATATTCTGTTTTCGTTTCGAAACGCCCCAGCCCAAATTAAAGCACCAGATTAATTACCTCTTCCTCCACCACCAGGGCTAAACCACCATTTATCTAACCTTGTTACTATCCAATCATTCAGAAAAAAAACAAAAAATGACAAAGATTAAATTTTTTTCTTCCCTTTCAAGAATTGTGATTGGGAAAAGAAAAGTAGAGGCAAAGGTGATCTATATTTATTTATTTTAATATATTGTTTTTCTTTTTGTTGATTAGTTATGTTTAAAATGTGGGAAGAAGGTGGGGTGCATGTAATAGAAAAAAAAAGTCAGAGGATGAGTTTTTTTTTTTTTTTTTTTTTCTTTTTTTTGTGTGGGAGAAAAGAGAAGGGAATTGATTTTCTTTCTTTCTTTTTCTCCCTTCTGGTTTTTGTATATTGTTATCTTTTGGAGTAATTAACATAAAACATGTCTACCTCTCTCTCTCTTCCTCTTTTTTTCTCTCTCACACACACGCACTCACAATAGCACACACATTCGAGAATTAGTAGCATTTTGGATGGCTAATATATGTTTGTTAAAATAAATTAAAAGATTTTTTCTAAAAAAAATGTAATAATCTTGTTCCTCAAAACCTCGAGGGTAAAATAGGTAGATTTATGCAAATATTTACATCAAGTTAATTCATTGGTTCGTAATTTCTATTTACATCATGCGATCCGCGACCGTGGTCAGTATCTCCGGCGCGCCGATCGAAATTGAAAACCGTATCGAGTTTTAACGCTTAGAACTCGACTCACAATGTCACTCTCTCCATTTCAATCGAAAGTGGATACAATTTTTACTCTCATGCAATGACATTATTGTTTATTCGTTCTTTCTCCGACTGTCCGGAGCTATATTCCTCGGTCGACAAACTCGGATGACAAATTCTAAACATACCATTTAATAAAAAAGAAAGACTGAAATGAAAGAAAAAAAAAAAAAAGAAGAATGCTTCCATTAAATAGATAGAGAAAACGAGGGCAAAAAAAAAGGACCGTAAAATAATATTTCTAACTTGTCGAATCGTCACAATTAGCTTTGCGCTCGCGCCATTTCAATCGTAAGCGGAGACGGTTCTTACTCTCCGGCAATACGCATTCCGACAATAGTGCACGTTTCCAATGTTGTCCATTCGTATCAAACCTGTCAATCCATAACCCCTCCAAATCTTGTTTCCGTCTAAATGTACCGTCTCTCTTCGTTAGAAACTCCCACAAAAACTTAACGAGTTCCTTCTGATCCCTTTCCGACTTAGCCTCTCCTTCAATAAATGATTCCTGAACTATTATCATCGGACTACAAACGCTAAACATACCGTTTAAAAAGGACGGAAAATAATATGATCGATTTTTCATGAAGCTCAATCCCAATACCTGCACCACAACAGGCGGCTTATTCTCAACAAACACTCGTTCGACAAATTCCAGAACGTTACACATGCAGAGACGAATTTCAGATCGGCTAATCGTTTGGAGGAACGCGTGCAGATCGAGGAGCCACGACACGGGGTCGGTTTGCATCCGAAAGATGACTATATCCGATGTGCAACGACTCGAGATCGGGCTAGTGAAAGTGATGGCCGGGACGATCTGCGCTGCGTATCGGATACTTGTTAATTCCGGGGCGTTCATGCGTAAATTCAAATACTCCCATCTAAGAGTGCCGTGAAGCCTCAAGCTTGTGAGGACAGGGAATTCGTGGCGCGACGAAAAGTCGAACGACTCCCTCAATAGTATCACGACCCCCAGAGACAGTTCCTTCAGATTGCGAAACTTATTGCCGTGGATTTGAACCGTACAGCCGTGAACGTGGATTGTCTCGAGGGTTGTGACGTGGATTTCGACTCTGCGTTTGTCCATCCGGTGGGCCCGGTCGTTGATGAAAGTGAAGTGCTTGAGATTTTTGTGAAGCTTCTTCTCCAAGGTAATTGTTTTCACCTCTTCGTCGTCGCACTCTTCGAACCACGTGCACTCTTTGAACCACATCGTTGTGATCAAAGGGCAGCTCGACGCTATATTCTCGAAGACGCGCTCGGTGAATTTCACGTAGCTTAGACGGAGTCTATCCAGTCGAGCGAAATGTATCTTTTCGAGGCTCAGTTTGCACCTGTAGAGACATAACCTCGCGAGGCGTTCCGATTTGAAGACCGCAGAGGGCAGATCGTCGACGTAGGGGAATTTTCGTCCTAATTTTGGGAGGATCCAAAGGCACAACTCCCTGATGGGAGTCGCGTCGAGCATCGGAATCCACTTCTCGAGAAGGAGGATCGATTCGGAGTTGTTCATTAGGATGAGGTGAAACTCCTCTATACGATGAATGTTGTGGTTGTCGAGGTACGACTGTAGAGCTTCGTTCACGCTGGAGACGAATAATCTGGTGCGGTGAGGTCCGTCGAACGAGGACGATCGCTCGTCAAACGTAAGTTTCAGCCGGTTGATCCAAACACGCCGCCATGATTTCGACAAAACGCAGGTTCGAGCTGCCTCGTTTTTCGACATGAAATAAAGTATGTGGTACAGTATATCTTTTGGCAGCTTCGATATCCTGTCCGTACGGCCGCCATCTTCAACTTTTTGAGCTGCTGCGTTTTCCATGATGAAGATTCTCAGCTCTGCCAACCCTAATAATATATGGTTATACTATGAAGAAGAAAACAAAACCCTAAGGAAGAACATCTGAAACCCTAAGGAAATTATCAACTATTTTTATATGAAGAAGAAAACAAAACCCCCGCGTAGAGAAAACTCTTCCTTAGTGTTTGATTCTAATAGGTATCGAGTCTAAAGAGATCTAATATATAATTTATGAAATTAAATTATTAACTATGAAAACTATTAAGACTCTAATTATTATAGAAGGCCAAAATAGTGAACTTTTGAAGGTCTAAACAACATTGAACCATCAAAATTCACCGTTTTAAACACTGACTTGCGGTAAAGTTAAATTACGAAAAACTCCATTATATTTGGGTAATTACAACTATCCTTCAACTGTGAATCTTCTTACATGTGTGGCCTATTATGGTGTCAAATTCAACGTAGTCTTCTAGATTTCGTGGAATATTCTCTAGTTTGTACTTCTTTTGTGCAAAAATACAGTTTTTGATGCACCACAATCTGATTTACAAGTAAGAGACACGTCTTGTGATCATCTTATTTCAAAATTTAGAGTTCGAATGAAGTAAAACGGGTACAAACTGGAGAATATTCCACGTAATCTTGAAGATTCCACTGAATTTAACACCATACCGGCGGACGTGTAAGAAGATTCACATTCGAGAGATGGTTATAATTACAGAAACAAGATGACTTTTTTTCGTAATTTGACCTTACATCAGGGTGGGTGGTCGTAATTTACCTTAAATATCGATTAAAAAAACCAAAAGTTGGATTAACCCAGGGCAAATTGGGTATATTACATCATTTTTTTTTATAATTGTTTTTTTTAATACGATGCAAAATAGGGTCGTTGTCATTGAGCCAGGTCTGTAAAATGTTAGCCACACTCGTGCGGCGAGCCGCTTGTCAGCCATCCATCTCTCTCACGTGCAACCTTCTCCATATCAACCAATCGATTTCCGCTCTTCCACTCCACCTCAGTTTCTCAACCACTACCACAACACCATCACCACATTCCTCCGCCGCCGCGAAGATGGACGCCGTTGGGGTTCTGATGATGTGCCCGATGAACAACTACTTGGAGCAAGAGCTCGACAAGCGATTCAAACTCTTCCGGTACTGGAATCAGCCGCAGCAGCGCGAGTTCCTGACTCAGCAGGCCGATTCGATCCGCGCCGTCGTCGGGAACGCCACCGCCGGCGCCGACGCCGGGCTGATTGACGCGCTGCCGAAATTGGAAATCGTCTCCAGTTTTAGCGTCGGATTGGATAAAATTGACCTCATCAAGTGCAAGGAAAAGGGAATTAGGGTTACAAACACCCCCGATGTGCTGACCGATGACGTGGCGGATTTGGCGATTGGGTTGATGCTGGCGGTTTTGAGGAGGATTTGCGAGTGTGATAAGTACGTGCGGAAAGGAGCGTGGAAGTTTGGTGACTTCAAGTTGACTAGTAAGGTATATTATTTCATTTCAATTTTTGTTTCCATTTTACAGTCTGCTTTTATCATATTGCTTTTGCATCTGTATTAGACAGTTTAATTTTGTTAATAATATTCTAATGATTTGGTGGTAATGTCTTAATGTTTGGTTTGAGATTAATTTAGCTTTGCGTAATGAATTGTTATTTCGGAGAGGTAGCTTATGATACTTGCGGTTTTGTTAGGATGTGGAGATACGGATGTACATGAATCGAGTCGAGTTGAACACATGGTTGTTCAAGCTTGTTTGAAATTTTATGGAGCTTTATGTTTGAGCTTGGTTTGATAAGAAATCATGTCTAGCTTTAATCGAGCCGAACATGAATGGAGCTGAAATAGTTTTATTTTGTCTTTTTTTTTATTTCCTAATCGAATCGAGTTCGTGTTCGAGGTGAGCTTCATAGCTTATTGAGCTCAAACAAGTTACTAACGAGCGATCTCGAATCGGAATTGAGTAGTTTGGTTAGATTTTCTGCCTAACGCAAGGAGATTATTTGAGCCTCTTTGGTACTAAGAGAATGGAAAGGGTTTTAAAATTTTAATTATTAATGCTGCATATGATTAAGGGTGTCAGGCCATTTGTTTTGGTTCTTGATTAGGTTATAAGTTATAACATGACATTAAGTTTGTTTATCTTTTTGCTCGTTGTTATTTCTTCTCGAGTAGGTACAGTAGCTTCTAATAGTTAACCCGGTTAATTTCACTCTTGGGAATTACTCAATTTTGAGGATTAATTGCTTACTAAATCCTTATCACCATCGTAATGCACTAGATCGAAGTAGTCACAACTTAACCTTTGGTATTAGTGAAGTAATAAACATACCATTGAACTTAAATCCAGTCCACTTAATAGTAGCAGTTGTCCAATATTCCGAATTTTACATTTAAGGGTTGTTTGGATATTTTTTCGTTTTTGTAAAATTCTTGAAGGGGAGTAGTTTCTCAAACCCCATCTATATATTGTCTTTGCAGTTCAGTGGCAAAAGAGTGGGCATCATAGGACTGGGCAGAATCGGATTAGCAATTGCAAAACGAGCAGAGGGATTCGACTGCCCCATCAGTTATTACTCAAGATCCGAGAAACCAAACGCAGAAAACTACAAGTACCATAAAAGTGTCGTTGAGTTAGCTTCAAACTGTGACATCCTAGTCGTAGCATGTGCACTAACTCCAGAAACAACACACATCGTGAACCGTGAAGTAATCGATGCATTAGGTCCGAGTGGAGTTCTCATCAACATAGGAAGAGGGCCCCACGTGGACGAGCCCGAATTGGTGTCGGCACTTGTGGAGGGCCGTTTGGGAGGTGCGGGCCTTGATGTGTTCGAAAAGGAGCCCGAAGTGCCTGAGCAACTGTTTGGGCTTGACAATGTTGTCCTTTTGCCTCACGTAGGGAGCGGCACTGTAGAGACACGTATAGCCATGGCTGACCTTGTTCTTGGGAATTTGGAAGCTTACTTTGCAAACAAGCCCCTGTTAACTCCGGTGGTTTGATAGTTTCATACTTCCGTTTGCTGCATGAAAATTGATTAGTTATACAGTGGCGTTTCTGCCACTGAATTTAGACCTGTTGTCATTAGGGTAAATTAAACCACCCCTTGAGGTATGGTCTATTTACGAAAATAAATCCCTCCTTTTTCTATAATTACATCCACCCCTGCAATTTGTAGATTTCTTACCTTAACACCCTGTTTACAAACTACAGGGGCTGGAATCTGGATGTAATTTCTAAAAAAGAAGGGATTTTTTTTTTTTGTAATTACAATTTACCTCAGGGAGGTGGTTGTAATTTATCCTATTTATAATAATGATTGCAATGTATTTGGATTTGGATTACACTGTCCAATTGCCTCAATTTTTACAATTATGATCAATTAGATCGTAAATGTGAAGGTGTTTTATTAACAAGTTGATTATATATTTGCTCCAGGTGAGGATATACGATTAAAAATGAAATTATTTTGGGGTATTAAATGTGAAATATATATATTATTTTGGAATAATAATTTTAAGATGCTTTAATGTTTTAAAAACAAAAAATTCGAAGAATTAATTACTCCTAGTTTTTGCATAAAAAAAGACCGCGAAATCCATTAATGGAAACTCCGATCGGCGTTCTCTTAATCCGGCCGCTGTCGGCCTACCTCCAGCAGGAGCTCTCCAAACGATACACTCTCTTCAAATACTGGCAAGTGCCGCCGGATCTCCGCCGCGAGTTCCTCGGAAAACACTCCAATTCCATCAAGGCGGTGGTGGGCAACGGCGTGCAAGGCGCCGATACTGAGCTCATCGACGCGCTGCCCTTCCTGGAGATTGTCGCGAGCCACAGCTCCGGGCTCGATAAAATCGATTTGGAACTGTGTAGAGAGAGGGGCATAAGAGTAACTTACACTCCCGACGCTTTGACTGATGAGGTGGCGGATATGGCGGTTCTGCTGACCTTGGCGACGCTGCGGCGGATCTGTGCGGCCGATCGGTTTGTCAGACGCGGCGAATGGAAGAAATCCGACTTCAATTTGACCACAAAGGTGAAACCCTAATTAAGCACTGATCTGATTTTTTTTTTTTTTTTTTTAATTTAACCGTCTCTCATATTTCGTACATCTTTCTCCAGTTCAGTGGGAAATCAGTGGGCATCATTGGATTGGGGAGAATTGGATCTGCCATTGCTAGGAGAGCCGAAGCTTTCGGCTGTTCAATCGGCTACCACTCTCGTTCGCAGAAACCGAATTCGAGATACAAATTTTATCCCTCTGTTCTTAACCTAGCCTCGGACTCACAAATCCTCATCGTAGCTTGTGCATTAACCCAAGAAACTCGCCACATCATCGACCGCCATGTCATCGACGCACTGGGCAGAAACGGAATCATAGTCAACATTGCGAGAGGGTCCCACATCGATGAAGCAGAGTTGATCTCTGCTCTCGTCGAGGGCCGTTTGGCAGGAGCTGGGCTAGATGTTCTTGAAAACGAGCCTCAAGTACCTAATGCACTCATTGGGCTTGATAATATAGTTCTATCTCCTCATGTGGGAGCTAGCACAGTTGAAACTCGAAAGGCAATGGCAGATCTCGTTGTCCAAAACCTTGAAGCGCATTTTTCAGACAAACCGCTGCTAACTCCGGTTATTTGATCGTGCTGGGGGTTGCTCAGGTACTATTTCTCAGCTGCATTTCTTTTATGTAATAGAACTTATACCTTGGAAACTGTTTTCATTATTGTTCTGATTAATTAATCCATGATGCAAGTAATTTATACGTAATTTAGAAGCCGTTGGTAGTTTTTAGACCTCTACTGTCTGCAATTAGTTGTGCTATGTGCTACTTGGTTACAAAAAAATCCGATATTATTACCACCACAACAGCTGGTTAATTATTACCACCAATATTAATGTTGTCTTGTTGAATGATCAGAATGTTCATAGGATTTTGAACAACACTCAGGAATTTTTTTAGATTGACTTAATGCGTGGAGCAGTCATGATGGAGCATCTTCTAAATTATCATGAAGTTGAACGAATTGCTAGAAAATTTAATCCGCCTTAAGAGACAGAGTCTCTAGATTTCTGAACTTATGGCCGTGAAATCGAATCTTATTGCCATTAATGTAGATTGTTTCAAGAGTCGGGATGTTGATTTCAATGCTGCATTTGTCTTTCCTGTGAATATAATCATTAATATAGGCGAAGTGCTTTAGATATTTGTGAATCTTCTTATCTCAACCCTTAACACTCTTCGAACCGCATAGATGTAAGCAAAGGGCAGCTCGAGATTATCTTCTTGAAAATATGTTCGTCGATGAAAAATGTTAGATCTAAGAAAGACAGAAAAATGTATCGGAGAAATTGTGATTGATAATTTTCGCGTTCAAGAAATTGAAAAAGTGTAAGAACAAAAAGCTTGATTGATGAGTACTATTTGCACAAATTCGACGTCATAGTATTATTGCTTGATTAATGAATAATTAGTACATAATTTAGAAGCCGTTGGAGGATACATAGTAATAATTTAGACCTCTGCTGACGATGCAACTAGTTGTGGTGCCATGTGCATGCATCTTCACAAAAATAAAAACATTTCGAAGACTGTTTGCGATTTACAGTTAAATTAGTTTATATGAGAGACCTCACAGATTCTGCATATGCATTTTTCTTTGGTATATTAATTCAGAGGCTTCAGAAAACTAGCTTCGGAATTAGGATTGGTCTCTAGAAGCTTTTTTGCTACTCATAGATACGAATAAGACTGTTATAGAACGAATAAAAACTAAGTTAGAAACTTCATTCTTGAATCTTGATAGTGGAGGATAAATAGCTGAGTTTAGCAGATTGATTTACCCATAAAAACAGAGCTTAGCAAGTACATCATATTTGTACAACCTAAACTTAACATAGGAGTTCCCTCTATTACAAAGCTAATTAATCTTCATTGTCCTAATATATTATCCACTGCTACTCATCATCAAGAAGAAGAAGAAGAGGAGCCTTTGAAGATGAGAAAGTTGAGAGTCTCGAGTGTAAAATATATGAAGCTCCCCTTACTGTGTGTGAAGAAACACCCAAAGTTTGATCCCACCACACACTGCCATCCACTCCCATATTTTTTGTCAAATTCCTATTAAAAAAAAATCAACTTACTCAGGAAAAAGGGATTAGATTATTGCAATTGCAAAATATACAAAATCTTGAGAGAGAGAGAGAGAGAGAAAACCAAGAAAGATTAACACCATTTTCTCTCTCACCTTCTTGATGTGTGCAGCAATAGATTTGCAGTCCAAAACATCATAGAGATCAAGTGCCTGAGAAGCACATCCCATTGCTTGAATCTGCATCTTCAATGGCATATCTGTATCCTCTATCAATGCTTTCCCCTCCAACATCTCTCTCTCTCTCTCTCTCTCTCTCTCTTCTCTCTCTCTCTCTCTCTCTCTCTCTCTCTCTCTCTCTCTCTCTCATAGAAGAATACAACTAGAATGCAGAAAAAGGAGCCTGGAGAGATTTGAAATTGATGTCAGTAAGTCATAATCTACACTCAGGAGGCATTGTTTGTAAGCATAGGTGTATGTATATATGTATGGGTGTGCTCCATGTGTAGAGGAGAGATTCATTAGGTGTGGGATTATATAATTGGGATGGCACATAGTCCAATTCTTGTTTATGTCCTTTTTCTTTCCACTTTAAGGACTCTTTTGACTTTATTATATTATTATTGTTGTTACGTGGGGTCCACTCACTCATTCTTACGTCATCCTAAGAGAGGATATCGATGTTAAGGATAAAACCTGGTGAGGCCTCAAATTATTCATCCCTTTCCCCCTAATTTAATTAATTATTTAAATTTGTTAATTTGACTGCCAGATTTTGGGAAATAGCAACTGAATAAAGCAAATATTTTGACGAAAAATCCCTGAACTTAGGCTGAACTACGAAAAACACCCCCATCTATCTGTAATTACCAAAACCCCCAAATAGTTGTTTTTATCTTATGACGTGACTTTTCATGGAATCATTTTATTTCAGAGGATATTCTCCACAAAAATACTAATTTTGCCGCTACAAACTTAGAAACATATTGCAAGTAGCCATGCACATATGTTTAAAAAATGTCTATGTATTATGCTACGATGGTTCATACTATCAATCTAGAAAGCAGAAAATGAGATTGCTGCAGAAGGTATACTAATGCCACCTACATTTAAGAAATTGTTCTTAGAGGTAGAACCGGCATTTTTCGGGAATATTCCCTGAAATAAAAAATATTTCGAGAGAATTCATACCATAAGGGGGGGTCGGTATAAGAAGGAAGCAAACATAAGGGGGTTTTGATAATTATAAAATAGGTGGGGGTATTTTTCATAATTTAGGCAAAGTTTAGGGGGTTTTTCATAAGTTACCCTAAATGTTTTTAAGTTGCATTGGGATAAGAAAAAAAATGGAGCTAGATATTTTAAATATATTATATAGTAAGTAGTACCTAAGGCCTCTTTTTTTGGTTTTGACTATGTGGGCCCTTTGGGCTGATAGGAAATCATTTTTTGGGCTTCATACAATATTTAGAAAGCCCCAGGAGTCTGGTTAGTAATTATTATGGGTAGCCCATTGAATATACAGAAATTAGTGAATTAATTATGATGGGATACTGTATATAGAAATTAATTAATTTATTTTATTTATGTGACTGGCTAATCATAATTCTTAAAAAACTAATAAAAAGAAACGAAATACAAAATAGTATACTAAAGAACCTAGGTATAGCATTGCATTTTATAACCACTAACCAAATTCAATTATTGAAAGGCTGCGGTTATATGCAAGACTAATTCCACTTGTGCAAGACCAAATTAAAATTTTCAATGTATAAATACTATAATACCCTTACTTGTTAAAAAAATAAAAAAATCCAAATGTGCAATACCAAAAAACTCAAAAACAAAAAAAAACCCTATCACAAAATCACAATACCAACTCTTATCTTCTCCATCAAAACCTTTCTTCTTCCTCATCTATAAACCCACAAAACCTAAACATTCAAAATCATCAAAACTCAACAAATCTTACAAAGATGGCAAGTATGGAGTCATAAGACATCAAAATAGAAGAATCTACGGTGCAATAATCCAAGAAATTATGCATTTATGTGTTTTTTTAGCTAGAATATCGTTTTTCAAAAAAAAATCCGTGTAGACGCAGTCGACATGTACATGTCGAATTTTATAGGCAAAAATCGACATTGAAATGTCGATTTTTTAGTACAAAATCGACACCTTAGTGTCGAAATTTAATTGTTAGTAAATTAGTCCAAATATACTAAATTTCGACATTAAGGTGTCGAATTTATGGACATATATTCGACACCTTAATGTCGAAATTTAGTTGTTTCATATTTCGACATGTACATGTCGAATTTTATAGGTAAAAATCGACATTGAGATGTCGATTTTGGAGTACAAAATTGACACCTTAGTGTCGAGATTTAACTGTTAGCAAATTAGTCCAAAATTTACTAAATTTCGACATTAAGGTGTCGAATTTATGGACATATATTCGACACCTTAATGTCGAAATTTAGTTGTTTCATATTTTTTTATTATTTGTTATTTGGTCTTGCATGAGCAAACAAAAGCCAATTTAATTTATGGGTATATTTGTCATTTCATCTTAATAAAATGAAATCTTTTGGAATCTTTCTTTAATTTGGTCTTGCACAAGTGGAATTAGTATTGCATATAGCCGCAGCCTTATTGAAATCCAGCTACAAAATTTTCTATATACTCCAAAATTGGTCATAAATCACTTGGACTCATTTTATATAAGACCAGTTTAATTTAATTAGGGTAAATAGTGCTTTAACTTCATGCAGTTACTAGCTTTTGCAGATGATCTTTTTGTATTTGTAATATCAACATATAATGCTTTTGTGGTTGATATGGATAGCGTCCCTTAGTTTTTTCCATCGAAATTAACTACAATTATTAAACGTCAAATACTAATTTTTTGCTGATGACCCCTTTCTGTTTACATTTTATCTTTAAAAAATTGCAGACGACCCCTTTCAAATTTGATTGCGAGATTAAAAAAAAAAAAAAAAAAAAAAAAAAAACTAATGGATGTTACCCTGTAAAAGTTTGTAACTAGGGGTTTAGGTGCTGTCTACCCATAAATTTAAAATAGAAATAAATTAGTTGAGGTACTATAAATAACCCTATTCCGCAATTATTAATCTTGATATTAAGCTATTTAATAATAATAAAAAAAATTAATAACTACTACAATTTCTCAAAGTATATACTAATCATTTAACCGACAAGATTTAGTTCAAAAGTCCACATCATCTTATTTGTCAAAAACTCCTACCGAGAACAAAAAAATGTGCCATTTAATTTCCCACTCAAAATCATAATGAAATAAACATCCTTTCCAACAACTGGTGCTGAAGAATATTAATTTGGTCACTTGTCAAAATTCCAATAATTAATCAACACTTAAAACTAAATAATCCAGAAGTGGGTCCCACCACTCCTCCACTTCTGATAGTGACCAGTGGCTGCCGACACTCACTCACACACCAAGCCAAGAAACCATGCATATGCATAGGGGCAATTCAGTCATTTCACACCTTCAGCCCAGTGTTATTAACAGGTGTCAACTGTGGCTCCCAACTCTTCTTACCTTCTTCTTTGCTAGTTGCCATCACCACCACAGAACAAACCCCCTTTTTTTCTTTTTTTTTTTTTTTTTTTTTTTTTTTTTTCTGTCTCATGCATAATTCTGCACACAGTATACACACTGACTGCGTTTAATTTGCTGAGCTGTGTGCTTTTTAATTAGGGTTACCTTTTGCTTTGATTCTTCTGTTTTTCATCACATGGGCTTGTGTTTCTGTTGATTAAAAACTTCTGTTTTTTGAACTTTTTTCTTCAAGTGTTCATTTCCAGTTCTTGATACTTGATTCTTGATTCTGTACGTTCTTTAATTTAAAGAATTGCCCCTTTTGGGTTTCTTGCATTTTTGTTCTTTGCTTCCATTTTCAGTATTTCTATCTTCTTTACAAGGGTTTTACTGTTATAAAAAAAAAAAAGGGTTCTTGATTTTCTAATTCATCTACATTCTTTGTCTTGATTTGAAGAAACCCATGTGCCAAAATTAGTGTAATCAGTAAAAAAAATTCAATCTTGCTGCTTCCAAAAATTCTTGAAAAGGAAAAAACTTCAATCTTGAAGTGAAAAAAAAAATAAAACAAAAATGCAGCACACAAAATCAGAATCAGATATTACAAGTTTAGCCCCTTCATCACCATCAAGATCTCCGAAAAGGCACCCGGTTTACTATGTGCAGAGCCCATCAAGAGATTCACACGATGGAGACAAGTCTTCATCCATGCATGCAACCCCCAATTTCCACAGCCCAATGGAGTCCCCTTCCCACCCTTCCTTCGGCCGCCACTCCAGAAACTCCTCCGCCAGCAGATTCTCCGGTATATTCCGGTCCTCCTCCGGTCGTAAAGGCGGTGGCGGTGGCCGGAAGAGAAACGACAAGGGCTGGCCCGAGTGTGATGTGATTGTGGAGGAAGGGAATTACGACGAACTCGAAAACGAGAAGACTTTCACGCGCCGGTGCCAGGCTTTGATGGCGCTTTGCGGGTTTATCGTGCTTTTTACGGTGTTTTGTTTGATTATCTGGGGTGCCGGCAGGCCGTACAAGCCGGATGTTGCTGTTAAGGTAACCTTTTCTTTTATTACCTATGATCTTGTTCTGTTTCTTGATGCTCTGACATTTGATTCTGTTTAATTTTGATTATGTTTTATCTATTGGTGTTTAATTAATTGGTTGTGATTTAGTGTTCTTTGCTAAAAGTGTAGTTCTTGTGGTTTCACACTGGTTATACATTCAATTATCGGTTAAACCAACAGTCTCGGTATATTCGAATACTTATCGCAAAATTATGCGATAGCCAATGATTATGAGTCGGTAATCGTATGTAGTTATGTAGTAGCAAATCGTGTTTTTTTTTGTTTTGTTATAAATCATTCTTAAATCCAAATGCTTTTATAATAATGATTCTCGTCAAAGTGTACGACGATTCGCCTAATTTGCAATGAAACAAACATTCATTTAAAGGGCCCTCTCTGCTAATCGACCTTGTTTCTAACGACTCTTTCAATTAATATCTAATTATTCGTGTCGATTATCTTTTATAGCCCGGAAAAAGGTCAAATAGCATTAGACTAATATATAGTTTTACACAATTCTCCAATTATTTCTCTGCAGAGCTTGACGGTCAACAATGTGTACATAAGTTCCGGCACAGACTTCACTGGAGTTCCAATGAAAACCCTCAATGTGAACGGATCACTGAGAATCAACGTATACAATCCCGCTACATTTTACGGGATCCACGTCAGCGCGACACCTGTCAACCTCGTATACTCAGAAGTCATAGTTGCAACAGGAGAGGTATATATATGTTTTTTTATCCTTTCGTCTGCATGCATTGCTTATCAAGAAACCACTAATTAGAACGAACGAAACTGCAATTGAATAAATATTTATATACACCCATTTGCTCGTTTTTTATGCGTACAGCTGAAGAAATATTACCAGCAAAGGAAAAGTCACAAGAACGTGCTGGTACACATAGAAGGAACGAAGGTTCCATTATATGGGGCAGGATCGAACTTGGTAATTACGGACAATGCTGTTTTTAAGTTACCGTTGAGATTGGAGTTTGAGCTGATTTCGCAAGGAGATGTTGTGGGGAAATTGGTTAGGACAAAGCATCGGAGAAGGGTTTCTTGTCCTGTGGTTATCGACTCCACGAGCAGCAAGCCCATCGTACTGAACAAGGATTCGTGCAATTCAACGAAGCCCGAGTTAACTCCGTGAACTTGTAAATGTAGTAGTTCCTGTTTATTTGCGGAACGGAACCACGTGTGAAACTACTTGTCGAAAATCATATATATAGAGTTGGAGAGAGGTATTAACAAGACTGAAAAACATGTAAAAAATGTGAAGAGTGTGTTAATCATTCTCTCTTGTAGTTGATTTTTTTTTTTTTGTTTGGAATTGATTTTATTATTTGGTTCTTGTTTTTCAGTGTAATGGTTTGGTAATAAGAACTTGGGAGAAAAATATGTGATCATTGTTTCCATATCCTTTACCTTTTATTATTATGAATTATGATTATGATTAGCATCACTTTAGTTCTCACAACCTAAATTATTAATCCTCGGTTGTAGTGGTGTAAACGAGTCGAACATAGAGTGATCGAATTTCATTTGCCGGTGAGATGATGTCAGTCTTTTGCCCGAATTTTGGTTGGACGTCGTTCCTGCAG
>NW_012194881.1:1358885-1375487 GCF_000504015.1 Erythranthe guttata | reverse complement strand
CCCCCCGTAAACAAAAAAAAAAAAATATATAAATATATCACATATACACCGCTCTCTCTGTGTATATGCTCGTAGGTGTCCATATACATAACTATCTATATCTCAATATAACATATTTATATATATCCAAATATAAGAGATCGCCAGTATACAGCCATATTACTACTTTATGAGCAAAAAAAACCACATAATCACTTTCAAAAAGCATTTGCAAACACCAACTAAGAGGGTGTTTGGCTAAACTTTTTTTAAACAACTGATAAGCTCTTACGTCTGATAAGATGTTTTTAGAGCTGATAAGCTGTGACATCTTATTTTTAGGATTAATTTTTAGAGTGTTTGGATAATGAGCTTATTTATTATTTTTACTCATTATAAGATCTTAAATAAAAAGGTGGGGTAGAGGTACTTATTTAAAAAGATCTTATTTGGTCTCCAACAACTTATTTTAAAAAAAATAAAGATCTTTTCTTAAAAATTTACCAAACACTTTGGAAGAGCTTATAAGCTCTAAAACATCTTATAAGCTCCTTTTAACATCTTATAAGCTTAGCCAAACACCCTCTAAGTCATAACTAAAATTTAGTTTGTAACTAAGAGAGTTAAAAACACTTTTGTGGAAAACCCACGTGTTTCACTAATTATTGCACCGTTGTACTAATGTGCCAGCGCCGTGATTTGTGCAGCTAGTTACGACTTACAGCCGCAAAATCTCGTCTTCTTTTGTTTTCTTAAACCCTTTTACTTTTGCACGTTGCCACATTTACATTTACTCACACCACCAAAATCTCATTCAAGCAATTTAACAAACAGATCGTGGGCAAACTTCCGATCACTTCCTCCACAAACTCTCCAATTAATCTAAAATTCTTGCATCTACAGTCACAATCACCATGTTCGAATCCAAAATCACTTCAAGATCTCTCATTTTCCCATTAGTTCTCCTCCTCCTCCTCGTCGTATCTCCCTTCACTTTCACCACAGCACTATCAGAAGAAGAAGACGAGTATGCCGACGATTTGCAGGAACTCATAGCAATAGACGACGAGCAAGAAAGCGGAGGAAACTCGCCGCATTACGAAAGCAGAGATTTCGGGAAGAAATCCGAGGCCGAGGTTTTGAGCAAGGCGCAGAGGGTGGTTATCGAGCTGAACGGTGATTCGACGAAGAGGGTAATTGAGGAGAATGAGTATGTTATGGTGTTGGGCTACGCCCCATGGTGCAGTAGAAGTGCTGAGTTGATGCCTGAGTTTGCAGATGCTGCAAATGTGTTGAAGGGTAGTTTGGGGATTGGAATTTTGATGGCTAAGATTGATGCTGAGAGGTACCCGAAAGCTGCTTCGTTTCTTGGGATTAAAGGGTTTCCTACTCTCTTGTTGTTTGTCAATGGCACTTCTCAGCCTTACACCGGTGGATTTTCGTCGTAAGCGTTTTTTTCTTTCGTGCCTTGTACTAGCTCCGTTTCGTATTAAGTGTCGTTTAAGGTTGTTGAACAGCATTTGAGAAAGTTAAACAGTTCTTTAATGTTTAGGGTAAACTTGGACAAAAAAATAAAATGAAAATCCGACCGTGAAATTCTAAAGTGACACTTAGTATAGGAAACAATGTGGCGGAAGTGACTCTCAATATGAAACGGAGGTAGTATGTATATTTTGTTAGGTTTAGTTTGTGGGCGTTACAATTCGTAGTTGTTTAGTATAGGTAAGATTGATAGTTACGTTTTCGTAGGAAAATATTGGTTTTATTACCTTGAGATCGTATCAATGGAGCATAAGAAGAAGTGTAGTTATTAAATGTCAATTGGAGGAATTGATGCAGTTGAACTTGGAGTTCTGAATTGTTGCATTTTTTAATTCAGAAAAGTAATGAATTATGATCCCGACAAATTCTTGTTTGCGAGGAGATATATTTCTTTCTGGAACTAAATTTAACCCGACAAATTCTTTGTAGCTAACAGAATTTGACATGTCCTTGTATTTGCATTGGTGGTAAAGGTTGCTATAAACATACATTAACGCACTGTGTTTGTCTTTCTTGGTTATGTTTTGTGAAAAAAAAGGGAAGAAATGGTGTTATGGGCGAGGAAGAAAACAGGGGTACCCGTTATTAGAATAAACTCGATAACCGAGGCAAATGAATTCCTGAAGCAGCATGCCACGTATGCAGTTGGGCTATTCGATAAATTTGAGGTATGTAACTATGTAAGTAAATATTATGTGAATAAAAATTATTTATTTTGCCTCTTCACACAACACTTCAGAGTCATATTTGAGTTGTTCTATAGAATCTCGAAGTATTCTTGTTTAATTTTTATAATCTCTTCAATTTCTTGATTATATCCTCTCGCTACTGCGAATCTGCACAAGTGTTGCTTGGATTTGATTCGGTTGATGATTTATCTTTAATGTGATAAACTGAATTATGGATAAAATACTTTATAGGGACCTGATTATACAGAGTTCGTAAAAGCTGCGGCAGCTGACAATGAAATCCAATTTGTGGAAACAACCAGCGCAGAGGTAGCCGACATTTTATACCCCGTGGCAAAACCAACTAAACCTTTCTTTGGTCTCGTTAAAAGCGAACCGGAGCATCACACTTCTTTAGGTAAGTTCATAAAGTTTAAATCCATTATAGGGACATAAGTAACAAGAGTTGCAATTCTAACAAGTAATTTCGTATCGTGTAATTACTCCACGAGAATATAAATTATTGAGGTTCACTATTGTTTGGCTTACAGATGGAAACTTGAGTTCAGACGGAATCTTGAGATTTTTGGAGAATAACAAGTTCCCGTTAGTTACTTTAATGACTGAGCTTAACTCTGCTAAAGTATACTCCAGCCTAAATAAACTGCAGGTTGGTCTTCCGTCAAGTTACAGTCGTCATTTCACATCTCTTAATTATATAAAATTTAATTAGCTCACATCTCTTAAAAATTAAAAATACTCTCAATAGAATCAGAAAAGGAATCTAAGAAACACATTAACAATTAATCCTGGGAGAAATAATAATCGATGCACTGTAGAAAATTGAATGAGTTCGACTCTTTTTTTCCTTTTTTTTTTTTTTTTTTTTTTTTTTGCGGGTTTCAATAAAGAATGCATCTTTGTAACCTCCCTTTGATATCAATTAGGTATATGTCTTTGCTGAGACTGATGACTTAAAGAAGCTTGTTGGAATTTTACAAGAAATCGCCAAGAAATTCAAGTCAAAGGTATGCTGTGTGTAATCTCTCGTTTTTCTTTTTCCATCTTTTATCTCTAAAAATCTTTCTATTTTTGCAGGTGATGATTGTAGCTGTAGACATTGGAGAGGAAAACCTTGCAAAGCCCTACTTGACTTTATTTGGTCTAGAAGATTCCGAAGAAACTGCTGTAAGAACTGTCATATTTTCCTACATTTCCCGTATCCTTTTTTTTATTTAAACTCGTTAACTTTTTTTTTTTTGTCTGTTTGTTTGGTCTACAGATTATTGCTTTTGACTACAATAGCAATTCCAAGTATCTGTTGGAGTCGGATCCCACATCAAGAAACATCGAAGTAAAACAATTTGATCCATCTCGTCTTTATTTTGCACTATAATTTTTATTTTTTTCTCGTCCAATCATTCTTTTATATATTTTCGTTGCAGGATTTCTGTTCGCAGCTTCTGCACGGAACTCTGACCCCATACTACAAATCACAACCAATTCCCGATAATGTGAGTTTCTATTTAAATGCAACTTAGAACGATGATTCTACCAACTTAACTTGAGATATGTATTCGCAGAATGTCATTAATTCGAATATTTTTTAATCTTGGAAAATATTTCAAACATCACAAATTGCAGAAAAATGCTAGCATTCTCACAGTTGTAGGGAAGACATTCGATGACTTGGTCCTAAGCAGCCCCACAAATATTCTTTTAGAGGTTTGTTCAACATTATTCACTACTTTCAAGATCATGTGGAGTGATCTAGAAATTTCTCGTATTTCTTACATAGTCGAATTCTTGATTTTATTCTATGCCTTAGGTTCACACACCATGGTGCATCACCTGTGAAACAACAAGCAAACAAATGCAAAAATTGGCTAAGCATTTCGAGGGCTTGGAAAACCTCATCTTTGCAAGAATTGATGCTTCAACTAACGAACATCCACAATTGCAGGTAACAAATACGATTATTGCAAATATAGAAATAAAAAATAATAATAGATAAATAAATAAAAGACGCTCGTCATTTGCAGGTTGAGGAGTACCCAGCGTTACTATTCTACCCTGCTGGCGACAAGTCAAATCCGGTAATTACTCGATTAGATAGTAAACTGTATTATTCAATTTTCCATCTTCGATCCCTTTTTTTTTTTTTTTTTTTTGTCGTAATAATAGACATCCCATATGCAGATAAAGTTACCTACTAAATCGAGCTTGAAGGAATTGGCAGCAATAATCAACAAGAATTTGAAAACCAAGGAACCTTTGGCCAAAGATGAGCTGTAATCTTTCATCGAAGTTGATTTAATTCGAGAGTCGTACGAGCAAAAAGCAGTATGATTAGTAGACACTTAACTTATATGGACATGATTTTATGAACTTATACTTCGAGAAACAACTTAAATACGTGTATAAATAGATCGTGTACCTGTAGAGAAATTACTGCCGTGTTCGGGAAAAAAATATTCCCTTGTAACACACCCTTATCTTTGGAAGATTCTTGTTGTCCAGAAGTTGAACAAATTAAATTTTCTTTTTACAAATTGTAGTGAATTAACGAAGTAATACTAATGTCTCGATTTTCTTGAATTAGAAAACAAAGTGCAAAATCTGAGGTTCAAAATTTTCGTTTTTGACATGTCAGCATAAATTTACACAATCACACGCATATATACACGAACAATCACACACAGTCATACATAACATGTTTACGATTTTTTTTTTTTATCAATTAACTTTGCCTAACACAGCATAAAATAAACCATTCGATTGATCTCTCTGGTAGGAAATGTTCTTCATTAGATAACGAAAGCATTCACAATGAAATACAATCTCTTCGATAAACACACGAGTTTACATCCGAGAAAGTACAAAGTTGAACTAACAAGGAAACATTAGGAAATCAATTCGATTTTTTTTCCCTTTGTACCTAAAACAAAAAAACTATAGTAAGTTACTCGTGCCCGTATTTACAAATGTCGTAAAACCACATGTACTCTTGTCCCTCTACTTCTCCGATTATGTTTGATATGCCAACCCAACCTGTCCCAAAAAAGACCAATAAATATTTCCTAATCCAAAAAAAATAAAAAAAATTGGAAGTCAAATGTTGTACGAATATAGTTAGTTAGTTACCTAGAGAAATTGCGCTGACGAAGATCGTGAAGGCCAATATAAAGATGATCAACGAAGCCCTCCTCAGTATACTTACCATCTTCCTCACTACGTGTTGCCCGACCAATGCAGCAAAAGTAGCCACTATAACGAAATAAAGAGCTGCAAGAGAGAGCATTTTTTTGTTTAACATATGATACTTTTTTATAGATAAAAAAAAAAAAAAAAAAAAAAAAAAAAAAGAAGAAGAATGTACCGTATGATGGAGGGAAACGGTGTAAAAGGTAATATTGTATTACGGACATTGATGAGGAAAACATCATGACTAACGTTGCTGTAGCACTCGAGACCTGTTATTACAAGTACTTGAAATTAATTAATTGTCTTAAATGAGTTTGTACTTTTGAAATGGCAATATCAAGAAAGTTCCGGAAACAGATGTTTCCAGGGCTATTCTACTAAGGCCTCGTTTGGTTTTCACGATAGTATGCAAAGATAAGATATCAGCAATCTTTTTAGTATCCAATCATATGTATAGTTGGCAAAAAAAATGGACTAACTACTCAACCAAACAAGGGCCAAGGGGATAATATTTTTGTTCACAATGACAATATACGGTTTAAAATTAAATCATCGTATTATAAGCATTATCGAGGTGAAAAGACAGAAATGCACCTGGGGTGGAATTCCGAGCTCGAGAAATAACGGGCCTAAAATGAAACCTCCGCCAAGGCCTAGCAAACCACCTACTATACCGGCTAAAATTCCGCAGCAACAACAAAGAATCAACTGAGGAATTGTCCATCTTACCCCTGATTCTCCAGTGGCTTCTATCACCTTCCAACCCTTATATAAACATACTGCCTGATATCCAGAAGCTCCAACGGCAACAGGTATCTAAGAACAACGAGAAAAAATAAGGATATGTTTAGATCATTGGAGAAAATATTTAATAAGGTTATGTATTGTTGTTGTTGTTTTAATGTTACCTGCAATAAGGTAAGTATCCAGTATGCTGCTGAACAAGTGGTTGTATAGTCCTGCAATAAAAGATAGAGGGCTTTATTTTCTTAATTTTTAATTAAAAAAATCGAAAAAGTGAAAAATAGATGGAAATTGAACGAACCTTTGTGATATGGAGTAAGCAAATGATCAGCCATACAACAACGAGAATGCTGAATTTCTTCCAGTGGACATTGTCGATAATCGAGACCTGTGATTAAGACTTGTTACGACAACCTCATAAACTACTTTTTTTTTTTTTAATTATTATTACATTACATCATTACCTTTGATGCTTTGTGTTCATTGAGTTGCATTCTAGTTTCATTAGTTGGGCCACTGAGTAGAGGCTTGTATGAAGCGTCTTCGTTTGCATTAGCTGATGCTCAAATCAATTAAAAAAAATATCTACTAAAAGAAATGGAATTTTCGGAAACATAAAAAATTACAAGAAGCATATATACTCACAATCGGATAACGAACGCCTAGCAGCCTCCTGTAATTAGAAACCAGAGAGAGAAAACAATGATCAGTCGAGAAATTTCATCTTGAAAAAGATGATATCAAGTAAAAAATCTCAGACAACCTTTTTTATTATGGTTTCTTTCTTCCAGGTCTCGATACCCTTGAGGAATGCCTTCGTCGAAGTAACTTCATAAAAGTAAAATAAAAAAATTAAATTAAAAGCACCTAATAAAAAGCTGCAAAATGTAGGCAAATATTATTACCTATGAAAAGAATAATCAGCAAGACAGTAACCATCCATTCCGCAAAGATCACATTGAAAAAAACTCCGATGCTAATTCCGAGCACTAGCATCGGTTGGAAAAGAAGAGCCAAATCATAATCGATAATCGGGAGATCACGTGTAGGATGACGCAGCTTCAAATTGTAATAAACCGTAGCTACTGCTGCACCAGTTATCATACCTAATCCACACAAAAAAAATAAGGGATATAATTCGTTCAATCATCGATTTCTAGACATGTTCGCCACAAAATTATCGAAGAATCTAATAAGAATCTAAAGAAACACGGAAAAAAGTCATCTCACGAGTCTTACATTTAGATATTGCAGTAGAAGATTTTGGATCGAAGCCGATAATCAAAGTAAGCATAGGGACGAAAATGCCCCCACCACCAACACCTCCTACACTTCCAAGAGCAGCACCGAAGAATCCGATGACTGTACCAGCAACAATTCTCCAACCGAATTCCATATCCTGCAAAGCTTCAAAACATAATATAAGTCCATTACGTTAACAAAATCGAACCAGAAATTATTCGACTACGCGCAATTGATCATACGAAAAATTTGAACTCACAGGCCAGACATGTGGGAGAGATATCCCCCTCAAGAAAGTGATTATTCTGGTGAAGTAATTTGGCTCGGAATTTCGGTCAACGGCCACATTTGTTCTTGAAATGACTTGCTCCAAATTCTCTTGAGACGAAACAGCAACAACACATGATAAAAGAATCACAAAAGTCAAAATCAAAGCCTTTCTTCCTCTGAAACCCTTCCTACATTCTGCCCCAACTTCAGCCATCAAAATTCCTCAAACCCCTTGTAGAAAAAATCAAGAACACCTTCTTCAAATAAACATATGCTAAATTCAAAAAAAAAAATGCAACAAAAATAAAATCCAAGAAGGAATCAGCACCCAGAACAATTTCGATGTTGACCAAGGTGAGGGAGGGGACAACTTTGTAAGGAGATTTTTGGTTGGGGAATTAAAACAAACAGGTGGTGGGGGTCAGGAGCTAGAGAGATTATTCATTCGACAACCTCAAAAAGGACAACAGCATGAATATGAAGAAGAATTAATGATCTTGCTGAGTCATGCAAATGGAGGCTCCCACGTTTTTTTTGCCCTCTGTTGTCTGTTTAACTCGCTTTCTACTGTATTTTTTTTATTTTTTGTTTTGGTCTGCAACTCTCTTAATCTGACTCATCCACCATTGATAAACAAAGAATTTTCACACTGTGTGTGGTGTGGAGCTCCTTCGTTTTCTTGAAGCTGTGGGTTATAGCCTCATTTATTAGCATTCAATTCTCACCAAAAACTAATACCCAAAGTAGCCTTCTTAATTTAAACTAAACCATTTCTTTTTTTTTGATTTGATTTGAAATAAATAAAACTTAAACAATTGCACAATTGTTTAAAAAACATGCACAAGGCAAGACTTGGTAATAAAGATGACAAGAAACATTAAAATACGGTGAAGTAAGGTTAAATTACGAAAAAACCCCTCATGTTTTGGTAATTACAATCATCTCCCATGATCAAGAATCTTTTCACACACGTTCATCCTTATAGTGTCAAAATCAACATAATCTTCTAGATCCCGTGAAATGTTCTCTAGTTCGTACTCGTTTTGTGCAAAAATGCAGTTTTTGATGCACCACAATCTGATATTCACAAGTCAAGAAACACATTTTATGATCATTTTGTTGCAAAATGTGGATTCCATCTTATAAAAGATTTCATTAAATTTGACAACAGCAGATGAACATACTAGAAGATTATTGACAAGGATGTTAGAGCTCAAAAATAATTTAATTTAATATTTATGAAAATATATATTATGACGAGGGCAACCGGCCAACTAGGGCTGCTAAAACTCCACAACACTGCATGACCACTGTATAGGGCATTTGTTAATTATTTTAATATACATAAGTATATACCAACTCCATTTTTATAATTAAATTATTGAATATTATATAGCTAATTAATGCAATAATTATGATTTTGATTAATTCATTAAGAGATTTGATTCACTTTTGTTACAAGTCTACTTGCCACATGACCCATGTACGGTTCACTAACTCAAACAGGAGAGAGAGAGAGAGAGAGAGAGAGAGATTGATTTGGAACTTTGTGAAGAGCAACTATAACGTGTCGAATATAATAATAACAATAATAATAATAATAATAATAATAATAATAATAATAATAATAATAATAATAATAATAATAATAATAATAATAATAATAATAATAATAATAATAATAATTAATAATAATAATAATAATAATAATAATAATAATAATAATTTGTGTTTTGATTTACTCGTCGGATTGGTGACTGATAGGTAGGTATCTACCAGTCTACTAGGACCAATAAAAAAAATTAATCATTAGTGTTCACATCATCAAGTGACAATATATAAATGTCAGCATCAATTAAATATTTATTATCTACCAAAAATTCAGATTGGATCTTAGTTTGACTTTCATCTATTCACCAATAAATAAGTAATCAATTAATTCAAAATCAAAAACATCAAATTCCTCTAAGAAATGCAATTTGATCATAGTTTTTTTTTTTCGTTTGTTATTTAATTATGTAATTTATGAGTAATGATGGTCTTTTTCTCGTGATTTATATAGTTTTGGAACGTAAATCAAGGCGGGACGCGATGAATATTGTTTTCAGCGTTAATGATATTGTTTTAACTTTGAAAGTAATTTTAACTATTTTTAAGGTGTAATTTGAGAAATCGTCATTACACAAATTTAATAGTTTTTTAAGTTAGTTTTCTGATACAACATGAATCACCAAGATTGAGAAATATATGCACTAATCAACGAATATTATCCATAACATTGATATTTGAGTTATCTAAAATTCAAGATGTAACTCACTTATGCATAATTTTGTCATCCAATATCAAATACAGCTGATTCAAGTTGCATTAAAAATCCAATTCAAAACACTACAATTTTCGTGTTCTGAATATTGCTAGAATCAGAGTACAAAGTCTATAAAATCACGTTCGAAGTTAGTATTCATAAAATTGAAATGACATTTAACATTTAAGAAAGAATTTTAGCAAAAGTGGCATGACATTCCCAAAATAGAATTAGTCACGTGATCTTCCGCTAAAATTGGTTCATCTTCATCACCCGCCACGTCATCATTCACGCCGACCACTTTCTTTCCTAAAACACCCCTACTATTTTCACCAATTCCCAACCCCTGCAATTGAACCAATCAAAACAATACATACGTATATATAATATATATTACATAAAATAAAAATAGCATTAATCTGGACAACTCAAACACGATGAACAACAAACACTGTTCAGACCGCAACTTGTAAAAACAGCAGCACAACGATTTAACAAACTAATGTACATAACAATTAACAAACAAATATATATATATAAATAATATATAATAATATAATATATTCTCATTTAATTAATATTTAATAACATAGTTATATTTTTGCCCCCCCACCCAAAAAAAAAAACTACAGAGGGTCTTGATTCATGTGTAGAACTTCGCTACTAGAACCGGAGGGCCTACGACCAAAGTCACTAGTGGGGCCACTAAACTCACTTGTGGTGTGTTCGACACTTTCTAAAGCCATCTTCCGGAACTTTATCAGATCTTCTCTGTACTGTGTTGTGTCGTAAGATATATCAAAATCCGAGCTCCCGTGAGAAGAATCGTATTTTCTGCTGTGCCCTGGTTTTAGACCCTCGTTCAACTCTTCCAGGTTTAAGTTTCCTTCTAATGCTCGTATTATCTGCGAGGTGAAAACATTGGCATTGTATAGTCACCACATCTAAAAGAAATTGGAACGGAGATTCCGATTTTGGAACAATGTTTTTCGTTTCGAATTTCGAAATTTCCGATCCCGATTTTTTTTTAATTATTGAAATGGAACATATTTAGATTCCGATTTCTGATCCGAATTTAATATCTGAAACTTCTGAAGAAATTTTTTTTGGAACGGAATTGGAATTAGTTTTTTACTTCTGAAAAATTTTGGAAATTTTCCACCCCTAATCACATCCTTCGTTTCCTAACAAACGGGGTCTTATAATATATATTGTATATTACCTGACTCATAGGTGGTCTGCGTCGAGCCAAATGACGCACGCAAACAGAAGCACATGCAACCATGCGAGCCATCTCGATGGAGTCGTAATCCTTGAGCAGCCTCGGATCAGCCACACCATCGAAGTTGTCACTTTCAAGAGCTTGTGTTAGCAAAGGCCTCGCCTGTAAATAAAAATAAAAATAAAAAATAGTAATGTTAATTTAATGCGTCCTAATTTTAGATTTAGTAAAAAAAAAATATATGCAAGTTTTTTTGCGTAGATCTTCGATTGAAGAAATGAGATCTCACCCAGTCTATGATATTATCGTCAAGGTAGTTTTGTGATTTATCGATCGGGCGGCGGCCTGTGATTAACTCCAAAAGCACAACGCCAAATGAGAAGACATCCGATTTATCCGTCAGTTTTCCGGTGAGAGCATATTCTGGAGCTAAATAACTGTAAATCATGCAAAAATATTAAGGCATGCATGTGTATAGGACAATGTGAGATAATAGCCTCGTTTGGCTGGTAAGATAAGATAAGCCATGATTAGTGAAATAATTAGGTCAGTTTTTATCAGTGCAATTATGGAGAAATGAGCTCTTATGTTTATAAATTAAGTCGGGAATTCAAAGTTTTGCAGCATAAGCAGAAAGAGAAACTCGAGTAGCTTACCCGAAAGTTCCCATTACTCGAGTAGAGACATGAGTATCGGTTTCCGAGTAGAACCTAGCAAGCCCAAAATCTGCAACCTGGTTTCAAATTATTCGAGGATAATAAATAACAATAAAAAAAATACGACATATGAATCAAACGAGGGTAAAATTTGCGGATATTAAACATGAGATTCATCTTAGCAACTTGCTGATGTAATAACTTGACATTATACAGCTGTGCAAAGAAACAAAGACACACACCTTTGCCTCGAAATTTTCATCGAGAAGAATGTTAGCAGACTTGATATCACGGTGTATGATCTTAGGATGACCTGCATAAATCATCGAATTTAAATACAACTGATATTTTTATAGAAAAACAACATTGAAATTTCATAAGAACGAGCAGGGTGACGAGACTCACAATCCTCGTGCAAATATACCAATCCTTTCGCAGAACCCAACGCGATTTTCATCCGAGTACTCCAGTTTATCGGAGATTTCTCCTTTGCTGCATTTTTTGCCTCTCGAATAAGAACTTGAACATATATTACACTAAAATGACAAATTACACCATCCCTAAATACATAATTATTGCTCGAACATAAACTGCAGAATACAATATTTTTTTTTTCTTTTACGAGGTTAAGAATTTCGTAAGATCCCCATTAAACAACCTCAAACATGCATTTACAGCTATACACTAGCTAAAAAAACATCATATTCTGACAACTATCTGACAAGTGCAAAGGATGTAATAAAGTCAAGGCATTACCATGCAAGTGAAACTCCAAAGTACCGTTTGGAACATATTCATAAACCAACAGTCTCTGAGTCCCCGAAATGCAGTGCCCGACAAGCGAAACTAAATGCTTGTGATGAACACGGCTTATAGTTTTCACCTCCGCTTGAAACTCACGCTCCCCTTGACCACTCCCAACTTTCAACTGCTTAATCGCAACCTCTTTTCCATCACGAAGAAATCCCTTATGAACATATCCAAATCCACCCTGACCAAGAAGGTTAGTTCCCGAGAAATTTTCGGTTGCAAGCGCAAGTTCTTCATATGTGAATGTTGTTTCTGTGGAAGGCAAACTCGAATCATGGGATTCTTGTGAAACGAGCTTTGCGCCATTATCGAAGTAAGGCAGTGTTGGAGTCGATCCACCCATTGAAGACGACTGAGAATTCGATGAAATGCCGAACGGAAGAGTGGGCTTCGGCGGCCCAACTTGAGGGTTGTACAGTTGGCCACGAAAAGGGCCGTCTACAAAAGAAAACGTGTTGAGTTGAATCGAACTGAATGTACTACGAACAGAATAAAACGATCGATATTACCGAATAAACCGATATCTTGAACAGAAGTGAAAACAAGATTGTGGTCTACTTGTTACTTTTTGAGCAATTTTTTTACCCTTGTCAAAATTCATATTTACAGTGGTTTGAAGGGTGGGTGAAATAACTACATGAAAACCTAACCTGATGATTCTAAATTATTAATTTATTTTTTGTCTGTATTAAGAAGAATCAATTAAGATATAATATAACACCACAAAACAAAAATCTCAGAAATTTGCGTCTATGAAGTTTATTTGTTAACCTTTGGGTCCCTGTGATTGATGAGGAGCAGAAGCAAATCCATCGCCCAAAAGAGCGCTCATCTTCTTCCTCCTGTACCAAAAGACGAAAATACCCACGCAAACCAGCACAACCGCCCCGCCTATACCTATCCCCACTCCCAGCGCCACCAATGTAGTCCTGTTGCTCGATCCCGACGGAGGAGTGGCCACCGCCGCCGGGGAAGTGACATTCTCCGGGGGAGGAGGAGGAGGAGGCGGCAGCAGAAGAACCACCGGCGCCGGAGGGCCGAACGGAGACGGCGGTGATGTCGGACCCGGCGCAGGCCCCGGCGGCGGAGAGGAAGAGGCCATTGCCGGAGTTCAGATTTTTCCAGCAAGCAACCAAACGCAGCGCGTGTGCTCTTCCTCTTTTTTCGCTGATTTTTTTTTTTTTTCAATTAATTTTTGGCAGGATTATTTCTTAAGAGGGGAAGCTTTACAGTATGATGAGTATGGTAAGTGGGCGGAAACGGCGTCGTGTAGGAACTTTTCACGGCTGTGAGCTGGGTAGCCAGAGTGACAGGTCCAAGGAGAGTGAGATGACGTCGTTTCATGGCATGCCTTTTTTGAGAAAAAAAATATAATATATTTATGGCTTAATCCTACTTTGCACCCCTTAAAATATACCAGTTACACTCGAAACAAACTAATAGCACTTTGCACCCTCGAAAACAATACATCATGCATAATGCAATGCACATGAGTTTTTAAAGCTTAATAAAGATAATTTAATATTTTTAGTGGTAGTTAAAAATTATATTTTGTATCCAGAAAAAATATTTTACGAAAAACAAAAAAATCTTTTAGATATTTCGTTATTAAGTTATCTGGAAATCATATTTTCTTTCAGATATTTCTACCTAATATTTTCACTAATTACAATAAAAGATCTATCAATCAAATAATTTAGTGATAAAGGTTTATTTGATCTTATTTTGTAAGAAAATGTATTTTTTTTTTCGATATCTGGTGTGATTTTTATTTTTCCGCACTTTGTGCGCTCGAAATTAGGTTGGAGGTGGAAGAAAATAACAATTTAATTTGTTAATTTGCACGCGAGGAAAAAGAATCAATAAAAAATGAAAAATGAATTATCATTTGTTATTCAATTAAGGGTGTATTGTGACTGATTTATTGTGTTTTGAGGTGCAAAGTACTATTATTGTTTTTTAAGAGTGCAAAGTGCCAAAAAAATTCATTTCAAGGACTGAAAGTGGGATTAAGCCATATATTTATGTATCTATATTTATTTTTCTAGAAAAGCTTCCTTTTGTACGCGTATGTAGTGGGTAGGAGAAATTTGCGTTTGGGACAAAAACAACGTATAAATAGTCCCCGTCACGTGCCTCCCGCCAGAAGCACGTGCTCTCGAATTTGGTAGAATCATTGCAACATTCGTTACACTTTACACAGTATAATAAAGAGTTAGATTCGAAATAATATATGTTCACGATTTAATATTCTCTCAACCTACACCCGGTGAAATACATCGACTAATTTACAAACAATTACTATATACATGTTAATATAATATATATGTATACACGAATAGAATATATATATATATATATATATAACCCGATAACAATATCGAGTGTAGCAAGCATAAAAACAAACCATAACCGTCCTAAGTTATCAATCTACATCCAATGAAAACTCACCATGAATCATTGAATAAAACTGTATGGATTTAACAACAATGGATTTCCATAACCAATTTCCAGATTAGAAATAATATATATATATATATATATATATATTATAAGTTCAGTAACTTAGTATAGATTTGTGCCCCATTCTGTATACCTAATCTCAAGTCACTCAAAGAAATTGTCTTTTCACCTGGCCTGTCGCTTGCCACTTTCTTCGCCTCGATCAGCATTTGATCGAGAACATGTGCATTCATCATGGACCGTAGATTTGCAGGGGTATAATGGGCAATCATCCGTGCGATATCGACGGTTCCGAACGAAGCATCCAAATCAAAGCCGCACAACAAATCGTGATCCCCTTTATGACTTGCCTTGTTCTGAAGAATAATAGCGAGGTCTTCGCAGTTCAAGTCGTCAAATTGTAATCTTGCTGAGAATCTTCCGTACAGCTCGTGGTTGAACTTTATGTATTGATTTAAACCCTTGTAACTTCCAGCAAGTATAACTGAAGATTCGCGTTTATCCATTACATCTATGATTTCCTCTATTGTTTTCGAGTTGACAGGCTCTTCATCGTCTATGTTTACGAGGAGCACACCCCCTTCTGCATCTTTTATCTGAAAAAAATGTCGATAAATTTTCTCTATTATAAAGTGTGGTTTATTGAAATAAAACTTCATCGATAGTTAGATAGGAGTTAATTAACCTTTCGATTCCCTTGCATTTCAGTCACAGTGTAAGAAGATAAAACTCCAGCCAAGTAAAACAGTTTACCGAGAATTCTAGCTACCGTTGACTTGCCTGTTGACGTAAATATAGAAAACCTCAAGTTAACATAATCTACAGCAAACGAAATAAAGAATAATTTGTTTTAACAAATTAATGAGAGTAAAAGGAGCATAATCTCTAATCAATCGGTTAAATCTTTGACATTTTTGGGGAGGCATACTATCAAAACCCGAGCTTTTCAACCGGTTAGCCAAACAAGGAAACAAGATTAATCCCTTCTCATCATACTTTATCCAGTGAATCAATTGCAAGAAGGCATGGAAGCGTTTATAGTAAGCTACGAAGAATCAAATTAGGTTTCCTGATTTTTCAACTAATCTTTTCATTAAATTTTTTCCTTCATGAATTTTCTTACTAACCTTAAAAAATATTACAGCTGGACTCACGAATGGTGGCCAATAAATCTTTCCATATGTAAACTAACTTAGAGATAACAGCAAATCAGTTGCTGTGAATGATAAAAAATTCTCAGTGGCCAAGAAGAATTACTAAAAATATATAAATCACTCCTTTTCTATTATTTACGTTTTTGCACGAAACAATTAACTACTAAAGGGTTGTCGAGTTGCAATTTGTAGCTAATTGTACAGCATATAAACCTTCTTCAACTCTTTCAAGCTGTCTTTCTATTCTTCTAAGTTTCTTCCTTAATTCATCGACTTAAGATTATAGCTGATTAATTCCAATAATCCGCAGAGGAGATACCAGTATACTAGTCGCAACAATTTC
>NW_012194881.1:1298397-1358785 GCF_000504015.1 Erythranthe guttata | reverse complement strand
AACTCAAATATTCAATGCAGATTATCATCACTTAGACCTTGAGTCTAATGTATTCAATTGAGACTTATAGTCTTGAAATTTATTCTAGGCCTCAAGCCTTTATATTTAATATTCCTCCACATAAGTTTGCAAGTTTCATATTTAAATTAGGCTTTAATTTGAGCCTAAAATTTATCAACTTCGAGTTCTTTTTTTGATTGATAGAGCTCCCCCCCCCCCCCCCCCCAACAAACACATTAATAATTATTTCATTATTGTTTCCATTTCTTTTTCTTTTTAACTTCGAACATCCGTCATCCATAATAGAAAAATAATCCTAAAATCTCAACCCGGATTCATAAGTTCTACTGGAAATCAATTATCCATAAACTGAAAAAAATTAATCTAAACCATCACTAATTACCCTAACCAATCGGATAAAATACAACAAACACACATTTTTTTTTCTCTCATTAATAATGCCCAAAAAATTAATCATCCCCTCTATTTAAATTTCAAACATATCAAAAAAAAAAGCTATAAATTGATAGAATTTGGAGTTTTACCAGTTCCATTATTCCCTAAGAACACCATATGAAAGGGTTTTGGGGGCACAACCCTAAATCCATTAGCAGCGTCCTTCTCCGCAGCAATTATCTTCTCCACAATCGCCGCCAACTGATCCTTTATCTCTCTCAACCCCACAATACCAGATATTTCATTCTTCACTTCATCGAGCTAGTGAAAGAAAAACCACCAACAAACAATCGGGAATACAAAGTTAAAAAAAATTAAAAAAAAAAAAAAATTGGGCGGGGACTGAAATTGAAGACTGACATACTGTTGGGGTATCTTCATAGTAAGTATCGCACGCAATAATCGACATTTTTTTTTTGCGATTCTCTGCAGCTGTTCTATGTGCTTGATGTTTTCTCCGAGAATTTTCCGGGGGAAGAGAGAGAGACTTTTGAGCGGGCGGGTGTTGTGTAGAACGCTTTTGCCACGTCCCTTCAGTAATTGAATAATCAGCTTTATATTTAATTTAGAGTAAAAAGCAGTTTGCCCCCTAAATTAAGGGCCGTTTTGCACTTTGCCCCCCAAACAAAAAAAATTTGCACGTTTTTACCTAAACTCGTTAATTCGTTGCACGGTGCCCCCTAAACTCGATTTTCCGGCAATTTTAACCGGAATGTTAAAACATGTGCTTTGCACGTGAGATTTTGAAGGGTAAATTCGTCCCTTCACTTACATTTTTAATATTAAATACAAATAAATATTAAAAAAAAAAAAAAAAGTAAAAAGAATCAGCTGAAACCACCGTCATTCTCACCCTTCTTCCTTCACTCATCAATCTTCCCATTCTAGCCTGATTCGCCAAGAATCATCTGAAACCCCCATCAAACTCCACACCACCATTTTCTATGCCATCCCTTAAAAATAAAAATAAATAATAAAAAAAAATAAAACTCAGTCATCCATCCCGTCGCCCACACCACCCAGCCAAATCCAACCAGAAGAATCCCAAACTATCATTCCAATAAGTCCCCAAATTTTCCGAAGACCACCACCCCAACTCCTCCATTCACGGCCATAGGTAAAGGTGATGATGATTTGGAATAACCCGAATCCGGACCCATTGATTCCTCAAGTATTCGGCTAAGATCTGTACAACCAATTGAAGTTTTCGGGTCTCCATATGTCTCAGCCTTCGTATGCCGACACCATCAGTGCGAGAATTAATCCATTAGCCTCGTCTTCGCGTCAAAACGAAGGGATTTGGGGGCGGGTCTCCTTGTCGGATTCGGAAGCTGTGGAAACTGGTCAACGGAGGGTAAGCGAAGAACGGGAAAATAAGAATTGGAAAAGGAAAGGAGTAAAAAAATTGAAAAAGAAATGAAGAAAAGAAAAAGAGAGACGGAAAAATGGGGAATTTAAACACCAGTCAAGTGTTGGAAGTGAAAAGACAATTTTAGCCCTGTCAATCTCACGTGTGGCTCACATGCTCATAATTCCGATGAATTTTGCCGGAATATACCATTTTTAGGGCATCGTGCAACAAAAAGATGAGTTTAGGTAAAAACGTGCAAAAAAAAATTGTTTGGGAGGCAAAGCGCAAAACGGGTATTAGTTTAGGGGGTAAACTGCTTTTTACTCTTTAATTTATTATAGAACAAGTATAATTAATGAATTAAATACTTATTAAGAAAAAGTATTATTAATTAATTAAAGGCCCTAATGGGCCTACGTTATATAATAGTTAATCGGCCCATTGGTCTGCCCATTGAGGTATTTTACTAATTAAACATTTTTTAAATTTTATTATTATCTTTTTTTTTTAATAAATGGAAAATTTATTTCATTAAATTGGAAGAATTTTAGATAACTTGTATTTTTTCTTATTTAATTTTAAAATATATATTCATAGGTAATAATATATGTGAAGTGTAAATAATGCAAATACACATTTATTTGATAATTTAATTTATGTTAGCTAAATATTATTTTTAATAGTTTTAAATATTTGATCATAAGTGTACTATATATATTGCTCTATTATATCATATGCATGATTATAATACTATATGCACATACATAACATTACTTTATTAAATTTTAGCTAACTTTTATGAGGCAATTTGTTAATACGTTCATTTCTTGCACCAAAAGGCGAAATCCCTCGCCTCCAGGGCCCTCATCCCTTGTCCCCAGGGCCGGCCCTCATCTCTTGGCCCGACAAGGATTGATGGAGGAATGTAAATCATGGTAATTCAACGGTCCATTAAGGTAGCGGACCTGAACCTGGTGCCCACAAGGAACCAACCCTCATTGGAGTTGAAACTCCCACACTGCGGCTGCCAGAATTCGATCCTAGGACCTTGTACCAACTTACCACCTCCGGAACCAGTTGAGTTACACCCATGCGGGCTAATACGTTCATTTCTAATTTCATTTCATATTTTCGCGTTTTACTAAAAAAATCATCACTTACTTATAGAATTTAAACTGAAAATAGATAAAAATATTTTCGTCCTCAGACTCACAGTCATTAAAAAAAATGATGTTTGTCTACCTTTTCATCTATGTCTATCTATCGACTCTCGTTGATCGCCTAATTCTGCAAACCACGCATTGAAAAAAGTTGTTCTCATATGTCCCAATCCTTCCATTCAGTCTAAGATGTCTATTTCGTTTCAGATTCTCGAACTAAGCTGTCTTTCTATTTTAAGTATTGACTATTTATTTTCATTCTAAACTCGTCAACTAAACAGTCTATTTTCAGTATAAGACTATAAGTTGTCAACTAAGTTGACGGAGGGGATTTTTAGTAAATTCAAAATATTCGTACAAGCTGTTAGCTATACAAAATAACTAAAGGAATTTTAATCAATTTTCCCAACTTTTAAATCGTATTATTCTTACATGTTAGTTAAAGAAATGTAAAATGTAGAATCGTGTAATATTTGATTCACAGGGGGCATAAATGTCAACTCACAAGGGCATCGTGGTCACTTGTCGTCTGTCGCAGAGCGTCTTCACACGAGTTCAAAACCAGAAGAATGTGAAATTACTATTCTAGACACGGTCTCCATCGCCGCGACAAGTGTCTTCTAGTTATTAGCTGAGCCGTCAGCTTCTAAAACCAATTCCAATCAATGCTGATTAATTTAGCAGTAATACAAATCCCTAAACCAAAAAAACAGAGAGGAGAATTGGGAATTGATATTCTAGGGTGAGAAAGCTAGAGAGAGAAAATGCTCAAAAGCTCGTACACACATACATACATACATTTGATATTCCCCCACGCGCGCGCACTGAAAACCTAAATGTTCTATTGGATTGGTGGTCAATTTTAATTGGATGATTGCGTGACGTGTTCGCATCGAGTTATTCGTTCTCTTCGATCCTTTATCCTGCTTTGTTTGGGTTGTGTTTTTTTTTTTTTGTTAATGGAGATTTTTGCAGTGATAGTTTGATTAATATGGTTTCTGGAGTGTTTGATTGCAAAATCTCGAGTGATATTCCATTTTTTGGTGTTAAATTGGTTGATTGAGTTTTTGATGAGTATATGAGATGATCTAAAAAGGTAAAAGTAATTACCGGAGGTCTGGAAAAAAAATGAGCGGCAACGAAAAGCAAACGGTGGGCGTTCGAGACCTAGCTGAGGAGGCAAAGAAGCGGATTGTTTTATTGGTCGTATGTGTTGTTGGAATGTCCTACCTCATGTCATGTAAGTGACCTTTTGTTCATCCTTGGTTGTTTCATTCTATTTTGGTTTTCTCTAATTTCGACGTAGAATTGTAGTTTCACTTAGGTTGTTTTATGTTTCAGAGCTCGATTAGGCCAATGCATGTAATTTATATGTTTGTGATGCATTTAAAATCAAGGAGCAACTTGTGTGTCATTTCTTAGTTATCTGAACATGTAGGAATTCTGGATGGTATTCACTTTTTTCATGTGTTTTTCTTGCTTCTCGGAGTGGTATTAAGATAAGTAAATTGAGGATAGTTGCACATACACTAAGTTTGAAGAGAGAAGCAATTTTGAGATATAAAACTATATCTGAACTAATTTTAAATTTGACACGAATGGCAAAGCTGTAGTTAGTCCACTCCAAGAACGTTTTGCAAGTCTATTAAAGTTTGTTGATGGTTACTTGGATGTACATGTGCGTAGGTGCACTTAGTTTACTCTTCATTCACATGCCATCCTTTGCAAAGTGAGTATTTGTTTTCTGGTCGGAAGATTTATGAGAATCACGTGACTTACTTTCTTGATTTCGCAAGTTGTTACATTTTAAATTTTGTTAATTCGGTATATTAACAGTCTCTGCATTGTTGTTTGGAGTTCCAAATACTGGATTCTTTCAGTATACCTTTAAAAGAGGATATGGGAAGTTATAAGTACATGGGGGTTCATTTCTGATGTATTATTCTGCATGACTAATTGACCATGCTGCTTGTAAAACTAATTGGAGAGCTCAGAATTACTGTTGTGTAGTTAATTTCCAGATTCAGTTCATCTGATATATTCTATATCTTCTTTTTGAAAATCTCTCAGAGTGAAATTTGTTCGATTGAGATTATGCATATAAATTCTATAGCTAATAAATTGCATAACACTTTTTTTTTGGTTATCTTCAATGTTTTTTGCTGTTTCCACTCTGTCTGTTTTTTTTATTTCTGTTGAAAACTGCGGATCCATTTATTTGCAATGTTGCAAGCTTGGTTTCAGTTGCCTGTGGTTATTCATTTCAGAGACAGATAAAATTTTAGTGTCATTATTACAACTTAGTAATCAAGCAGCATTACCATGGACTACCTAGGGCTGAAGCTGTACACGAGCCAAGGGATGGTCGTGGATCTTTTAGGTCTATAGCATACACTTTTCTTCCTTTTTTTGAACTTCTTTTGTAACCAAAGTCATTTGGCAAACTGGTAATGGAAAATTCTTTGTATTTCTGTTGATCAAACGCTCATATCAACTCAAGTACCACCTTTTTTTCCGATGAGATAAAAGACTCAACATCTAATTTCTGCAAGAAGACTTATGACTAACCAATGATGTTTCAATTAATTCGTAACAGTATGTGGAAGTGGTTACCTCAAAGCATTTTTATCCTTGGTGCAAGCTTGTGTGAATTTATGTTTCCCATTTTCACACTACCATGCAGATCAATTCCTATTTCATTTTTTTGGTGGGGCGAGGGGTAGAGATGGTAAAAAATATTGATCGTAATTGTGCAACAAGCAGCAAATGCATGACCTTCTTTCTAATACATTAACGCACACTGGTTTTATATTTTATTTTTATTTTGGCAGTAAATGAGTAATACAATCTCTGATATGATATGAATGATACATCTCTGATCCGCTATGGGAAGGTTTCATTTGACAATTATCATGCAAATTGCTTGAAATAGAAAGAAAAAATTCCATTCTTTTAATTACACATGGAATGTATCCCTCCCTCTATTTATGAGGTATTCGATGTTATCATTTTATACTTGGATCTTAAATCATATATATCATCTATAAATCCTAACTGAAATCTCTAAGGGGAACACGGAAAGCATGTGTTCTTTTTTTTTTTGGCGCGGGGTGGGCGGTGGGGTTGATAAAAAGAATCTTGTGATCATACTTGTGCGGCAATCAGCAAATGCATGGCCCTCTTTCTAAAACCTTAACTCACTGGTTCTTATATTTTATATTTACTATGGCATTAAATGTGGAATACAATATTTGAATATGAATGGTACATCTCTGATCTCCTATCGGAAGGTTTCATTTATTGTGCGAATTTTGTCTGAAATAGATAAAACTCCCTTCTTTTAATTACACGTGGACCGCATCCCTCCGTCTGTTTATGTGGTGTCGAAGATTATCTTTTTACATTCGCATCTTAAATCATAGATTATCATTTATCAATCCTAACTGAAACCTCCAAGAGGAATAGGGAATCCATTTGTTAATCTTATTTTGCATCAAGTCCATAGAATCAGATATGTTTTTGGTAATTTATATGATAAAAAGGTTTCAAAATCTAAAATATTTGGTTGCGCAGCGCATATTGGAATAATATTGCTTACCCTAGATCTCATTATCAGAAATTACTGATTGTTTCTCGATTTTTAATAATCAACTTCCAAGATTTTAGTTTTATGTCGAAATCCCTTAGCATCACATACCTATTCTTTTTTTCCTTCTCAGTAACAAGTGCATCAGTTCTAGTCAACTTGCCTGCTGCTCTGTCCTTAATAATCATAATGCGCTACATGTCTCTGGATTTTGATATGCGGAGGAAAGCTGCAACTTACAAAGGCAAACAAATATCTGCAAACAGTTCTTCCGAAAACAAACCGTTTGAGGTCCTCAGAGTTCTGCCCGAAAGGTCTGACTGGAAGCACAAGGTGAATTCCCCTATAGTTGAAGATGCAATTAACAAATTCAATAGCCATATTGTGTCAGAGTGGGTTACAGGTCTCTGGTATTCACGCATTACTCCAGATAGACAAGCTACAGAAGAGCTTGTACTGATCATGAACGGGGTACTTGGAGAAATTTCAAGTCGCATGAGAAATATTAACCTTATAGATCTTTTAACAAGGTTCCATCTTTGGATATTCTTCCCAATTTATTATTATCGACTTAGGCTCTTGAATGGCATTCTAACGAAGTATTTTCTTTATATCATGCAGAGATATCATCAATATAGTATCTACTCGACTGGAGCTCTTTAGGGAAAGTAAGATAAAGATTGAGAAGCACCAAGAAAGATATTTTACCACAGAAGAGCTGGATATCGAATTAAAATCTATTCTGGCTGCTGAGAATAAATTGCATCCCATCTTATTTTCTGCTGAAGCTGAGCATAAGGTTGTCCAACTTTTGGGTTTTTTTCATTGCAGTTTGACAACTATAGTAGAATGCATGGTTTCCCTGATTGAGAAATTTTCCTTTTCATTAATTCTCTGGATCATGGCAGGTTCTCCAGCATGTTATGGATGGCCTCATCGTACTTACATTTAATCCTGAAGATCTGAAGTGCTCTTTATTCCGTTATATCGTCAGGGAACTTCTTGCGTGTGTTGTAATAAGACCGGTACTGAATCTCGCTAATCCAAGGTAAGTGAACCAGTCATTGTGATTTCTTAACACACATTCTTCGTGTTCTTTAACTCTGCCAAACTTGGTGTCAGGTTTATTAATGAGAGAATCGAATCTGCAGTTATTTCTTCTAGAAAAACTGATAAAGAAAGTAAGGCAGCACAAACGGCATCACAGTCTAGAATAAATGCAGTTATTTTACCCGAACACACTCTGCAGTTTCCGGATCCTTCTGTTAAGGGTGTAGAACTGGTACAACTGAAGCAGGATCAGAATAACAAAGCTGCCAAGAATCAAGCACCAGATAATATGAACGCAAAACTTCTTTCTAAGGATCCGTTGCTTTCCATGGATACACGGTCTACCCGTTCTTGGAGTTCTTTGCCAGACGGTGATAGCGGTGAAGGAAGAGGTGTTCAACGACATCCCTCTGGAGGAGAATGGGGTGATGCGCTAGATGTGTTTTCTCGCAGAAAGACCGAGGCCCTGGCTCCAGAACATTTTGACAATATGTGGACAAAAGGAAGAGACTATAAAAGGAAGGAAGACATAAATCAGCTAGTTGATCCTTCGCCACGAAGCTCTTCGGCCGGGTTATCTAATTCAGGGGTTCGGTCAAAGGTTCTTTCTGAACAGAAGAAAAAGGAGCGGACCTCAACTTATCAAGGCACAGGGGAACAGAATACTGCAATGTATGGCAATTTATCAAATGAAAGTTGCAGTGATGAGGTAGACTCCTGGAGCAGTAGCTATACTGAAGATGATGATACGAGCAGTGCTATGGGTCTTGACTCACCCGGTGTTAAAGTTTGGGATGGTAAAAATAAAAGAAATTTCAGCCATATTCATCATCCCCTTGAAACCTTTGACAGGCGTAGTGGCCGAAAGACCAGCAAAGGTCAGTTCCATTCTAGAAGATTGCAGAAAACCAAGTCTGCAAAGAAAAGATCTAGATCCAGCACTCAAAATGGGCATGTCTGGCAAGAGGTTGAAAGAACGACTTTATTAGGAGATGGGCAGGATTTATTAAAGTCCTCCAAAGAAACTCACAAACCTGGAGACTCGAGTGAGGAATCCGAGACAGAGCTGTTAGGTAGAATTTGTAGTGGAGCCACAACTTCATCATCCATGTCCTTGGCTTCTTTTCCTGAAAGCCAGAGTCTGGCTGCAAGTTCAGCCAAAAATTCGATAATTGCTGATTCGTTTTTTCAGTTGAGATGTGAGGTACTCCAGTCACACCTTAAAATGACCTGCCAATTTGACTCTGCTTCATTGTCTGTTTTATGCTTGAGGATGTGAAGAATGGGAACTCATTTCTTTTTGCAGGTACTGGGTGCCAATATTGTGAAGAGTGGGTCCAAAACATTCGCTGTATATTGCATATCTGTTATAGATGTAAATAGTCACAGTTGGTCTATCAAAAGAAGGTGCAATGATATTCTATTAACTTCTACCTTTTATCTTTTATTCCTGCCAAGAGGCTCCTATTTATGGAATAATTTGGATTAACAATGCCCATGTCCAGGAATCAAATGTCCTCATTTGAATAGACAGAGTAAATGATACCTTTTACATCCCATTCAAAATTAGTGGTTGTGTATCTTTGTAGGAAAGAAGATAATAAAAACAATGATGGAGATGTTGTGTCCAAACAGAGAGAATATGTAAGAATGCTGTTCATGAATGTCAGTCTATTAGCTAATCTTGTTTCTCTTGTTTACAGGTACCAACATTTTGAGGAGTTACATAGGCGCCTTAAAGAGTTTCCCGAATATAATCTCCATTTGCCGCCAAAGCATTTCCTATCAACTGGTCTAGATGTATTCGTCATTCAAGAGCGATGTAAATTACTTGACCAGTATTTGAAGGTCATACTACTTTACTTGATATTTATGTCTTTTCCCCTATGCCATTGGGTTTGCCATTTTTTTTACATTTTATATATTTGTCCAGTTGGTTGTACAATTTTCCATTTCTGAACTTCCTGTAAAATAAAGAAACTGAAAGTGGGTGCATATGGCATGCAAGTAAAAGCTGACTGAGCATTTCTAACATGTTCCTGGACCTTATAATAATCATAAACACACATTAAGTTGTTTTAAAGTTCATTAGGTGTTGTATATTTTTCTCTCATATGGCAGAAGTCGTGAGTTGTATGAAGTTTACTCTGTTTGAACTTTGAACAACATAAATTAAGGCTTAAGAACTCTCAAGTCTCAGGTTGTTTTTATTAATTTTGTTCAACCTGGAAAGTGAAGATACCCTAGATACTTTGGTATTGTTAAATAGAGAGGCTTATAATTTTGTAAGAGCTTATAGTTATTTCTAGAGCTTATAAGATCTTCTCTTTGGACACATTCAATACCTAATAAATTGTGAAACATCTTATACGCGATCTTTCTTATGATATTCACCTCTTAACATAATGTTATCTGCTTCACACACTACTTTCCCTTAAGCTGACAGTGGTTATTGATCACTTGATAATTACTTGTGTATGAGCTTCTCTACCCTTTACATGTTATGCATCATAACTTGGTCACTGGACTGCAATGAGTTCGAGGCCATGCAGGATTTTTTTATATCTGCTTGTTTACCTACATGTGTAGAACTGTGCTCTCTTGGAAGTCGAACCTTTATGCTTTCTGACATTCAACTATTTTTCAGAAGCTTCTGCAGCTTCCAACTGTTTCCGGCTCCATTGAAGTTTGGGATTTCCTCAGTGTCGATTCTCAGGTTTGATATATTGCACATACATTTTCCAACACGTCAGAACTCATAAGCTTTATAATACCAGTTAGTCTTCTGCCTCTTCGTTAACTTCTAATTCTTCATATCCTCAAAACTGCAGATGTATATATTTTCAGATTCATTATCCATAATTGATACTCTTCCAGGTGAATATCTAAACAGCGTGTTTTTGTTCAATGTTTCTTGTTGTACATTTCCACTGTTTAAAACTGGTTTTGCATTTCAGTGTACCTAGATGAAACAGTACGTAAAAAGAACAAGGAAAATCAGGATAATGTAAGGCCAGTATATGATCCATTATCCTCCAGAAAAGAAAATTCCAGTAGCGTTTATGATGGATCAGGGTTGAGAGCAAACCAGGCTCTTTCTTCACCTAGAAGGCCTGAGAAAGAATTTAAAAAGGCTTCTGAGAACTCAAATAGTGGTTCAGATAACACAGAGCAAAAGAACATAAAGCCCTCCAGAAACTTGGAAAAGACCGGAAATAGAGACCAACAAGAATCGCATTCTGTTCCTAGCGACAATGCCCCTGATTCAGCCATTCCGAGAGAGGTCATTTACAAACATTCTTTGTTGACCCTATTCTGTTTATTGGATTCAACTGTCTGAACAATATTTTCTTATTGCTTTCATGTTATGCACAATGTTTGGTATTCAAAGTTTAAGCATTATCTCTTAGTTCTGATGTTGATATTGTTGTTTTCCGGTTTTTGTTCCATCTAAATAGTGGGTGCCACCAAATCTAAGTGTTCCCATATTGGATTTGGTCGATGTCATTTTACAACTTAAAGATGGTGGTTGGATCAGGTAGTAATTGTGTATAAATCTAAATCAAGTTGAAGTAGGAGTTGGTTGTATACGTTTTCCGTCTAACTGTCTTTCTTGGCTTGTGCACATTTGGAGTTGTTAACAGGAGAAAAGCTTTTTGGGTGGCCAAACAAGTTCTACAATTGGGAATGGGTGATGCTTTTGATGATTGGTTGATTGAGAAAATCCAGGTTTTGCGTAGGGGGTCGGTTGTTGCTTCTGGCATTGGGCGGTTGGAGCAGGTAAATTTGATATTTCATATTCAGATTTTTTTTTTTAATTCATCTAAGTTGGCTAGTTTCCCATTTGAAGTAACATTCAAGCAGTTCACAATGTCTAAATTTTATTCATAGCAACTTGTGAGTCGTAGCATCTTATGAATCTTGGTTAGGGAATTGGCAAATGTTGCATATGTTTGCTGTTACAGTTCTTCCATGACTAGGAACTCCTGATAATTTTATTCAATAACTGGTATAAATAGATACTATGGCCCGATGGAATCTTCATAACAAAGCACCCAAGGCGACAGCGACCTTCACCTGATAGTCCACCCAAGAATTTGCACGAGGGCAAACCTTCAACTCCATCTTCACCGCCTAAAGTAGAAGATGCCTTAAAGCTGGAGGAGATGCAAAAAAAGGAAGCTGAACGGCGAGCCAAATTTGTATATGAACTGATGATAGGTAATGTTTTAATTTTGCCTATCCAAGAGTTCGATCCTGGTCATACTTATTCTGATCTTGAGTGTAATTTACTCCTCGACCTTTGTTTGGAAATGTTAATGGCATCATAAATACCCTGCAGATAAGGCGCCAGCTGCCATTGTAGGCCTTGTTGGACACAAGGAATATGAGCAATGTGCAAAGGATCTCTACTATTTCATTCAGGTTATTAGACTAAACTTGCATTTCCTAAAGCTAATAATGTTAAACTAGTTTAACTTAAGCATCATTCGTAAATTAGATAAAAGATTGGCCAATAATTAAAAAGGAATGATTAATGAGATCTAGCCCTACCAAGTGTTAAGTACTATATCAGCCCCAGTTGAAATATTTTCCGCCCTCATGAATCGTGTTTATTACCATACATCAGCTACTCTGTATTTCGAATGCGATTGTGTTGCTTATAGATGAAATGGAAGCTGTTTCCGAGATACAAAATCATACTCATGCTTTGCTTAATCGTTTCAGTGTACCCTGCAGCTATATGGAATCATAACTAATAGATTGATTATGTTGTTTGTACAGTCATCTGTTTTCATGAAGCAGCTAGCATTCGACATTCTTCAGCTGCTGCTCTCGTCCGCTTTTCCGGAGCTCGATTCTGTTTTCAGACAGTTGGAACAGGACAAACACAAATTCGGCAGCCTCAAACGTAATTAGGTAAAGATACAAAATTGCCAAAAGGTACAAGAAAGACTTCCCTTTTGTTTTCTAAAAAAGTTGAGTTAGAGTTGCCAAACAGGCATTGTGTATAGATGTTATATTGAAGTACATATAGCTGTTCCATTAGGGGAAAAAAGAAATAGTTATTATGCAGCCATTCTGCACATCTCCCAGTCAATCATTTTTGAATCATTCGTCGGCTACCGAAACAAGTGGCATACATTTGTGGTGTTGATTCTGCTATCATTTTTCTATAATAGTAAGTAAACCACATTTTGTTGAAGTCCTTTTGAATTAAAAAAACTAGTCATGTTTTTATTCGCCATTAATGTTGTACATGATATAATGAGATGCAAATTAACCAGTCAATACGAAACACTTTTGTAACAAACCCAGGATTTAACATAATTTCATCCCGACACGGCGACACCTACACTAACTATTATTTTGCAGCATTTTCTGTATTAATAGAGCAACAAATGGTATGGATCAAGTATCTTTATTTGAACTCTACATTGTGTTTAAGCCAAGGAATGCGTTATCTTAAGGGTAAATTGTCCTCTCTTAAAGACCATTTTTTTAATCGACCCTTATTGCAAATACCAAATTTATCGCCTACATGACGAAACAAATGCATTTCTCTAAAGTTACTGCGTGCATATTGAGAGCACCTACAAGACACAAGCATTTATAAATGAGTAAAAAGCAGTTTGCCTCCTAAACTAATGCCCGTTTTGCGCTTTGCCCCCCAAACAATTTTTTTTTGCACGTTTTTACCTAAACTTGTGTTTTTGTTGCACGGTGCCCCAAAAATGGTATTTTCCGGTGATTTCCGTCGGAATACTAGACATGTGCAAATCACGTGAGTTTGGCAGGGGCAAACTTGTCAATTCATCGTATTCTTCATTCCCCTTCTTCTCTCCCAACGCCATCCTGCATCCTCCATTTTTGACGCAGATTTTCTCCCCTGTGATATTCATCTTTCTCACACACAACTGAAGGAGTAGATTTATGGACGCGAAAATGGGTCGAAAAAATTCATCGAAGAAACCCAGCACAACCTCTTTCATCCCTACCCGTATCTCCGCCTTCTTCCACCACTTCCACGGCGGAGCAGGGAAGAATAACCAAGAACATCCAAAGCAGCAATAAGCTTTGCCGCCTCATCCAATTACAGCGAACATTGAGCAAGAACTCGACGACGCCGACCGATTTCACCTTCGATTTCAGTCGCCAATTGGAGAGAAGCTCGTTGCCCGCCGACAAACTCTTCAACAACTATAAAATCAAACCATTAAAAACACACCCAAGGTTTCACTACGATCAAAACAAGCCCAAAAAATTTACCGAAATCCCCCAATTTTTTTATCGGAGAAGCATTCTCCCCCGAAACAATTGTGCCACAGATTTCGACCTATTTCTCACAGCCATGGATCAAACCTATAAAGGAAAACATCAAGAAAATAGGTGGTGACGGATAGCGAGAATGGCAGGAATGGAGGCGGATCGAATCGGCAGCAGGGGGAAAAAAGATTTTCTGGTTGGGGATGGATTTGGAAGTGGTGGTGGGCGACGGGATAAGAAGATGATACCTTCGTTTTTATTTTGTTTTGTTTTTTTTTTCTTTTTGTTTTCTGTTTTTTTTATTTTTTTTTTTTGTTTTTTTAATGATTAATTCATAGTTAATATATAGAATATAAGTGAAGGGACGAATTTACCCCTGCAAATATCACGTGCAACACACGTGTTTTAACATTCCGATCGAAATTGCCGGAAATTTCAGTTTAGGGGCACCGTACAACGAATTAACGAGTTCAGGTAAAAACGTGCAAAAAAATTTTGTTTGGGGGGCAAAGTGCAAAACGGCCCATAGTTTAGGGGGCAAACTGCTTTTTACTCTTTATAAATTATAGCAAAATAAAGAGTGCACAAAATATCATCACTATTTGTTTGAAGCGCAAAAGTTGATCTCAAATTGAAATTAATGGAGCATTAATTCTCAAGTAACATAATTGATTAAAAAATAAACAATTCTCTGAAGGGACAAATTTCTGCAGGGAACGAGTATCATATTCGAAGTTGATAACTTAATCCTAATGCCAAAGAAAAGAACAAGCAAAAAGGCAAATAAGAACCGGAAGAGAGGCAATCGATTTACGTGGATCAAAGACTTAAATCAAATAGAAGTCAACTAACTACATTTCTCAATAGCTAATTTGCAACCAATAGACATGTAACACGAGTGCCCTATGTTTCAGCTAATCTATTCTAGTGCAATTTCAGTTGAAAATCGAACGATTATATCTTCATTCACGACAAAGGAAACAACAAGGTTAACGCATGGCACCCTAACCAACTTGCTAAAATTAAAGAGAACAGACACAAACTCTCGAACCAACAGTAATAGAACCAGAGTTCAAACCCCCAAAAAGACGGTTGCTTTGCAGTATAGCACAATATCAAACACTCCGAGAAAAGAAAGATAGTTATAATAACGAAAGAAAGCACATAAGTAAAAAAATGGTCTTTGATCATCCATAATAAGATGCCCAACAAAGTACATCAACAAAATCAGAACCAAAACTAAGTATCCAACAAACGAAAATTGGAGTTTCAAAATTAACTTGCACTCTAATTCTTTCGGAATACGAATGGAAAAGTACAATCAAGAGAAGCCTACACTTAGGCAGAAGCAGCAGCAACCTTCTTCCTTGGTGCAGCTTCAGTACCTATATCCATCGTGCCAAAAATTCCTCATCAGTAATAAAATAAATAAACAAAATAGCATTCATAATTCATCAAAAGATTTAAGAAAAATCGCAAACCTTCTCTGAAGTTGGTCTTGAATCTGCGGGGTACGTTGCGAAGGTACCTCATGCGTCCAGTTCCGGTGGTCTTTCGGCGTATAGCTTTAACACTCCAGTTATCTAAATTCCAAGTTTTAACAGAAACAATTACGCAATGAAATCAAAATATGGTTTCGATAACAATGTAAATGCCGCAATTAAAATCCAAAATAGTTAAATACTTATCAAATAATTAATCCGCGGATGCAATTAATCAAATAAGAAGAATCACAATGCATAAAATGCAGCATAACGAACTTCATAACATTTGTATTAAAAAAAAGATCAAAACTTTCAAAAAACAATCGGGGAAAAAAAGAGGGGAAAATTGCATACAGGTCCTCTTGCGGGCGGCGGGGTAAGCGCAGGCGGAGCAGCGGCTCTTCTGAAGGTGAAAACTGCGGCGGCCGCACCTAACACACAGTGTGTGTGTCTTGTTCCTCCTCTTACCGAAACTCCCCGTTCCCTTACCCTAAAACATTTTACACACACACACACATTGCTATCAAATACTCACAAATTCATCGACAATTAATTAAGCAGATAAAGAAATGAAAAAAAAAAAAAAAGGATCGTATATGAATTAACAGAATTGAGAAATTCTACCATGGCTGTGAAGTTGCAGAAACAGGCTTCCTCGCTGAGCTGAAGATGGAGAAATGAGAGCGGAGGCGACGAGAGTTTCTTTTATATCAAGGGTTTTTAGGGTTCTGTTTTAATGAAAGAGAATGGGCTTTTTATATGGGCTTTTCGATTGGGCTTTTCTGTTGAGTAATGCTTTTTAATATATTATTATTATATATATATTTGGGGTAATTGGCATTTTGAACCCTCCAATTATGCTCATTTGGCATTTTGCACCCTTAAGTTAAAAATATGGTAGATAGCACCCTCAAATTAAGATTTTCTTGGCACATTGCACCCCAAGACAATACTTTTCTGCACAAAATTTGCGTCCGAAAAAATGAGTTTACCATAGTTCAATGGGCAAAATGGTCAATTATTGTTAATTATGCCCGTAAACGAGGAAGAATATAAATATTTTATGTAATTGAGAAGGTTGGTACTTGGTAGCGAATTTATTCACAAATTTACTCTTTCATTCCCCCCAAAATCATTTTATTCTACTATTTTTAGGTTATGGGGTGCACTATGCCAAGTAAAACTTGAGGGAGCAATCTGTTATATTTTTAATTTAAGGGTGCAAAGTGTCAAATGAACATAATTGCAGGTGCAAAATGCCAAATACCCTCTATATTTGTGTTGTATATGATAGTTAACTTAACTAAACTAATATATACGATTTTTCGAACAAAATATTCAGCAAAATTCTGAGATTATATATAGATGCATGCGTTGAAAATGAGATCGATTGCGAAAAACTCGAACATGTGAATTACAAAGTTCGCAATTGGGAGATTTGCAGCAAGTAAATGCTACAAACTCGTAAACTATATGGAGTAACGTCGAAATAAAAGTAGGCTAAAAATACATAGGTAATGTATAACTAATTCACGAAGTTGTCGTAAGTAAACGGCAAAACACCGATTTCTACGAGATTTCCAGTTCCCCTCTGGGCTCCGAAAATTTGTAATAGACAAAAAAAATTTACGTAAAAGGAAGCAAATACGAACATGCAAACTGGTAAAGTGAACTCTTGTAAGCAAATTAATGATCCGAAAACAAGCAAAGACGACCGTGTTTCAAAATTTGTCCCAAGTCAATTATAAATAGATAACGAAAAAAACGACGATATATAATGTAAAATAAAAATTAAAAAAAGACAATTATTCTGTGACATCTAACTGCATAGGACTCGACTCGCAGTTAGCTTCACTCCATTTCAATCGAAAGCGGACACGGTTACTCTCTGGCAACTCACATTCTGACATGGCCGGTTGCCATTTTTGTCCACTCGTATCGAAACTTTCAATCCTGAATTTCTCCAAATCATCTTGCATGCGAAATTCACCGTCTCTCTTCGTTAGAAAATTGCACAAAAACTCGGTCAATTCCTTCGAAACCCTTTCTTCTTTTGGAACTATAATCGTCGGACGACAAATACTAAACAAACAATTTAAAAAAGATGGAAACGAAGATAAATGACCCATACTTAATTCCAATCGCTTCACCACAACAGGTGGCTTATAATTATTATTACCGTCGATAACGTCTTGTCCGATGTCGAGAATGGTTGTCGGATTTTGAGCAACACTTAGAAAAATTTTGGACCGTCTTAATTCATGGAGCAGCGTACTTAACCTATGGAACCATGACGAAACATCGTCCAAATTGTCGTGAAGCTGAAGCCAAAAGGTTTATACGATCTCCAATAATTTGTCGATATCGGTTCCAAAGTGATGGATGGGATAGCGGATCCCGTAAATCGAAATTTCGACAATTAGCGGGCTGATACACGTAGCTGAAATCGCTCCACGGGAAAATGATCGTAAATTCTAAAGGTTCGAAGGTGCCGGAATTTGTAGCACTGAAGAGAGGAGTCGAATTTAATCAGCTTTAGGGTTAGATTCTCTAGTTTACCGTACCTATCATGGCAGAACCGAATCTTACTGCCGCTGATGTAGATCGTTTCAAGCGCCGGTACGTGGTGGATTTCGACCGTGCATCCGTCGATTTGGTGAGTGTGCTTGTTGATAAAAGCGAAGTGCTTGAGATATTTGTGAACGAGCTTGACGTTACGCAACCCTCTACATTCTTGGAACCATGGAACCACATCGATACGAGCAAAGGGCAGCTCGTGATTATGTTCTCGAAAATATGTCCGTCGGTGAAGTACACGTCGCGCAGACGAAGTTTCTGCAGACGATCGAAGAGTATCTTCTCGTCGAGGGTTGTGTTTTGGCTCAACTTGCATCGAAATAAATGTAGGCTCGTTATCGCTTTGAAAAAGAAGGCCGAGCCGAGATGAACGACGTACGAGAAAGGTTTGGAAGTAGGTGCGGATGGGTTAATAGCAAGAAACAACTCCTTCGCACAGAGAGATGCTAGGGTTTCGATCCACTTTTCGATAAAAGGAACCGATTTGGGATGCGATACGACGAGGTGAAACTCCTCGATGCGATGATTGTTGCGAATATCGAGGTGGTGTTGTAGAGCTTTGGTCACGTCGGAGGTGAATAATCTTGTAACGGAATTACCCGTTTTTTAATTTTCTTTTATTATGTTCCAAACGACGCTGTTTTAACTTACTTAAACGCGTCCGCGCTTTTAAATTTTATTACGTTTTATTTCAATAAGAGAGGGAGGTCAGACGGTGTCGTTTTGAGGAAGCAGCATGGGCAGCATCACATGCACACTGCATGTTCTGAGCTGAGGAGAGAGAGCCGTTGCTTTATTTCTATAAATGGGCAGACACACACAAGGAGAGGGCAAGCATTATCAGTACTCTAGTCTAGCTTAGTTAATGTAGAGATAAGGTAGAGTTTTGGTTTCTTTATCCCCAAGTTTGTTCTTCTTTTTCTTCAAAACTGTAAACCCTATTTTGCACTTTTGAATGAATTAATCTTTCAGCCAATTTCAATATTATTTCCGAGAATTCAATTGTTTATTGAGGTGATTCGTGACAAATCTGCTGCGGTGAGGTCCTTTGTACGAGGGTGATGTCTCGTCGTAAGAAAGATTCAGCCGGTTGGCCCAGAGAAAACCCCATCGTTTCGACAAGACGCAAGTTCGAGCTGTATCGTTTTTCGACATGAAGTAGAGTATGTTGTGCAGTATTTCTTCCGGAAGATTCGATATCCTGTCCGTACGACCACCATCTTCAACTCTTTCATCTGCTGCGTTTTCCATGAGGACAAGATTCTCAACTCTGCAAACCCTAATGGGATTAGGGTTTTTTTTGTAAACCCTAATGAATTATATTTTATATGAATAACGAAAACAAACGAACGCATGGCTGCATACTTGTGGGCTGGGCTCGACAAAATATCAAAGTCAAACCAATTTTTTTATATTGGTGTATAACCTGAGAGACCAGTACTGCAAATATACAAATACCACAACTTTTAACTACCCCATTCTTTTTTTCCATATACTAACTTTCAAAATCAAAATATTTATAATGATGGTGCAAAATTTTCGATTCTTTTTTTCCATATACTAACTTTCAAAATATTTATAATCATGGTGCAAAATTTTCGAGTAATCTAGTAAGAATATGTTTTCTGGTTGTGAAGAAAATATATTAATTAACATTATTGTGTCCCGATTGTTTCATGACCATTTCTTTCCTGATTTGAGTCCGATCACTAATTCTTCCTATTTCCTACACCATAGTGCTGATAGTGATGTCATTTTTCTTGATTTTGCTGTCAAATAATATGACTGCATTTGTGACCGCCGCTATTTAACGCACATTCTTTCGATTCTTAATGTGAGTCCGGTCATGCTAAAGGCTTTTTACTAAAGGTGAGGATTAATGACGGCGGGTTATTTTTCAAATTTAAAAACATTGTCGTAAATCTTTCCATGCTCTCGAATATTTCCTTAATTCTTTCGAGTTTTTTCTCATTGTTTATACCAAGTGAAATCTTAACAAATGGTCTTTCCATGCTCTCGAATATTTCCTTAATTCTTTCGAGTTTTTTCTCATTTTTTTATACCAAGCGAAATCTTAAGAAATGGTTATGGTTCTCTTAATCTAATGACTATAATAAAACTTTTATTTATTTATGAGAAGAAAATATCTAGAATAAAATGGTTATATATATTTCTAAGAGAAATCTAGACTAAGTTAGAACATGTGTATAATGGACTATAATTTATACAAAATGGATTATTGGACACATCTCCTGGAACATGAGTTTAAATATAAAATGCATAATAATGTTACTATAATAAATAGTATATTGACTCTACAAGTTTAGCCTTTGTTACTATGTCATGCTTATTGTGACATTTGATTCATATATAATATATATAAAAACATTATAATAAAATCAAAATACATTTTTTTCTGCATTACATAAACATTTTTCTACTCAATTGTCATGGTAAAACTGTCTTTTTTTTACCACCAATAAAAGCACACGAATCAAGTTCTCTTACAACACCTCTGCAAAAGAATTGGGCTGAAGAATTCAAACTAGATTTCTTCAACTTATTAAGCCTATTAATTATGAAAGGCCATTAGAAATAAAAAAATAAAAATAAAAATATACATATACATAAATATAAATTCTCACAAACAAATTTACTGATCAAGGTAGAGTGAATTGGAGGCGGCAAGAAGAGCAGCTCCGATTCCCGAGCCGTCATTAGAGTGCTCCACCACAATAGTGGCGGCAGCTTCTTCTCCAATTAGCTCGTTCAAAGTGCTTTCCAAGCACTCTCTGTACTCTGTGTAGTGTTCGTACAGTCCACCGTCCATGGCTATAACCGTCTTTTCACCACCTTCTGTAAGGCTGTCCCTTCCCATTTTCTTCAACACCCCCAATACTCCGGCAGCAGCTAAACGGGCCCCACGTGTGGCGACTATGTTGCAGAGCTCGACTATCACTCTCCTTGTTTTCAGGGAGGTGTTGGATATCTAAGTCAGGAGAAAAAGAAAAAAAAAATGCAGTGTGAATATAATGTATGATTTCTGAAACTTCACATTTCCGATTCGTTTGAATTTTTCAAAAATAATTAAAAGAACAAAAAAAAAATCTTGAAAATATTTAAAATATTTAAAATATTAATATCAATATACATCTATTATGTATGTTATATTCAGGGGTGAAAATTGGAATGAACCTGCAAAATTCACCAATTCGAAACGAAAATTTTCGACTCTGAAATATAATTTTTATTTCGGTTTCTGCAATTCTAATTTTTTAAAATTTACGGATCAGAATCCGAATAGAGTTCTTAACTCCCAATCCGATCCGATTCTAACCCCTACATAATCATACACATAAATGCTATTGAACAATTAAGCAAATTTAAACATTCTGTTTTTTTATAGATTACCTCCAATATATCCTTTAGTTTGCTGCCCACAACTCTCAGATCAGACGACGAATCATTATGAATCGCCGACATATCTGGTGTCCTGCACATTCACCATTCCGTAAGATAAATTTACTCAAATTTAAATTTAAAAATAAAAAAATAAAAAACCCGTCATGGATTACCTCAAAACGAAGGGAATTTCAAGTTTGGGCGGAACCACGTCACCGAAGAAGGAGGCTTCGACAGCCATCTTAAGTAAAACTCTCCGTAAAATTTCCCCCAAATACATTCCAGAAGTTAACTTCTCAAATATCTGGGAGAAAAAAAAACGAGAAATTGATAAACAGACGGAGCAAAGAGCATATTCTTAGCCAGGGTAATCATTTCCACTATAATCGAATTTAATTAATAGTAAAAATTTGTAAATTATCGCACCTGTTCACCAGGGTTTAAACTTTCGACATCTAATGCATGGTCATACTCAGTAAGCGGAAGATGCGATGACCTGAAGTTACCCCACTCCATATTTATAACCTGGAATATTATCACAACATAAAAAAGCATAGATTATCCCTTCTTTCTTTTTTTAATTTTAGATTTTATAATGTAATAAAAAAAACGAAGTAATTTTATTACCATTTCGCCAGATTGAGGCAAAGGACCGTGCCACTTGGGAATTGCTTGTGCACGTTCCACGTAAGCAGCATTAGTTCCTGTCCCCAATATAACTGCTACAGCAACATCGTTGTTTGTATATCTTCCTCCAGCTAATGTCCCGATTGTATCATTAACCTAGTATATTTATTTCATCGCACATTTAAAACATGGGCATATTGGAATATATTCGATCTTTTTTGTGTCACTATTTCAGTAGCAAAAGAAAAAATATCGCACCAGGGCTGCTACACGCATTTCAACACCCTTTCTTCGTAAGGCTTCTGTTAGTTCTGCAACGATATCTTGGCCGACCTAATAAACATTTTAGACTTTTTATCAGAATTAAAAAATGCATTTTTTTTACAATAAACGGAAAAAAAATGATCTGAGGAGAGAGAAATTACAGCGTCATCAATGGAGAAACCCTTGGTCCACCTAATAAGAGTTCCGGAATTTATCGAAGTTTGCATCACGGGAAACGAGAAAGTGAAACCCAGTTCCCTCTGCCTGCCAGCTGGCTGATGAAATCTTTGTTCTTCTTCGTCGATAAAACTCGCGAGTTTTTCTGCAATATAATCGAAAAGTGCCTGCAAATATAATCATTTTTTTTAAATCTTGAAATGTTCGGTGATGCCTGGAAAAATATATACCAAAGCAACAAAAATTGAGTGTTCGGAATGAAATAGTTTATTACATCTGAATTCCCACACATTAATGCAGGGGGGATTGATGCCTCGGCAAATTCTTGATGAATAATACCCTCTTCTCTGCCTCCTAATTCAACTCGCAAGACTCGGAAATTTGTTCCACCGAGATCTAGTGCGTAAAAAACTCCTTTCTCATTGCTAAGACAGAATAAAACGCGAATACAAAAAATTGTTTTAGTTACAATCAAGATAGGAAGAAGCAAAAGCAGATCATGCTTAGCGAACATACATTGTAAATTACTATGAATTTTATTTATTGTTCCATCGATGATTAAAGTGAAAGAATCAACTGCACCATAAACCACTGCATAAAGTTCAATAAAGAAACCTAATTTTTTGTTAGCTGGAGCTTGGATTTTATTATGACAACAAACTACACTTCATTAAATCCACTTCAGTAACTTATCGTAATCTCTTGCAGCTGGAATTGAACCCCATACTATAGCAAATCAAAAATTCCAAAAAACGAAAAACACGAGCACTCAAATTTCCTCTGCAATTACCAATTCAACAATAAACAATTTCCAACTCAATTCGAATCAGCTGAACAACTCAAAACTGCTCCAAATTCCCTTTTCCAGAAAAATATCAAGATCTACATTATCCCCCACATTCTCAACAAACAATCACAATTCAATCATCATAAATAAAATAACAAAAAAGATCGAAAAAAAATCGATTTGAATTTACCCAGTGGGGAGACTATCGACATAGCTGATAAGCATCTTGAGCTTGCTTCCACCTTCAGATGCCAACCCAGCATGCATCTCAACAGTCAATGCATCAGCAACCTGCTTCAATTTCCCCTCGGGGGTCCCACATTTCTCCTCAAATTCCTTCACAATACCCATAGCACGTGCCCACCTACCGGAAGTCTTCATCCGCTGCCTAACCACCAGCGCCGCCACACCCACCACCGCGGCAGCTCCGATCACGGCCGCACCCACCGCCACCTTCCCCATTCCCTCCTTCATTTTCCGAATTAAACTTTTTAACCGATTAAGATTAAAAAAAAAATAAAAAAAATTGAAACTATATAGAGGGGTTTTCGGAGTGGATAAGGGAAGAAATTGACAGAAATTGAAGGAAAAATCAATGGCGGTTTGGGGAGGATTTTTGACTGACCTCAAAAAAAAAAAATTGGAGAGAGGAAAACCTCTGAAAATATTTTTGTGTGGATTAATGGTTTTTCTTTTGTCTGATGAAACTCTCCGGTAACGAAGCTTTCCTTGGTCGCTATTTTAGGGAGCTTTATTTTACATCTTTTATTATCTTTATTTTATTTTATTATTTTTATTTTTATTTTTGTAATTGGGGAAAAGATTTTTGTTGTGATTTTTTAACTTTTTCTTACCAAATTGAAGTTGGCACGTGAGAAGTATAGCATGGAATGTTTGTCTCAATGTTTTATTTTGTCAATAGCGTTGTGGCGATATTTTCAGAATGCATGCTAATATTTAGATATTCCACTTTGCCTACTCTTGTAATTTCAATTTCTATTGATATTTAAATTACTTTTCCAAAAAAAAAGAAAGTTGGTAGCTCTAATAACATAACTTTAGGGTTTATTTGATGTTATACACACTGACATATGTCGGGTCGGATGGTCGGATGGTTACCAACCGTTGATGTGCATGTAATTACACACACGTCCATGTGTATATATATTTAGTGGAAAGGGTGTACTATTTCATCTCATAAAATTTAGCAGGCAATAAATAGATTATGCATATTTTATAATTCAATGTTTTGAAAATCGAACCGAACAAGCTAATAGGTGACGGTTGGACTTTGACCCTGATTCAACTGGGTCCAACCGATTTTTTTATGTTTTATTTTATAATTATGTACACAGACATTAACTCATATCCAAAACATATTTTCTTTCATTTACTCATTCCCAATTAAAGTGTAAATCAATTTTATTTTTCTTTGTAAACTTGAAAATGCAAGAGTATAAAACCCACCATAATAGGAAACCAGAGTACCAAAAACTGTTAAATATATAAAAAAATGTCATTAGATGTTACTGATTTACAAAGTCAAAATTAGCACAGTTGCAAAAAATGAGGTCAAACCTCATTAACCACCAAAGCAAAACCCTAATCTTAGTCGAAAATCCACTAAATATCAGCCCAAGAAATCAAGAGCACATTGAACCCTCGATAACTTTCGCAATACGAGATTCTTTTCTTTTTCTATTTTTTTTTTCTCGTTTTTTTTCTCATTTTTTTTCATTTTTTGTTCTTTTTATAATTCAGTAACTGTACATGTTATAGCATGTCAGAAGAAAGTCTAGGGAAGGATTTGCTGCTGCTTGATTTTTCGTTCTTCCTCTCAAGAATCGAAGATTTGCCTGGACATATAAGAAATGTATGAAATCCAGCAACAAATTCGATACTTACCCGATATGCTGGCTTTTCAGTAATGTAAACGGTGCGCGTTCTACCGATATCTTCTTTCGTTCAGGCATTTGAAGTAAGACTTAACCTGTTGCTGCATTTGGTATCAAAAGAACCAAAAGTAAAAGAAGCATGAAGACGAAATAAAAAAAAAATAATAATAAAAAATATCGATTTCTCAATAGAAGTTAAAAAATGCATGGAGTTCTCAATTGTTTGTAAACATGCCTCATCACATTCGTCTGCACAAGCTCCGATCCAACTCCTTCACCAGATTTGAGAACCATTGCAACCGTAGCATTAGGCTTCACAAGAACAAAAGCAACACAGAACGATTATTTCTTCGATACCAATAAAAGTAGTAAAATTAAAATTAAATTAAAGAAAAATGTGTTTGTTTACCTCTTTATCCCTATCAAGCTTCATGTCTCTCCCATTAGATGCGAGGCGCACATTCTTTAAAATCGTGGGGTCCACTTGTTTATTCACTCCATCCACAAACACGCACGGTCGAATCATTGAAGCCTTTTCCACCACTGAACTTCTTGCACAAATACGCTCGGACAGAACTGAATCTTGCAGCTTAGGACCAACAGAAGCCCGTTTCTCTGGGCTTCGCTCCAACTCTGGTCCGTCAATTTTTTTCCGTTTTAGTACACTTACTGTAGACATCTTATCAACCTGTAGTACCTCATTAATGGGCTTGGTATTTCTGTTTCTTTTGTAGCCCTCTGGATATGCATAAGAGGGAATTTGCTTTCTACGAACATGAGAAACGTATATTTCCATGCCAGGTTTCCTGTACAAGTAGGACTTTATTTGATGCCTAAATTCATCAACTGTTTTACGGATATCAAACTGCTGGCCTTCTTGTACCACCTCTCCTTGCTTTCTTTGTAAGCCCATGAAAAAGGCACTGTGAGCGCACTGCTTTGAAGAATCCGCATAGTCACGTGGATTAGGATGGCACTGTAATATTTCACCGGTGTCGCGCTCTATCTGCACACATTTCAATAAATAAAAAATCATATATAGGAAATAACAAGATTACCTACACTTGTCAAAGAATACTGTAGTTAGGATTGGATTGCCGTATTACCTTCAGAATTAGCTGTCTTAGACGAGATTCAACCCAACCTTTCCAAGAACGCAAGTCATCAAGATCGGAAGCAATCATTTCAACTTGCAGAAAGTTTTTGTAGCTTTCGAAGAATGAATATGGTTCAAACAAAGCACTCCACTTCAATTTATTCAGCTCGATGTCCTGTAAATAAGTGTAAAGGGCAGATGATTAATAGTCGGAAATACTTGCACAACCAAAAAAAAAGTGGAAAGAGATTTTACCTCGCAGATATTTTTACCAAATTGGAACTGTTCCAACATAACGCGGAGAGTGCTTGCTGAAACATTGTAACTAGAATTCATGCAAGGGTAGGCAGGGGTAATAATTGGCATGAGATGCAGTCCATCCCAAGCATTTATACGAGGATCCCATACAGTAAATCCAAGTGCATTGTGCTCTATTTCACAAAGTGTCACGGCATTTGGCCAACGCCACATCGTATAGACTCTGAAGAAACGATACACTAACATACTCGGATTTGCTTGGGGATAAAATTGACACAGCCGAGCCACAAGAATAGCCCAGTTCACACCACCAAGAAACCCCATCACCTGAGATAATAGAGTTAAAATTATGTTACACAATGATAACCAAACATTAAATATCCCATAAAGATGGGGAAATAAAATAGTAAAGCTAAAATAAATATTACTTACATTCGAATAAATTCCACGTCTCTTAGCCCAGAACTTTAGGCATTGCAGTGTCGTCCGGAAGTTCTGCGCAAAAGGATAATGAGTTAGGCAACTAAAAACACTAAAGAAGTAAAAGGGTAGCATACATAAAAGACGGCTAACAGAAGACCACAAACATCGGTGGTAAAATACCTACCTCAACGTTTGGAACAAGTTTGAGAATCTGATCTGCTACTCGGCATCCATTAAGACTACATGCAGTTGTTTCGTCGATGTTGTACAACACAGATATATTTGAGATGTCGAAATCCTGGCAGATATTAGTAATTTTATGTCAGCGAAGTTTCAAAAAAACAACACATTATATCTAAATTTGCACATAAACGTCTGCAGTTTATTTCCATTATAAAGCAATCCACTGTATACGATATAAAAAATGTGAAGGAAGACGTATCACAATAATAAAAGTAATTCCAGTTAAGTACTGCTAGATATTTATATACAAGAAACTTGAAAACTTACGTCTGGAACAACCAAGAGAGAAACGCTTGCATATAGGAGATCAATTGGAATCCCGTCAAACTTGAATTTCATAACAGGCACACGGGCATCAGGTATTGGTTGGAGTTCGGTAACTTCTTCAATCTCGTTTAAAATGCAATGGAGTCCATAAAAAAAGTCTTCCTGGCAAAGCAAAATCCCGATCAGAGCATATTTAAGATATATACAAAAGATCCAAAATGAAAAGTTTGCAGGCGGAAAGTACCTCGCGATTAATGTAGGATGGCCCAACACACAAAGTATCAATGTCAGATCCAGGGCCATGTACCTGCAAAACCACACCAGAGGTTAAAATACAGATGTAAAAAACTAACAAAACAGAACAAGAAAAATTCAAGAAAATTAAGACTGCATAAAATAAAATAAAAACTACAAAACTAAATTGCTAAAATATAATATAGAGAAACAATTTAACAAGCGTGTCAAATTAGTACATATGTTGTCGGACACACGGGCAACTAAAGAACGAAAACAGACAAGAGACTTACGAAGTTTCTTACCCCGAGTCTATACGAACCAAAGGTAAAAATAGCGGCGTTGGCATCTTCCACCATTTGATCACTGTATCCCTTTATCCGAGTAAGCTGTTTCACCCAAACTTTCACAATCTACAATACAGCAACAGGATTAATTCAGTTTAAGCAAAGCCAATGAGTTAATATGAAGTCGACGTTATAGAAACGGTGAAACACGAAACGAGGACGAAAAAAAATAGTTAATGGAAGTAGCAATAATACCTGCTTAAGTTTTTCGAGAACCAGTTCCCTCTTCGCAGATTCTTCCGCACTCTCATAAATTCCCGAATCCAGCAAAAACTAAAATCCAAAATAACAATCAGCAATTAAAATTTTCAATAAATTGTTCTAATAATAATTAAAAAAGAAAAAAAAAAGTATCACGCAAACCAACCTTCTGCAACTCCCTATTTCTATGAATATCAACATTGGTCGGCCCCACATGAGACAACGATTTCGTCACCCCCCAATGCTTCGACGGCTGATTTTGCTCTGGCGGCGGCGGCGGCGAGGAAACGGACGAATTCGGACTATTTGAGCCAGCCATATCTCCAAACTAAAAAAAAAAAACCGGCGCAAAAACCTAACCCAAAAACCTAATTTAAACCTAAGTCCGGCAAACGAGCAAAAACCTAAACCCCCAATACTTCGAATCAGAAACTCAGATCACCGCACACAAACGAAATTCGTAAATCAATCAAGGAAAAATCAAAAATAAAAAAGGAATAAACCCCATAAACTGGAGCGCATTGAACCCTTATATAGAGGAGAATTGGGCAGCAAGTCTCGTGGATCTAGCCAATTAAAAGCCCTAAAACTTTCCTATTCGGACAAGGAGGAACGATTTTGCGCGTGAATTCTATGAGTTTGGAAGGGGAAAGAATTCCTTCGATTGTAGTATTGGTGGTGATGACGTGGAATATCACCGAATTAAAAGGCAAATATATATATATTTTTTTAATCTTTCCTTTTATTCTTTTTTTTCTTTTTTTTTTGGGGGAAATTTGAGGAGTGTGGTGGCCACGTGGAAGTGGGTCGTGGCCACGTGGAAGTAGATCGTGGACTCGTGGGCTAGTGGGCCGGTAGAGTTTATATTTGGACTTGTTTTTCTTCTTTCTTCTTTTAAGAGTCCTAATTTGGTCCAAATACTTTCCAACTTTTGAGGCTGAAAACAAGAACCCAAAAAAGTAAATTAATTGTTAAAAGAATACATTAAAATTTTATTTAAATTGCAAATTGGATTGAACCAAGATTTTATTGTATTGAAATTTCGGGTTTATTGGACAACAAAGTATATGAAACTACTCTAAAGTAATTAAAAAAACATAATTTATAATTATGTTATTTTTTTTCATATTGAGCTGACACTAACACATGCATATTGAACCAGTCAAAAGAAACACTCGTACTCTCAGTTAAACTCCAATTTTCTCTCAAACATAAATTAAATCACTCACAGTCGCATAATAAGATTGAAAGAAGTAAACAGTAAATTGTTACATTTATCTCTCTATGGACAGTATAAATAGGTACGAAACCAACGGTTCGAGACAGCAAAACTGCCTCCGAGTCAAAGTCAGCTCATGTACGGCGAAAATTATGCAAAGAGTTGCCGGAAAAAAACAGTTTGAATAAATTACGATTGGGAAGAGAGAGATGTTTTATGTGAGTGAGGGAACGTCCAAAATATAGTCATATAATATGGACCGTCAAGATCAAGAAGGGTTGACTCCGCTGGACTGGGACTTGAGTGACTTGGAGTGCACAATTTTCTAAAATTGGGCCGTTGAATAATAACTAAGCCCGGCCCAATCATAATAGTTATTTACGGACCCAAAACTTAACAACTATTACTAATTTCACACTCATTAATTAAAAATTAAAAAAGAACCCCATTAGATTTATAACTTGTCATAAAAACCCACCCCAAAACTCAGAAGATATTTATTTGCCTATAAGCAGCAGAGCATTCCTTCAGGCAAAGTACAAAGGAAGGAGACATCAAATTCAACAGCTTTCAATTTGGTAAGTGGCTTTTATATTTATTGTGGGCTACACACACACACACACAAAGTGTACTAATGTACACACAAATAAATAATCATTATGCATCAGAATTCATCAGAACACCCCATATATATATTCATCATTCATTTTCAGTCTTTAACAGTTGAAAGTGATATTACATTACGAGACTCTGAGTTTGTACAGGTGCGTGCAACCTACTCTCTTATTTTAGAGAGAGAAAGAGAGAGAGATGTATTGTAGTAGGGTTGTATTATATATAGGTTTTAATTGCCTTTTTTGAATTTGAAAAGTTAATGAGTTTCCTCTCGTGAAACTTTCTAACAAGCATTTGAGTAGGCTTATTACTTTTTTCATTGAATTTTGTGGGACATTTCTCTTTAGCATGATTTGATGTTGCATAAAATTACGGCTGTGGTAATGTTAAATTACGAAGAAAAAAAAAATACTCTTCTTTGGTTAATTACAACCACCCTCATCAAATATGAATCTTTTTGCACGTCTATCCTTCCGGCATCAAATTTAGTGGAATCTTGTAGATTATGTGAAATATTCTTCAGTTTGTATCCGTTTTACCCATTCGAGCTCCACATTTCGAAATAAGACGATCATAAAATGTATTTCTTGGCTTGTAAATATTAGATTGTGATGCATCTGAAATTGAATTTTTTTCACAAAACGAGTACAAACTAGAGACCGTTCCGCAGAATCTAGAAAATTATTTTGAATTCGATACCATAAAGATGGACGTGTAAGAAAATTCATAATTCAGAAAATGGTCATAATTTTTTTTCGTAATTTGACATTAACTATGTTTAGTTTCTTGAATTAATTTGTGTTTTCATGATTGGTGGAGGAGGTGGATGTTTCATTGTCTCTCTCTACTTTCCCTCTCTTATTACTAATTAGTGATCATTGCCCTCTTTTAATTCAAGCTTTTACACTGATTTTGTCTGTAATTTCTTGTTTGTTTGGTAAGATGAAAGATTCAAACTTTTTCTTTCTTTCTTTCTTTTTCTTACCCTTTATGACACCATTTTTAAATTGGTTTCCCTACTGAGATGCCTTTTTGTCTTGTAATACAGTTCCTCACGAGCTTCTGTCAGGATAAATTTTTTCATTTCAAAAAAATAAATATAATATATAATAAACAATGTTTATCACTCCACTATTTTAAGGTTTGTTGCCATTTGTAATAACCCATTTTCCTCCACACTCTTATCTCTCTGCTCCCACCATGTAAGATAGATTCCAAGTGTCTCTCTCACAGTTTCACACTTTACTGTGTGTAAAAAAAAAAAAAGATTCAATTTTTATACTTATAAAAAATTCTGTTATCTTCTCTGTGTAAAGAAAGAAAGAAATAAAAAGAGATGGGAAAAGCTACACGGTGGTTGAGGGGGCTGCTCGGAATGAAGAAAGATAAAGAAAATGTGGAGACCAATTCAAACGGCGGCGATAAGAAGGACAAGAAACGACGTAGTTTTGCTGAGCCGAGGAAAGATTCAGTCGGGTTGAGCAAGATTCCTCCCGGGAATATTCCGGCGAGTGACTCGCCGTGGCTGAGATCTAGTTACTTCACCGACTCGGAGAAGGAGCAGAACAAACACGCGATTGCTGTCGCCGCCGCCACCGCTGCCGCCGCTGATGCGGCGGTCGCCGCCGCTCATGCCGCCGTGGCGGTGGTCAGGCTCACCAGCCAGGGGAAGGGTGGTGGTGCTCTGTTTAGCGGCGGCGGCGGCAGAGAGAAATGGGCTGCTGCAAGGATTCAATCCGTTTTTAGAGGCTATTTGGTAAGATTCCTTGGAATATTCCGGCGGTTCGGTTTCTATTTTTCTGAATATATATATTTGAAATTTGAATATTATATTATTATTTTTAATCAGGCCCGAAAAGCATTAAGAGCGCTAAAAGGGCTGGTGAAATTGCAAGCCCTTGTTAGAGGGTACCTTGTGAGGAAGCGTGCAGCTGCAACTCTCCACAGCATGCAGGCCCTTTTTCGGGCCCAAACTTCAGTTCGGGCCCAACGGGCCCGCCGCTCGATCAATACCGAATCTCGGGCAAGAAATTCTACCGTAAGAATCTATTACATGTTCTTGATTTTTTATTTTCTTGAATTTGATTGATTGATTGATGTTAATGTTTTTTTTTTTTTTCAGGAGAGCGAATTCCATAGCAAGAGGCTATCATCGTCTTACGACTCGTCCGTCAACAACAACTCGTACGACGAAAGCCCGAAGATAGTTGAAATCGACACGTGCGGGGCCCACAAATCGAGGTCTCGTAGAATGACCACCAACAACTCCTGCATGTCGGAACACAGCGACGATCAGTACTACCAAATCCCCGCCCGTCTGTCGATCCCCGATTGCCGCCACCTCCAAGAACTCCAAGAATTCGACTGGGGGTACGTTCGGGAGGATTACAAATTCCCCACCGCCCAAAATACCCCTCGGTTCGCATGTTCGGGCCGAGCCCACGCTCCGGCCACCCCCGCTAAGAGCTTGTGTGGGGACCACTTCTTTAGGCCGTACTCGAATAGTAACTGCCCTAGCTACATGGCGAACACGCAGTCGTTCAGGGCAAAGTTGAGGTCGCACAGCGCCCCACGACAGAGGCCCGATGTGGGCCCAAAGAAGAGGCTCTCGTTGAACGAGATAATGGCGTCGAGGACTAGCTTTAGCGGTGTTAGAATGCATAAAGCTTGTTCTCAAGTCGAAGAGGACTTGGAATTTTAACTGTTTTTTTTCTTTTAATTTTTTTTTAATTATCGCATAGATTAGTCGTTTTTAATTTTATCCGTAGAGAATGGAACAATTTAAGATCTTCTCTATGTTTTTTTTGTCTATGTTTATGTTTGACAAGTGAAGAAATAGAAGAAGAGTGCTTGGTGTATATTACATTATTACTTGACCAAATTATGTTGAAATTAAATGATAGCAATTTGAATGTTATAAAAACTTGTTTTCCCGCTCCCACTAATTTTATATTCAATTTATTTTTTATTTTTTATTTTTTATTTTATTGTTTTTTTAGTGTGAGTATTAGAAGTTCCACGTGACTTTGGTCTAAAGCCCATCTTTTAATTTTGGGATGCACATTATTTAGAGAGAGAGAGAGACACACACAATTTTCAATTGGTGTTTGGTTTTGCAACATGACAGTTGCCCTTGGTAATTGAGAGGCTGTGGATATATTCCCATCCACAAATAAATAATAATTATTACTCCCTCCTTCCCTTAATACTTGTCACTTTTGCCATTTTTTCATATTTCAAATTATTTGTCATTTTACTATTCCAATGAATAATTAATTGCAATTTTTCAATTTTGCCCTTTCTCACTCATAATTAATTGAAATGTAATTATTTAAAAATTAATTAATGGCATGGGCATTTTAGTAATTTACTATACTTTTTGTTACTATCTATACATATTTATTGAATTTCTTAATATGTGTGCAACTAACCAAAGTGACAACTATTGAGGGAAGGAGGGAGTAATAAATACTCCCTCCATGCCAAATTATCTGTCGTTTTGGGTTGTTGCGCACATATTAAGAAAATTAATAAATATGCATCGATTTTAGAGAAAAGTATATAGAATGACTAAAATATCCATATTATTAATGTTGTTTCCATTAATTTTCAATCAATTAATGAATAGTAATAAGGGTAAAATTGAGAAAATAGTAATTAATGCATCATTGAAATTCTAAAGTGACAGATAATTTGAAACAAGAAAAAACCCCCAAAGCGACAGTTAATTTGAAACGGAGGGAGTAAATGAAAAAAAGAATATTCTAATGCTTGTACAATAACTATTGTGTAGAAATTTAATTTGATTTATGTCAAATTTTCAAATTTTATATCCCAGCATGGGTAATTTCATAAACATTTCCAAGTGGAAATGCTTGCAATAAATACACTTCTAATATGTTGTCCGTTATTTAGTAAAGCCTCGTTTGGCTGGAAAAATTAGTCGTTATTAATTAAAATAGTTGGACTTTGTTTGATATATGGTATCTTCAATAACTTATCGGGCAGACCCGCAAATATTTTGTTGGATGTCCCAAGATCGAATAAAATAGTTGAATATTGGCCCCGGTTGATTGGCAAGATAAGATTCGCCTAAATAAGATTAAAATAATCTAATGTAACCTAATTATTTTATTAGAGCTTGAAACCTCCAACAACAAAAACTCATTAGAAGGCAAGATAAGCCATGATTATATAATTTTGGCGGGTCGACCCGGCAATTTATTAAGGATACCAACATCAAATTACGTCCAATCATTTAGTTATTTTAGCTTATATTGGCAACCAAATAGGGCTTATCTTGAAAACCAAACGAGGTCTGAGTAAATTACGAGTCGTTATAACTACAAGAATCATGTTAAGGGCCGGACCCATTTATTTGAACTTATTTCACTTCCAATAAAAGAGAGGGAAAAAAAGAAACATAAAACCATAATCGAGAAAATTATTTCAGAAGTCATAAATTTTCGGATCGAAGATTCCGGAACCATCAAAATTTGAAAATTCCACTACATTTTTCACATCTAATTCAAATCATCTTAGGCCAACATTTGAAAATTAGGACAACATATATATTAATTAGGACAATTCTAGATAGTTAAACAATTTATAAGCTCTTATATTCGATAAGTTATTTTAAGAACTGATAAGCTAATACACATAAGATAAATCCAAATAAAAAAGTGTCCACATTCTATTTACCTTCTGAGGCGAATATGGAATAAAATTAGATTCTCTTTACGGATGAAAAGTACAAATCATCTTTACCTTTTCCTCTCTTCTTTTTCTTCACCCCCAACGCTTCATTCCAGCTTTTAAGGTTAATTTTGTAGTAACCCTTTTTACCCTTTTACGTACCGACACGTGGCGTGTTCTTGTGGAGTTCAAGATTTTTGAAGAAAATTTACTGAAAGATTATTGGTCCAGATTTTCATTTTGTCATGTAATGATTAGTGTTTGATTTTCATTAGTGTTTTTCGTGGGGGGATCTCTTGAAAATTGTTGTAGTAGTACTGTACCTAGTTGCTAAAAAGACATCAATGTGAGGTTGTTTTGGTAATTGTGCTTTCTTTGACTGCTTTTATACATTCGGAAATCGATCTCTTGTATCGAGTTCACAAGGGTTATTTATTATGTTAGTTCCCAAATTGCCCCTGTATATATTTTTATTTTCGGGTACTACTATAATTTGTGAGTATCCAAATACTAGGGCTGGGACTGGGTTGGTTTTTATCCACCAACCGACCCATTACCGACCATTTTTTTAGGCGGATAATCAATTTTTAACCGACCCATTTGATCGGGTCGAAAATTTCAACCAACCCATCTGTAATGGGTCGGTTGGTGGTTTCTAATATTATCAAAAGTTGGTTGACCGATAATTATCGGTTATCCAACTATAATATTAAAATTTTATTAAAAATATAAAATAAAAGCCGTGTTTTCTTAAGTGGTTATTGAAATTATCAAAATAATTAGTATTTTAAATTTTAAAACAATCAACAAAGGAAAAAAAATTGACATAAATCTTCAACCAGTTTCTTTATGCCCAAGCTTAAACAAAAAGACCACAAAACTCCACTAAATCTTATGTGCATGTTTGAAATGACTTTGAATTTCCTAATTATATTTTTTCGTTAAATTATTATTAATTATTTTGAACTGTTAAATGATGATCGCACCGTAGCATTACGCAAAATGTGGATATTTTTACTTCAAAATTTGATTTTTTTTAAGTGAACTAGGTGGCGGGTATAAACCATCAACCGACCCATTCCGGAACCAAATATTCGGTTGCCAACCATCAACCGGCCCACAAAGGTTGGGTCGGCAACGGTTTTCAAATTTGAGCAAAAGTGGTTTGACGGATGGGTCGGTTTTTAGGCTGGTAATCGACCGACCCAACCCAGTCCCAGCCCTACCAAATACAGTTAAAACTCTACAAATTAATAGAGTTCAGACTAATAATTCTATTAATTTATAAAATATTAAATTATTGAGTTAATAATTTCATCAAGTCGGGACCGTGGTAATTTATTATTTAAGCGGGGTTATTGAGTTTTTACTTAACATCATGCATAATCGAGTTTTTCCTGTACATCATACATTACCAAGTATTAGTTTATTGAGAATAGGATTAAAAATAAGAATATGATGTTTTTATTCAAAATATGTATTTCATGTAAATCTATATAAAATAATACAGTCGGAACTAATAAAATTATATTAATTAGCGAAATATTAAACTATCGAACTAATAATTTAGTATATTAAATAATTAATTAATTTTTCGAGTTTATGTTGTACATATGATATAAGATAATATTTTTCAAATCGAGATTTATAAATCGTATAATTTAAAATCCAAGTTTTGAATATTTTGGTCACAACTAAATATTAATTAAATAGTAAAAAATTGAAATTGAAACAAACTAGTTAAATAAAGATTAGCTCTATATTACGAGGCATGTCTCTTCTAATTCAAACACTAATCACTAATTAATTTTATGTAAATAAAATAAGCTCTTATTCCAAGAAGAACACGGGAGGTGATTGGTCCATTTCGCCAATGCAATCGTCATCTTATCTCTAAATCAAAGCTTAACACAATTAAAATAATCAGCATTAATTGAAGAGATTTAAGAATAATAATACTAAAATATTCTGCATTAAAATACACTAAACGTCATTAGTTAATGCAAATCGAGACGATTAACAATTTTTTATTTAGTAGTTTGAAAAACTTTTGAATTTTGAATAGTGGGTTTGGTGTCAATGAAACTTTGGTGCAAGCATTTCTTTACTAATACATTATTTAATTATTTTCATAATTATTTTACCAATTGTTGATCATATTATAATAACTTGTTGTAATAATTTTCTGGTTAAAATCTGACGGATCGAATCAGAATTAGCATTTTCGAGAAAAAAAAATTATTCGTCAGAACTGCAAAAACTAATTCCAATTTCAATCCAAAAAAATGAAGAAAATAAAAAAAAAAAATCGGATTTTTCTATGTAACGGCTGCTTAAATAGTCAAAATAAGGCATTAATTTCACAGCCCTAATAATTAATGAGAGTTTGACAAAATTTGAAACAAAAAAGTCTCAATATTGACCTTCTTGGGAGCTGGCATTTCACTTAGAGAAGATGGGTATTTTTGGAATTGTGGATAAATTAAGAACCCTAGAACTGCACTATTGAAAATAGATGTGCATTGAGGGTGGGGTGAGACCTAGGAAATGTGCTAAAAATCGAAAGAAAAAAAAAACATGGATTAGATTCTATATATAGATGTATTCTATATTATGTCTATACGTCATCTATTCCATTAGCGAAGTCAGAATTTTAAGTTTCGGTGGAAGGAGACATAGATCTCCTGATCCTATGCTAGCTTCGCCACTGACTATATGATTTGATCGTATCATTTTCCTTTATGAAACATAAGATAAATTTGTTCGATAACATATAAATCTGTATAAAAGAATAAAATAAACGACGGATGTTTCATTTTAGTAGTCGTTCAAGGTAAATACTAAACACACAAAAAATAAGAATCATAACAAACAAATAACATCTATGTCAATAGAAAAAGAAGAAAAAATAATCTTTACCCATACTAAGAAATTATTAAATATTATTTTTTTCTCATACAAATACTCAATAATAATAAATGGTAAAATTGGCAAGAAGTAAATATACATTTGCATTGAAACTCTAGAACACACAAATAATATGGAAAGATTAAAGAGACACTTAAAAATTAGGGTAAATTACAATCACCTCCCTCGGAAAAATTCCCTTGTTTCTAAAAAAATACATCCAAGCCATGTAGTTTGCAACTTTCTTACATTCAACCCCCAACAAAAAGGTTCTAGTGTAAGATTTAATTATGGAAAAATAAAGGGCATTGTTTGTAAATATACCTTACCTCAGGGGGCGATTGTAATTTACCCTAAAAATCATGGCTAAAGTGTAAATCTAATATTATTCAATGGGTAAAAAATTGAGGCCGGTTAAAAAATTTCCTGGGCCTAATTGTTGGGCTTTTGAGTTGGGTTCTCCTTCAAGGCCTCTTACATTTAAACAATGTATAATTACTATTTTGCCCTCGTTTAGCCGTTTGGCACGTGACAGGCTTGCGTCACTTCTCCAACGGTCAGAAACACAGAAATTCAAATCCAAATCCCCCAACGGTCACTTTATTGAATCCATACACATCAGCTGTTAAACACAATTCAACTGCCCTCTTCGAAACTGCATCAAGAAGTAAAATCATTTCCAATTCTTGGAAGAATATTTGAATGAAAATGGTGGCTTCTGAAACGGTGTCGTTTCCATCAAAACCCTCATCTACTGGTAAGAACAAAGAACCCTTTTAATAGACTTTTGTTTCGTGATTATAATTCTTCAATTTTTTTGCTCCATGTTTTCGACAACCCTGTTAATCGAGAATGTGCTAAAATTGCAAATTAGGGTTTCTGTAATTGGGGTTTTTTACCTAAAAATTGTTGAAATGACCTAAAAATTGAATCTTGATTTAATTTGGGTTTCAGGAGAGAATAACGAGAACGAATCAAGTCAAGATAAAACAACCCCCAAGTTTAAGAAAATGGCCCCCAAACATTTCATGTCACCCACCATATCTGCATCTTCGAAGGCTGCATCTCGAAAGAAAGTTCTATCCGAAAGAAACGATTCCGATTCCGAAGACCATGTCGAAAAATCGTATTTCGTTATGAGTAGTAATAGTCTTGCCAGTCGGTCGTCGTCTAGGATAGTAATTTCGTCTTACGATCATGCGTCGTCTGAGCCTGATAAGGGCTATGATCCTCAGAGGAATTACCTATCCCCTAGGCCTAAATATTTACGGTTTAATCCAAATAGGCGTCACGAGATTTTTAATCGGCTAGAAAAACAGGATTTGGATAGCTCCTTCGAGTCTAAGGAGGCTAGTGATGAAGTTGAGTCTGCTTCGTCAGTTGAGGAAGTCAAAGATTCTTCTTTATCTTCCCCTGCTAAAGAAAATTTTTTAAAGATGAAAAATGAAGAGAATCTTGAGGAAGAAGAGGAGGAAGAAGAAGAAGAAGAAATTAAGGAGAGAGGATGGTGTTTTAAAGGAGTGGTTAAACTTGCGTTCACGTTGGTTGCTTGTTTCTTGTCGACCTCGTATATTTGTTCGATGAATTCTCTGTCAACTATGCCAACTCAATCAGCCGCCCTTTGGAGAAATCTCACTGAAAGTTATCCTACGATTAAGAAAGAAACATTTGAGCTCATCGGTATGGAAATGCGTAGCGCTGATTGGTTAAAAGTTGGTGATAGTTACATTGAGGTTGATGAGGTGGAAATTTACGAAGAAGAAAATGGCGAGAGTGAAGAGGGCATTGAGGCAGAAATTGTTGAATATAATGTCGAAAAGTTGGAGTTTGTTGGAATTGAAGATAAGATTGACGAGGGTGCAGAAATTGAGGTTGTAAGAATCGATGAAATTGAATACGAAATCAAGAACTTGAACGAAGTGACAGCTGTTAAAACCGATGAAAGTACAGAAGCTTCTTCGTAATCTGGGATTGAATGAGGATACTAATGTTGATGAGGTTGAAGTTTCGGTGAAATCTATTCCACATGAGCCCACAGAGGAAATTCTTGAATTGCATGATACATTATCGGATAATAAAGTCGATGAAGTAGTTGTTGTATACGATAATGAAGCTGAAATCGAGAAAGTGGGATGGAAAAACATCCCAGCTGCTGTTGGGGTCGTTATTACATCCTTAATTCTTACATTGTTCGGCATCGTTTATCGCTCGAAGAAAACAAGAAGAAACACGTCTGTCGAAAACCCCGAGTTTGTGCTGAAGCCACATAAGTTTGCAGCCGAGACCGTCCAGCGAAAAATCGAGTTTTCTGCGAGACCTCCTCCACCAACAACATCTCATCCAGCAGAAGAAGCTTCCGGAATTCGCGCGCCAGCTGCCGAGTTGATCGGCGAAATCGTTATCGGAAAAATGAGCAACCTTAAAATCAGTGGCGAGAAGAATCAGATGACTGAATCAGAAACTCGACCAATTTCTCCAGTCACCGTAAGGAGGATCAAGAAGAAAGAGGTAAATTTCTAATTACATAATTGATATTTAATGAGACATTTCCTTAATTTTATTTTAATAATTATAAATCATGACTGTATTATCATCTTGAATTGAATAGGGAGGCCAAAGTGGAGAAGCCATGGTCGAAGTAACCCCGATTAGACGATCGACTCGAATTCGCAACCGTGCAGCGGTGATATCACCATGAATTTTTACAGCTTTTCTTGTAGGAAATTTGTCTGAAACAGCTTCCTCAGTTGTTTGTCTTTGTATTTTTCCTAGGAATTTTTATTGTTTGATTTTATGTTTTAACTGCAAACTTCTTCAATGAATCAAATCTTTCATGTGTGTTTGCTAGTGCTGTTCTATTAACTCCTTTGCCATTTTCTTTTTCTTGATTTTGTTCAAACAATCAAGAAACACCACAACACAAGAGAAACCATTCTCTCAATTCTTTTTTTGGCACATGAATTTAGAAGCTTCCTTCATACATACAAAGTGGGCTACAATAAAAAGGGTAAATTACAACCAATCCCCTGAGATAAAATCAAATTTTGAATACGACCCATGTTTGAGTAATTACAACCACCCTCAACTATGAATTTTCTTGAACGTCCACCGTGTCAAATTTTCTCCGGTTTGTACCCGTTATGTCGCATTCAAGTTCTATATTTTATCACAATAAGATCATAAAATGAATCTCTTGACTTATAAATACTAAATTATGATGCACCAAAAACTAAAATTTTATACAAAACAAGTACATACCAGAGAAGATTACACAAAATCTTAAAGATTCTATTGAATTTGATGGCACGCGAGTCGACGTATAAGAAAAATTCATAGTTAATGAGTGACCCAAACTGAACTTAAAAAGTTAAAAGAAAAAAAAATACAGTGAATGCTAAGTTGTCAACAGCAAATCCATTTTTAACAATGGAAGAAAAAAGAAATAAACCAACACAAAATTCGCTACTATACACACAACTCTCTCTCTCATCACTTTCTCTCTCATAAAAAAAACAGTTTCTTTAGCATTCCAACTTGTTATGTGAAGAAGGATTAACCGGCGGTTTGCTGCTCATAAATCCAACTCTTTTACTCGGAAAAGATGAGAAAAAAGAACCCTTTGCAGATTTCTTTGTAATAACAGCTTTTGGCAAAGTGTAGGGCTTATAATTATTTAGCCCTAATCCACAGCTTTTTGATGCTTTCAAACTTCTTCTGCAAGGAATTGCTTTCTTCGCCAGTTCTTCAATACTCGTAACCCTTGAAAGAGAAGTAAACGACTCTGATTTGCCATTATAAAATTTTGAAAGCCCTCTTCTGCAAATAACAAGTTTTTCAATTTAGTCCCTCATTAAAAAAAAAGATTGAATTTTTTTTTTTAAATTGGCGAGGAATCAGATCTTACTTGATGGGGAGCTGGGCCATGATTTCTGAAAGATCGTACGAAGAATTTGATGGTGATGATGAAGATGATGACGCGTCATCTGCTGTGTCGTCGCATGATATTGATGATTGATTTGAGACCGTTGATTCTTCTCCGATGGATGATGATGACGAGGATGATGACGTGGGCTTCTGATCTTCTTCATCTTCTTGATAGTGAAGCAGCCATGAATCTTGAAATAGATGAGTGTTTTTGCCTTGTTCCATACTTGGAAATAATGTCATGGAAAAATTAAAGGGAATGATTAAAAAGTTGTGATAAAAATGAATTCTTTGGGAAGAAATTATTGAGAGTTATATATAGGATGAAAGATGTGGAGGGATGGAGTTTCTGTGTTTCTTTTTGGGAAATTTTAATTTTAGTCCTTTATCTTTGGTTTATTTAGATATTTAGTCCTTTAATTGTTTTAGTTTTATTTTACATGCCATAAGTTTCTAAATTTTGCATTTTTGGTCCTACTTCAGTTGAATTTGAATTATACCGATTTGTTAAAAATGCGGCTAACAAAGGTTGATGAAATTTAATTATATGGACGCTATAAAAATTATAATTTTAAAAATTCATCATCTCAGATAACCGAAGTTCCATCAAGGCAAAGTTAGATGTTGGTTTTACATTTTTTAAGCTTATGTTTTAGGTGGTGTTTGCAAAAGATTTTATAATAGATTGTGAGTTTTCTTTTCCTCATAATCTATTTCTAAGTGTTTGTAAACTACTTTTAAAATAAGCAAGTTTTACCAATAATTTGTTAGACACAATTGACACTGCTTTTTCTGTTTAAGTTTATTACCGGTAAATTTGCAAGCACCCCAACTTTTATAAATAAACACTTGAAACTAAGCTAACTCACAATCCATAATTTATGTTTTTAAATAAACTTTTGCAAACACAATGTAAGTAAAATATTTCTGTTTTATCTGTAACTTTATAAAATTAAAAATTTATCTAAAATTGGACAAAATTTACTGTATTCTTAAAGTATTGCATGTAAAATTGAAATATAGAAAAGTTAAAGGACTAAATTGTTAAATAAGAAAAGATGGAGGACCAAAACTACAGTTTTGTATTGATTTACGGTCAAGAAAGCTGACACGCGGACAGCAACAAACGGGTTGACCCGAAATCTGACGCTTCATTGGATAAGCTACAAGCTTATGGATAGGTCCGCCGACAAATACGTGTAGACACGTCATCATGGATGCACGGTTTTTTTTTTTTTCTTTTTCTTTTAATAATAATAAGGGTAAATTACAAACACCCCCCTGAGGTATGGACAAATTACAAACACACCCCTATTGTTTGGATAATTATAACCACCCCTCAACTCATCAAATTTAGTGGAATTTTCGAGATTATATGGAATATTATCACTTTTGTACCCGTTTTATCGCATTCAAACTTTACATTATGAAGCAAGATGACCATAATATGTGATTTTTAGCTTGTATATATCAGTTTGTGGTGCATCGGAAACTGTATTTTTTACACAAAAATAGTACAAACTAGAGCACATTTCACGGAATCTAGATGACTATGTTGAATTTGGCACCATAAAGGTGGAGGTCTAAGAAAAAAATCATAGTTGAGGGGGGTAGATGCAATTATCTAAACAATAGGGGGGTTTTTGTAATTTGACCATACCTCAGGGGGTGTTTGTAATTTACCCTAATAATAATAATAATTATTATTATTATTATTTTAAAATTTGGTGAAACTGCGGGTGATTTTAGTGGGAGCCCCTCGAAAAAGTTTGATGATTTCAGACACAAGTGAATTTAATTGGCCGTACTTTTTTAAAAAATAGAAGTAATGTAACGCCTTATCTATAGATTCGACATTATCTTCTTATTCTATGGTTTGAAATGAATTCTTGACTTTTGGGTTTTTTATTTTCCCTTTAATTCGAACAAAGATAAGTTCAATGCAGTTTGGAGCCCTCATCCATATCCTTGTCACCGTCCTTTCTCTCTCATCCCTACCAAACATCTCTCTCCTCAAAAAGATAAAGGACATTAAATTATATATATATATATATATATATATATATATATATATAAAGGTGGGAAATTATAAAGGACACATATTGGATTATTTTTATACTACAATCGATAAATCTTAGATTGGTTGATTTTTACTGTTGATTTACAAACGTCAATGTGAGTGTATGTGTGCGTTTGTGTGCTTATGAATAATAGACATTTTCATGATATATTTTTCTGGTGTATTTAACATGGTATAAACTAATATATTGTGGGGTGTATCTTATTTATGGCGGTGTAAATCGGATCCACGGTTAATTTTGAAGTTTCGTTTTTCAGAACAATAATTTCATTTGAACTTTTGAAATTTCAATTTTCGATAGTTTGAAATTATTTGGACCGCTATTTGAATGAGATTTCAATTTTCGATCCTATTTCGAATTCTGATATTTTTTCCCAATAAAGTAAATTTTGGAGAATATTGCAATTATAAAATCAATATTATTGTGTCTTTTATATATTAGTTTACTGAAAATTGATATTCTCGAATTTCGTCAATTACAATTTGAAAATTATCGATTTCAAAACAATCTTTTTCATTGCAATTTCTAAAATTCCTAGCACCATTATCTTCGATGGAGAAAAGTTCTATATGTTCGGAAAAACTCAATATGTTTCTCAAAAATAGTAATTCTGATTCGATCCGTCAAACTTTCACCTCTATATTTATCTTGGTTGTGCAACTACAGTTTCTATAAATAATTGTGGGCAAGAATTGCCAAAATCTAGTGGTGGATATTGAATATTACTAATTTATAATATTAAACATGGGATTGACCTATATTTGTCTCACCAACTTTAGCAAGAATCATGTGAAACATATCTTGTTTTTTGTTTCCATATCATCTAGCCACATATGTCAATGTCCACTACATATTTTTTAATTGTAGAAATTGGAAAATAATTTATTAGAAATTGTGAGGAAAATGATTGAATTTTTCGGTGTTACATTCCTCCTACAAATAGACTTGGTTCATTATTTTGCTCACTACTTCTAGATAAAATTGAACTGACTATGTTTGACTGAGTCAACCATTTTAATAAAAAAAAAAAAATTGACTAGATTAAAAACATAAATGAAAAATTGAATACAATTACTCAATGCCGTTAAATAATTATTTGTCGAAAAAATAAAAATTAAACAAATTATTTCGAAACGCTATCAGAAAATAAATTGACGTTTGATTGAGGAGGCACATGTTGCTGACAAATTTTCAAACTTATCACTAATGGATTGAGTTAGTTTCCCTTTGGAATATTCTGTTAAAGGGATGGTGCTCTTTCACCAACTATTGAAAGATAAAGTGGGACGGAATCATTTTCTCCGTTATGTAAAACTACTGTGAAGAGTTGGGCCTAACTGATATATTTACATTAGAATGGGCTCAATTACTAATTCACTTGAGGTGACCCAATTTTGGTATTAACTAATTCACTCACTTAACTCCATTTTAAACCCTTCTAAAAAAAAAAGGTCCATTTTAAATCGACAAGATTCTGGACTTTTATCTTGACCGTCCATTTTGGGTAGTCAATCATGTTCGTCGATCTTCCATAAATAAGGTCTACCTTTTTTATATGTTTATACTTAGAGCCCGTTTGGCTAAGCTTATAAGCTCATAAAAACATATTATAAGATGTTTAGGAGCTTATAAGTTGTTTAAAGGTGTTTGGTAAAAAAATTGCAAAAGATCTTATTTTTTCCAAAAATAAGCTGTTAGGGAGCTTATAAGATGTTAATTAAAAAGTATCTCTACCCCACCTTTTTTCTTTAATATCTTATTTGCTTCTTTACTAAAACACTTAAAATACAAAATTACCCTCAAATACTTTATTATATTACATGAATACTAATAATATTTATATTTTATCAAAACAAAGTATTCTTGTAATCAAGATTAATAATTAGTTACATATAATTATCGTAATTATCATAATAATTGTAAAAAAAAAAATTATTCTCTATTTATATTTTATATGTATATAAAAATACACGAATATTCTTATTATCTCCATAATAAATTATATTTCTTGCATCTACAAAAAAAAAAATTATATTTCTTTTACAACTTTTATTTTATATTATTATATAATTTTATATTATTATTATTATTTGAAAAAATAATTTATAAATATTATAATAATATTTTAGGAACAAAAATATTTGAGTCAAATAGGTTTAACAATTATACTTGCGTCATGTACTTTTTTGTCATTATAGCAATAAACAGACCTTTTATTTCCAAACACCAGAACAACTTATAAAAACAAAAAGTAACTTATAAGCTACATATCCAAACACCTTAAAAAATAATTTTTAAAATAAGATCTAACAGCTTATCAGCTCCTAAAACATCTTATCAGATGTAGGAGCTTATAAGATGTTTTAAATAAGCTTAGCCAAACGGGCTCTTAGTTGACTTTCGCCAATCTATACTTCCCCCCTCTCTCTCTCTAACTCCGTCCTTTTGACACCAATTGGTGCTAACATCAACTTGATACTAGTAGAATTTTAATAAATTAATAGTAAATAAATTAATAACTTTGCTTAAATAATAATTTCTCTCAATCTCAACTCGATAAAAATATGTTAATATATTAACTCAATAATTCACTGAATTAATCAAATTTCCATAGTCTTTATTAATCCATAAAAGTTCAACTGTAGTTGTATATATTTATAGTCCTTAAGACTGATATAAACATTAAATTGGACAACATCCTAATTGAGTAACAATATGACCTTAAATTAATTTCCCTTTTAAAACAATTTTTGCAAAATAAAATTCATTTACTTACTTTTCAGTTAATATCAATATCTTCAATAAAAACTACAAAGATCACAACTTATTGGGCTTGTTTCTTCACAGCTTGTAGGTCAAACAAAAAAATATCATAATTTATTACTTAAAGGGTAAATTACAAACACCCCTTGAGGTATGGTCAAATTACAAAAACCCCCCTCTTGTTTGGATAATTATATCTACCCTCTCAACTATGTTTTTTTCTTATACCTCCACCCTTGTGGTGCAAAATTCAACATAATCATCTAGATTCCATAATCATCTTGCTTCATAATGTAGAGTTTGAATGAGATAAAACGGGTACAAAAGTAATAATATTCCATATAATCTCGAAAATTTCACTGAATTTGACGAGTTGAGGGGTGGTTGTAACTATCCAAACAAGAGGGGTGTTTTTGTAATTTGACCATACCTCAGGGGTATTTGTAATTTACCCTTACTTAAAATACCAAGTGGGCTTATTCTATTACGATTTAAGTCCTTTCCTAGCTAGTAAATTGCAAGGACGATACTAGTAAAATCAAGAATTTTCAAAAAGGTCCGTAAATTTACAAAAATTAGAATGAAACCCTCCTTCTTCAACTTGAAGAGTTGACTGATTACAAATACAGCAAATAATTTTATAACTTGTTTTCTTGTTGTATTACATATATCGTACGATTAAATAGATTATATCAATGTTGTTGTAAATGAACTTCTACCAATTTTAAATTAAGAGGGCATTAGTATAAGCAAACGTGCACACTATCAAATTAACACGAAAATTAAAATCAAAAGGGGTTTTCAACAAGTTTATTTAACTCGAGGACTACTTCAGAAATTTAAAATTACACAAGGGTGATTCTCCAAAACAAATCCTTACTCATAAACACCATACTTCTTACTGCAATGCAATACAAAAAGAATAATTTGCTTTCACCATAAAATTTTTAATACCTGTATATTTGCTACGATTTTATATTTTTAAAATCTACAAATTAAAACCATTTTATAAATTAATTTAAAGTATTTTAATGAACAAAAAAATCAATTTCAAAAATAAATCGAAACTCATATTCAATCTTATACAAAGAGTTGAATCGAGTTCTAAAATTCAGATTTAAATCCAACAAAATCCTTTTTGTGGGTTTTTTATACCCAGATCGAATTTTTTAATCAAAAGAAAATTAAAATAAATTAAATAAAAACAAATAAATCGAAGTGAGACGAGGATTGAAGAATGTGGAGAAAATGATTGTTGAATTTTCAATGGAGAAAAATGAAAAACAACTGCCCACTTTCACCTGCGAACATCAATTTTGCGGAGAATACTTTCGATCAGAGTGCATTTGAATTTCAATTCGCACAACGTCGATACACACAATCTCCGCTTTTATTCGTTCCATCAATAATCAAATTAAACCAAAAATTATTATTATTCGATAATAAATAAATATAAAAAAAAAACAGAATTAACGAGGGGAAAAATTATAGAACTGAGGAGCTGTTGAGAGAGATGAATGAGAGAGTTGCTGAATTGTGGGTATTTATAGAGGTTGTGACAGCTCAGAACGGCGGAGTGAAGCATATTAGGGTTTCGGATCGTAAATTACCCACTATACCCCTGGTCCAATAATACCTTTTTTTTTTTTTTTTAAATATAATAAATAACAAACGGGGCGGAAAGCGCGGGAACAACTTTAGGTTTGTTGCGCTTATTTTATTTTATTTCAAATTTTATTAGACAAAGTTGTGGGGAAATAAATTTTATTGAGTATATAAGTATTTATTATTTGCTTCCAAAAGTTTGAGTATTTGATATGCCTAATTGGGCCAACCCAATGGGCCTACAATTTCTTTACCTACTGGGCTACGAGCCCAATATCGAAAACCAATATCACCGAGGCCCAAACAACTTCAAGTAAGGCTTGGGCCGAACAAAGCAAACCCAACCCAATAAACGATATATAAATAGAGGTTTTACTCATTTTATTAAGGTACGTCCTATTAACTGAGCAATAGTACAATACGTATTCTCTGGACTATTTCTATGATCAGCACGACTGACTTGAGCGTCGGAGGGGTTTCCGCCGGATCAACCCCCGGCGTAGTTCACGTGTGTTCATTTCGCAGGTACCTCAGGATCATCAAGTTGTCAAGCTACTGATCTGCTTTGCTCTCCCAGTTCGTTTTCTACACTACCCTATGTGATCTAAGTAATTAGCATCATCAGTATTGAACTCATATGCTTTCAAATTATGTATTTTGATATAAAATATTAGTTTACTTACAATTTGTTCGATTAGATATATACGAATGAATTCGAATTTTATTAAATACGATCAACTCCATTATAAGATCAACACCATATTACTCTTTAACAATAATTATATTATAGTTTATAATATATTATAGATAAATCAATTTTCTTTTCCTATTTATTAGTAAGTCAAGCTTTCGAACGTTATTTTTGAAGCGGACTAGCTTAACGGCATTCTCTTTATCACTAACCAATTTTCTCTTATTTATTGGTGTCTGCAACATTGTCGATCGAAGAGGTCCGGAACTATTGGTTTCATTGGCCGAAATCGTGATTTGAATCAACATTCAACAGTTCATATAAAAATAACGCATTCAAAATTAATCACAAAGGATGTGAAACTAATTTTATTGAATAATTTGAATGTTGTCAACAAAAAATGTTGCTAACTCCTCTTATTTAACCCGTAAAACATAAATGTAGTAATCGAACGAAATCCGTATTGTTTAAAGGTTGATCGTTTAACGTGTTTTCATAGTAATGTATACATGAAACTATATCCGGTTTATTCATTTTTATTCTTATGACAATACTATTTCCATAATTTTTTATACCATAAACTATTGATAATAATTATCTTCACAAATAAAATTAGAAACTATTTTCTTTTTTATCATTTCCCAAAACAAACAGTAAATATAACAATGTGCCAGAGTTTACATCTGAAAAATTAATGAAAAAAAAAATACAACAATGAATAATGAACATATACTAGAGAGAAATTGAGAGAGAGAGAGAGAGAGAGAGATAAGAGGCAATGAGAGAGAAACTCATCAGCCATTTTAGTTCAGACTTCAGCTGATGCAAAAAGCAGCACCACCGGTAACAAACAAACAAGCCAGATCATCTGATCACACTTTCGAATCAAATAAAAAACCCTACTACAAAAGAAAAACAGAAAAAAATCTCTCTAATACTGTCATCGATTATTGTTATCCTCCAAAAAAAAAAAAAACCTTATTGGCCAAATTCGGCATGCAAGGTTTGGAAAATGCAACGATGCGGATACTCAAAATTGGCCTAAAGGCCCTGATCAAGAAGGTAGTCACCCAACTTCTCGACGACCATGTTGCACTGACCTGGAGTCATCGGCTCTTCATAGAGCCCGAATACGAGAGCTTGCGCTGTTTTCTTGACGGTTATACCCCCGGACCCCTGCATTGGCCATGATCAACGATAAGGGTGAAAAAGTCATGTTCGTTGCAATATAAGACTTGTTCATTACTATAAGTTGATAACAAAAATCATGGATATTCTAGACATAATATAATCTCGATTCTTGATCAAGAATATTTTCTTCAAAAGCTAGGGGTAAGAGGAAAAGAATATTAAAAAAACATCGCACGCGTAACCTGATTTTGTTGTAAAATAGCAAGAAAAACGTAAAACGATCGATCACCTTTTTTCCTCGAATAACAGCACCGGGTTCTCCTTGAATAACCATATACTTTGCGCCTGCAAGGAATAATCCGGTAGGAGCAAGGAATCCAGGCTCGTCAAAATCTTTCACAATGTTATCCATCTCTTGCTTATTGAACTGCAAATGAAAATATACAAATAATAAAAAATAAAAATGAGCATCAACATACATACGAGTAGTAATTCGGAACGACGTTGTTATTTATACAGAAGAAGCCAAAAACAAATACAAAAATTTACAATGCTTGTAAGCAAAATGCCAGAAATTCCCACAGATCGATAAAACTGGCAAATCAATTGAAATGAAAAAATACAACTATTCTGTTCAAAACTAAAGACAACGTCGTGTTCGATACGAACACCGATAGATCAAATTTTCTCGTGTGGTTTCCAATATTTTATCCGTATTTGACATTTACATCGAATCAAACATACACCAATCCATTAAAAAAAATATTTCAGTGAAAATGATAGTAATATATAACATGCATCAGCATTACAATCTTAGCAAAGTTATGATCAAATTGATCCTAAGTCCTGTAAATGGGAAATGCATAAAATCAAATCAATCGAAAAAAAAAATTGCAATTGCGAATCGGATCTAATCAGGTCAGAAGTAAACGACAGATCCTCATTTTTTTATCAAATCGGACGAGAAAAAAAGGGGGGAAAATCGTAGAACTGACCTGTGGGAAGGCGGAGCTCTGAGCCCAAACGCTGCCGTCGAGGCCGATGATTGCGGCGGCGGCGAGATGTGCGCCTTCCACCTCGCACATCAAGTGATCGTCGACGTAAGTCTGCCACGACATTGTTTTCGATTCGATTCGATGCTTTCTCGCGACGGAGGGAAGAACAACAACAACAACAAAAAAGAAAAAGTTTTTTATTTCTTTTTTCGGTGATGTGTGTGTGTGTGTGTGTGTGGTAAATGGGAGAGAGGAAATAAATAATCGTGATCGTAAAAGAAGGGGTTGGCGAAGGTATGATTTCTGCCCCGATTTCGACGCGATGGAATTGAACGAGTGGCGTTCACGCTTCAGGAAGATGATGTTATTATTACTCTTGCTCTCTTTTTTTGGTGTCCACGTGGCCGTTTAGTGGGAAGCCATAATAATAATTTCTCTATTTTCCAACTTTGGAGAAATTACAGTTTTTGCCCTCAATTTTGCACCAAAAAAAAAATATTTGGTCCTTATGTTTGTTTCAACTTTCAATAATTTAACAAATTTGATCAATTCCGTTAATTTACCGTTAGTCTGTCAATTAAGACGGTGACGGACACACATGTTTGATTGCGTTAGTAACTAATAGAAAATTGACGGAAATAACCAAAAGTGTTGAATGTTTGAAACATGAGGGACTAAATCTATTTTTTACGAACAAGTAGGACTATATATGAAGTTGATGGAAACCTCAGGGACTAAAAGTGTAATTTTCTCAATTATCTTTATTTATATAGTAGCAATCGAGAAAATTGCTACTAATTATTCAAATTTGAATGCTGTATTGTATTTGGTCAGTAAAAAATACATTGAAATGCAACTAGAAATTGGAGTCTGCCTTCAAGAACCATAACAATGTCGAAAATTCGAGTTTATGTTAGCATTAATTGATTAAAATGCACAGAAAAAAAAACGATAAATAAATAGGTATAAACAGGCGAACTTCTGTCGATGCCGTTACGAGATATGTCCAACCAAGATATGTCCAGCAATCCCGTTACGAGAAAATCAATAATACGGCTCCTCTGCCATACCACAAATTAATATATTAGCCAATGACAACTCTATAAATGTATTATTTAAAAAAAAAATCGGAAATTGGAAATTCTAAAGCATACCATTTTCTTCGGCCATATTGAAATCATCTTCATCATCATCAAAGTCCTCATTCTGTAAAACGAAACTAACATTAGCCACATACGCACGTAAATCCTAAATACAGATAATATATATTACGACGCATGGGAAATCCATTACACGGAATTAAATTAAATAAAACTCAAATGAAAGTCATCGAGTAAATGTAATCTATCTACTATACCTGTTCATAATCACCCTCGTCGCTGAATTCTCCGTCTGTGTCATCTTCTACTTCCTCATCTTCATCTTCTTCATCTTCATCTTCTTTGCCCTATAAATTTGAAATTGCAGCGAAAAATAATAATTAGGAGCAATGTTCAGTAAGAAGACACAACAAATATCAAATAACAAAAAAATAGATATTCGCTTGAGACGTTGGAGAATGAATATACCTCGCCTTTCTGTTCACGTCGATCAAACATATCAAATCTCTGCCAAGCTGTAAGAATTCACAAATCGTTCATCACACGAATCATAGTTGAAGTGAATATTTTTCAATTCAAAACAAGATTGTTATAATAAAACACTCTTCATCCAATTATGTAACCGCGAATAAGAATAGTATTCATCACATTATATACCTGAATCGGGGTTCCATCGAACTCTCTTGACAGCACGTCTTCCCTTCTTATCACCTGATCCATTAATAATAATAATTATATATTAAAAAAAGGCAACCAGTGAAAAACGATGATACAAACTAAAAAATTTCAAATGTAGGTATAAACATCAACCTCTAACTAGTTCTCTAGGCATGTAATCTTCGCCCAGCTTTATCGAGTCTTCGATTGTTCGCTTACGCTTTGCTAGCGAATCCCTATCGGAATATCTTTCTATGTCCGGTTTTACCACTTCTGCAGCCACATTTTCAAGAATACGTAACGTGTTGCGATTCAAGTTAGTAATTGAATAAATTTCAAATAGTTCTCGAGCAAAATTAAGCATATATCACACAATTCGTAATAACAAATAGTGATAACAAATGCCCGTCTTTTTTTTTACGTTGGCACGATTCATAAAACGCAAACAAAATTTATCTCACCAATTTGAATAACATCACCCTAAATAAACCCTAATCATTCAAATTGAACCATGAATACAGAAACACAGAGCATTTACAGCAGGAAAATTATACAAAACGGTCGAAAAAACGTACTCTTCGAGAGTTCGCCTTGATCTTCATAATAATAAGGAGAGGATTCGCTAAAAGCCTGCAGACCCATAGACCACTTAATTAAGTGATGCTTCTCAACAGGACATTTCTCAGCTTTACCTATACCCGCAATATCCTAAAAAATAATGCAATTAATCAATTCCAAAATCACACATAAATTAATCATAATTAAGTTAATGTCACAAGTAAAATTGTAAAAAAAAAATAATTAAAAAAATATATAATTACCGGAAACAGTTCGAAAGGAACTGGAGTGGCCCTCGGTCCGCCGCCGCCACCAAATCTGCCGCCACGGCCGCCGCCGCGGCCGCCTCTCCCTCTGAACGACATCTAGAACACCAGATTTGAATCCTGCTTCCTGATCACTTGCACGCGCGCGTGTGTGTGTGTGTGTGTGTGTGTGTGTGTGTGTGTGTGTGTGTGTGTGTGTGTGTTTACCGTAAATTCGATTTGGGGCTTAAGAATAACCTGTTTGGTTCGGTAACTTTGCGTCAAAAAATTGAAATTTACAGAACTAGGTTAAAAGATATTAAGAATTCGCGCCGACCGTCGGCGGCAAACATACGGTGGTTGAAAACAATAGGGTAGTGGTGCGGCTAGGCGGAGGGGTATATTCGAATAAGATAATGGGCCCGTTTTGTAATCGGGCCATACACAAAACGGGCCTAGCTTTATATTATTTACCATATCAACAATTCGGGTTTAATTGGGTCAGATACATAATGGGCCCAATTATTTCTTAGTATACCACATGCAGCATGCTTTAATGCTTATCAATGGGTAAATTACACATCACCCCCTGAGGCAAGATTTATTTCCGAACAAACCCCTCTTTTTTCAATAATTACATCCAGCCCTGTAATGTGTAGATTTCTTACATTAACACCCTTTAGTGGGAAGTGAGTGTAAGAAATTTACAAGCTACAGGGGCTGAGTGTAATTTCTCAAACACAAATTTATTATATGCTACTCTCGATAAACTTGTCATACTGTATATTTGTACACATCCATACAAATTTATGTGTGTAATTGTGTGCAAATCAAAGATGAAAAATTACCAAATGTATTTCACTAGGTGTAACAAAAGCAAAATATGATTTCAAGAAATTACAGTGGTTAATTTTACAGCTACAAAAATATACACAAATTCTTAGGTTAGACAAAGATGTCAGCTTCTTACAAAAACAGTGTTAATCATTTCCTTCAAATTCTTACATCCCAAAATCTCCATTCCGTGAGGCTGAAGATCCGACAAAGATTTCTCCGCCGACTTGGGGACGATACACTTTTTATACCCAAGCTTCGCCAGAGTGTTGATCCGTTTCTCTAATTGCGGCACCTATATTCGACATAAATAGATAAATAAAAAAATACATGTATATATATCTGTGTGCTTATAGTCAAAGACCGATTTTCGCTAAATTAAGTGGAAGTCCCAAAGACCGATTTCACTTACCATACGAAGTTCACCACCAAGACCGATTTCCGCTATGAACGCTACGCCATTTGGTATTGGGAATTCCAAGAAGCTGAAAAAAATGCAATAACATATGTCGCATTAAACTAGATAAGAAATATTGCAGTAAAATACCTAAATAAATATCAACCAATTGAAATATACTAAAGAATATTTAGTAACGACATGCCTGCTACAAATTGCAGCTGCTATTGCTAAATCCCCAGCTGTCTCGGTTAGGCTAACCCCACTAACAACATTAAGAAAGATACCCTACAAAAAAAAAGTCGGAAATTAGCAAATTATGAACATAATCACGATTCGAGACATAATTGTCAACAAAGAAATGAGAATCAGTATATTACATTCTCTTGTAGCTTAAGACCAGCTTGCTTTATGATAACCTGCAGAATGAACATACAGTGAGATCATTTACATACTATCCAACAGAAGCTCATTTAAATCTATTAAATAAATCTAAAATGTATTGATAAAATAGAGAAACCAATCTGAAGACAGTATGCATCGTCTAACGGGTATCACAATTAGTTATTAAAATCCAAAACCACGTCAAAGCAGCGAATGGATTAATGACTCACTGAAATAATCATGTCAGCTCTGCTTCCTTGAACACCGTTTAAATGCCTCACAACGGATGACCCAGCTACACACAAGGCCTATAGTAAATAATAACAATTAAATAAAGTGAGCGAATGGAAAATTTCGTAACCATCAAATAGTATATTTGACAAGTTTCAGTGCAAATAAGCTCATATAGATTATTGTATCAGCAATTGTGCTAAATAGGTTAACCCTCCCAAGTTATTCAATATAAGGCAAATAATTGTTTCATTCTATATATTGAACTTGTGACCAGTAATTGAAAAAAAAAATAGTACCTGGATTTCGATGAGAAACGCTCGAGATCCATCCACAATCACAGCTATAGCTAACCCGGCTAGGTAGTCTGAATCGGAGTGCTGATCGACTAAGAACATCTCGCTGGGATTTGAAAGTCCTTCCAATCCTGATCGTGACATTTTGAAAACTCCAAGCTGGCACAAAAAAACATCATTCACTTGTCAAGAAACATTTGCATTTGATTCTTCAATAACAGTGCATTATTATGGGAAATTTGATGAATGGGCACCAAAAAAGTTCTGTTGTGACTGAAAACTAAGGAATACCTCATCTGTAGAGCCAAATCGATTCTTCACTGATCTTAGCAATCGGTGTGATGAATATTTCTCCCCCTGAAACATCCATCATAAGTGTGGTTGGCATGATATGCATGAATTAAAACACTGATTCTTGAAAAAGAAGATTCAATTAGATACCAACTTCCATATATAAAACAACATCAACAATGTGCTCCAAGACACGAGGTCCAGCTATATCTCCAGTTTTTGTCACATGTCCAATCTGCAATTAGGGAGAAAAGATTACAATTATTGAAAGTCTCTAATGTAAAGAATATAAAATTTTCGGTTTTCTAAGGTTCACAACAATGTAACAATTGAACCCACCAAAAGAACGGGGATGTTTGTCTTCTTAGCAAATCGTAGTAACGCTGAGGTGCATTCTTTCACCTGTCACATGATAACTATGTCAAACTAGACAGTTCAAATACTGAAGCAGAAAATTCCTAGTGTCGAGCATAACTGATAGAAAAGGAACAAAGTCAAAGCATATTAGATCACCAGAGAAAGACAACTATGTTCCTCCTAAGTCCTAATAGCAATCATTATAAGACAGAACTGAAATGAATTGCATTTTATGAACTTATAATATATTTTTTTCAGAGGACTAACAAATCAGAAAGTCACAAACCTGCACGTCACCTCCAGCACTTCCAGTCACTCCCCTTAAATAGACTGTCTGAATAGAATCAATGATTAAAGCCCTCGGAGAAAGATGCTGAGCGTGTTCTAGAATATCCTGAAGAAAGACAACATGTTGATGTATAAAGTACATTGAGACATAATGAACTAATAAAATAAAATATTCAAGACCCCATAAAATCTTTGATTTTACAATTTCCTTAATTATGATTTAGCCATACAAAATCCTTCAACACCACAGGCTATCAAGAAGCTTTAATCAACACTAACTGCAAGTCTGGCAGAACAGAGTATACACCACAACAAGTTATTTGCTTTGATAGATATTAATAACCTTTGTCATCTTCCAAGTAAGCATATGAGCATGTTAAGAAGATTTACCTCAATATCTGTACTAGAATGCAGAAAAAGTTCGTCTGTTTCAATAGACAAACGGTCAGCTCTATTTGCAATTTGCTCAACACTCTGCCATTAGAAGAGAAGTCAGTGGCACAAGTAAATAGGGAATAGATCCAAAATTAATCTTCTACATCCGCAGTGCAGTTTGATGATGTGAGTCAATGTAGAGAAATATGCAGAACCAGGAAAATAATGTAAGGTGGTCTACAGAAAAGAACTAAAGAAGTATATTTCCACAGCATAGGCAAAGATTTTAATCTGTCCAACCTCTAGAAATAAGAAAAAATCTATTATAAGTCCTACAAAGTTATATCTACATTCGGAGACGACATACCTCTTCCCCAGATACATATATAACTCGACCTGGAATATTTGCATCCTTTCCTTCTGTGATTAATGCTGCAATCTTCCATTCAAAAAGTAAAATATTAGTCAAATAGATACCAGAAAGTAATATTAAGTACCAAATACAAAATTCCTAAAATATTATTACATGAGCGACCAAGCATCAAAGGACAGTATTGATACCTGTAACAACAACGTGCTTTTACCAACACCGGGATCTCCACCCACTAATACTAGAGAACCTGTACGACAAATAACTAGTCAATTTTCAAACTACATTTTAGGAAGAAACAAAGACAAGTAGACGAAACCCAAACTACACAGTTACGATGCTAGATGAGAAAAGTATTCCACCTCTCCAAGAGTGGTTTCCAAATTACGTCTGGAGTCTAGTATAGCGACCATCGACTATTACATCCATTAACACTGGATTATACATATTCCAAAATTGATTTACATTTAAAAAAACTAAACAGTGCTAATGGATAAAACTAGGTTTCTTAATAAGTCATACTTTAGCTTCCTCTTTCTATTTCTCCTTTCTTTATGTAATAAAATCACATAATTTTAGCGAAAATAAACTTCAAAATTTTGAAGTATAACTATAAGGCCGTTTAAATCATAATATCATCCTCTCATTATGACTCATATTTTAATAGAAGCAATTCAAAAAGTCCTGGTCAACACTTTGAATGAACTATGAATTATAATAAAAAAGGCGTCCAAAGGAATACCTGGGACTAAACCACCACCAAGAACCCTCTCGACTTCAGCTCCAAACAGTCCAGACCTATTTACAAAAGTCGAAGAAACCTAGTAAATCCCTATATTAACTAATTCAAACCACAACAACATAATCAACTACAGTTGTACGAATAGAAGAACAGTTTATACAGCAACATTGACTAATATATTTAAGGTACACTTACAGCGGTATTCGCCAGTTTGAATCGTCGATCCGACCGTACACATCAGTCAGCTTGACAGGAGCCGTATCCTTTGGCAGCCACGATCTCACCGCATTTTCAGACACCTGCATGCCGCTCACTTTCCGGTCAACGCTCTCGGTGGTGAACCGCTTCATCGTGCCGACTTCCCCACACTGCTTGCACGTGCCCCACCACTGCCCATCGGAGTACCCACAGCTCTCACATACATGTACGCTCCTGCTCTTCCCCTTCTTCTTCATGCTGCTGCTCCTGGCGCTACTGCTCCCGATGACATCTCCGTACACTCTGCTGCCTACATCGACCGCCGGTGGTGTGCTCTCGGATTTTTCAACTTCTTTGCTGACGTTGTATTCTCGCTTGGTGACAACACGGCCGGTGGTCGGGTCGTAAATAGTTTGAACCGTAGGGGTTTTGGGGGAGGCTGAGTCGGCCGGCGGCTGGGAGTTGGGGAAGGCGGACCAGCTGGAAGCGGTGGATGATTCATCGGCGGTGGCGGTGGAGAGGAAGCGGCGGTGGGATTTTTTAGTGAACAGAGGGTTGTTACGAGATCTGCAACATGTGATAATGGGGTTAGGATTGCCGGTGGAGATGGTTTGGAGGGTTTTGCAGAGGTGAATTGATCGGAATGCACGCATGTCGGAAACTTGCATCAAAGACGAAGAAAAAATTGGTAATCGAATTGGGGATTTAATTAGGGTTTTGTGGAGGGTTTTTGATTCGATGAATACCCGGGAAATTCGAATGTAGTGGATCTTTTTAATTATATTCTAAATGCTAATGAAAATTGAAAAATAAATGCAGTTTCTGAAATGTTAAATATCGTTTCAACTATTGGTATGGTTTTTATTTCGAACGTCATTTTGATTATTGTTTTGTGTGATCTTAGCATAATTCCAAACACAAGAAAATTGTAATCATTTGACTTAATTTTCTAATCCAACTTGAATTAGATAGAATTAATGTTGGATGACAACGTTATGCATTAACAACTTACGTTCTGAATTTTAGATAATTCAAAACATCAAAATTGTCAGCAGTACTCATTGATTTATTCATATATTTATCGTCTAACATCCAACATTGATAATTCAAGTCTGACTAGTATTTCACCCGTGCGTTGCACGGATGTCAGTTTCAAAATGAGAAAATTAAACTTATGTAAATGACTATCTCTTTATAACAATACCAATTCAAGTAAAACAAAATGAAAGGAAATAAAAAACATAAACTTTATCTCTTAATTTAGAGTTGCAACATATTAAATTAAGTTAAATATTACAAATAAAAAAACATAAAGCGCGCAAAACACGATATCAAGATTAAGTGAAATCATTTAAAACATATGGTATAACTCTATTTCTTGGATTGCAATCTACTACACCATGTGAATCTTTTGCAAAATAACTGAGGTAACAACAAACACGGTAGGAGAGAAGTAACACAATAAATATTCAAATAACCTGCAAGTTTATCACTAATGACGTTCAATTAGTGATGCACATTACTCAAACAACAATAAAACTTATAAATAAAGAGATATGATGTATACGCCACTACCAGTACCGATACCAATGTTGATACCAATACCGATACCAATACTGATACCAATACTGTTACTAATAGTGATATTAATTCGATTAATACTAATATTAATACTAATACTTATTATACTAATAATAAATACTAATACTATTACTAATACTAATACTAATACTAATACTAATACTAATAATAATACTAATAATACTAATACTAATACTAATACTAATACTAATACTAATACTAATAATAATACTAATACTAATACTAATACTAATACTAATACTAATACTAATACTAATACTAATACTAATACTAATACTAATACTAATATTAATACTAATAGTGATACTAATACTAATATTGGTAATAATACTGGTACTAATATTAATATTAATACTAATACTAATAATAAAACTAATACTAATACTAATATTCATATTAATACTAATAGCAATACTAAGAATAAGACTAATACTGATACTAATACTAATAATAATATTGATACTTACATTGGTAATTATAGTGATACTAATACTAATACTAATATTAATACTAATACTAATACTAATACTAATACTAATATTAATAATAATAATAATAATAATAATAATAATAATAATAATACTAATACTAATACTAATACTAATACTAATACTAATACTAATACTAATATTAATATTGATACTAATACTAATACATATACTAATATTAATACTAATACTGGTAG
>NW_012194881.1:1281247-1298297 GCF_000504015.1 Erythranthe guttata | reverse complement strand
ACAAGCAGCCCGAATTTTTCGAATCTACCTGTCCCGTATCCATAGTATATATATTCATCTGCTTTTTCTCTGCATCTGCTCTTGACTTTAATACTGATACTCATAGCAATATTAATATTAATACTAAAACTAAAACTAATACTTATATTGATATAGATAATGATACTAATACCAATACTCATACTGATACTCATAGTAATATTAATACTAATATTGATACACATACTAATATTGATACTCATACTAATATTGATACTCATACTCATACTGATACTCGTACTAATATTGATACTAATATTGATATTGATATTGATACTGATACTGATACTGATATTGATACTGATACTGATAGTGATATTAATATCGATGCTGATATTGATATTGATATTGATATTGATACTGATATTGATACTCATATTGATACTGATATTGATACAAATGTTTATACTGATACTGATACTAATACTGATACGAATACGAATACTGAAACTAAAACTGAAACTGGTACTGACACTGATATTGATACTGATAATGATACTGATATTGATACTGATACTGAAACCGATACCGATACCGATGCCGATACGGATACTGATGCCGATACTAATGCCGATACCGATATTGATACTGATACTGATACTGATACTGATATTTAGACTAATATTGATACTGATATTTAGACTAATATTAGTATTAATATTAATACTAATATTAATACTAATACTAAAACTAATATTAACAGTAATATTAATGCTAATATTAATACTAATACTATTAGTAATACTATTACTAATGCTAATATTAATACTAATATGTTAATATTGTTAATGTAAATGCTAATGTACATATTCTAGTGCTAATACTAATTTTAATGTTAATATTAATATGCATGGATATACTTATGCTCATTATAATTGTAATACTAATATTATCCAAATCCTTATCCTATTCCTAATCCTATTCATAACACTAATCATGATCCTAATCCTAATCATAATTCTAATCCTAAACCTATTTCTAACATTAATTATAATCCTAATAATTTTACTACTAATAATACTAATGTTAATGCTAATGTTAATTCTAATTTTAATTCTAACCATAATCCTAATCCTAATGCTAATCATAATCATAATACTAATACATGTCACTAATTGTAGTACTGATCAATATTCATAATCTTAATTATAATTTTAATACTAATATTAATCATGATCCTAATTAATCCTAATATTAATTCTAATGTTATATTAACCCTAATTACAACTCGAATCCGAATCCTAGTATGAATACTAATACTAATTCAAAGAATATTACTTATAATTATAATTTTAATACTAATCTTAATCACAGTCCTAATTCTGATTTGCATCAATGTTTTGCTATTATCTATTATTTTTATAAAAAACAATTCTATTCAATCTCGCAACTTTATATCTAATTCCTTATGTGTGGTACCTGAAACATCAAGAAACACATATTAAATATATTAGAAATTAATATTTAATTATATTATCAAACTGACATTAAAATTATTTAAAATAATATAAGGGTATAAGCAAACGTTAAGACGTGAAAAGAACGAATCGTTGTTAATAGGATAAATTACGAAAATCCACATTAAATTAGGCTAAATTACAGAAAGCACCCCCACTTATCGGTAATTACCAAAATCCCCCAGATGATTGTTTATGTCTTACACGACCCCCTTATGGTGTGATTTTTTACGGAATCGTTTTTATTCCATGTAATATCCCAAATTTTGTGGATTTTACCCTTGCAGACGTGACATTTCTTTTATCTTACTTTTTAAATACAAAAATTACCCTAAGGGGAGGTATTAGTAATACTAAAAAGTTGTGAAGATGTTATTTAAGAAGAATAAATATTTCGTGTAAAGACAAAGTTCCCCTACAGGGTAATTTTTGTATTTAAAAAGTATCATAAACAAATGTCGTGTGCAGGATAGAATCTGCATTTTTCAGGGAATATTCCACGTAGTAAAAAAAAATTGCTTGAACAATCATACCGTAAGGGGGTCGATGTAAGACGGAAACAAACATTAGGAAAATTTTGGTAATTACGAATATGATATTAAATTAGTAAAAAAGATAAACATATTCTCTGGTCATGTTCAGGTAAAATGTATAATATCAAATAATTTATTCTGCAATATTTTTTTTATATAAATCCAAGTTTATGAATTAAAATACAAAATTTTCGTAACACCATCAATCATATAATTATAATAAGTGAAGATTTTAAATTGAATTTAAATAAATTTAAATTAAATTAATTACTATTAAAATTAAATTAAAAAATAAAACTATTTAAAGTTTCCAAGAAAGTTGATATATTTAGAACATTTTATAAATGATATGATATAAATATATAATAAAATAATTTAATATCTTTTTAATTTTGGAAAATGGTGACATGTTTTTTGATGATTTATTTCCACCAATCAATTTGCCACATGAGATGGAATTGAATACATGTCACCAATTGAAATTGACAAATGTCAATCAATTAGGTGTGGAATTCAACTTTTATAGATTATATAGATTAGGTGTGGAATTCAACTTTTATATATTATATAGATTATATAGATTATATTATCAAACTGACATTAAAATTATTTAAAATAATATAAGGGTATAAGCAAACGTTAAGACGTGAAAATAACGATAATCGTTGTTAATAGGATAAATTACGAAAATCCTCATGAACTTAGGCTAAATTACGGAAATCACACCCACTTATCGGTAATTACCATAATCCCCCAGATGCTTGTTTATGTCTTACACGACCCCCTTATGGTGTGATTTTTTACGGAATCTTTTTTATTCCACGGAATATCCCAAAAATTGTGGATTCTACCCTTGCAAACATGACATTTCTTTTATCTTAGTTTTTAAATGCAAAAATTACCCTTAGGGGAGGTAATAGTAATACTAAAAAGTCGTGAAAATGTTATTTAAGAAGAATAAATATTTCGTGTAAAATCCCCCTTAGGGTAATTTTTGTCTTTAAAAAGTACCATAAACAAATTTCGTGTGCATGGTAGAATCTGCATTTTTCGGGGAATATTCCACGTAATAAAAAAAATCCGTGAAAAATCATACCGTAAGGGGGTCGATGTAAGACGAAAACAAACATCAGGGAAATTTTGGTAATTACGAATATACTATTAAATTAGTAAAAAAGATAAACATATTCTCTGGTCATGTTCATGTAAAATGTATAATATCAAATGATTTATTCTGCAATATTTTTTTTATATAAATCCAAGTTTATGAATTAAAATACAAAGTTTTCGTAACACCGTCAATCATACAATTATAATAAGTGAAGATTTTAAATAGAATTTAAATAAATTTAAATTAAATTAATTACTATTAAAATTAAATTTAAAAATAGAAACTATTTAGAGTTTCCAAGAAAGTTGATATATTTAGTGCATTTTATAAATGGTATGATATAAATATATAATAAAATAATTAAATATCTTTTTAATTTGGAAAATGGTGACATGTTTTTTGATGATTTATTTTCACCAATCAATTTGCCACGTGGGATGAAATTGAATACATGTCACCAATTGAAATTGACAAATGTCAATCAATTAGGTGTGGAATTCAACTTTTATATATTATATAGATTAGAAAACTAACTTAAAAAAGCTAACAATTTATTGCTTTGAATGTTGTCAAATTCAGCCTCTAAAATTGTCAATATCACATTTAAAAATCTAAATAATATTATTAAAACTGAAACAATATTTATCACCCCTATCTATATACGTTACAAAGATTATTCATGCATTATAAGGTTAATTTAAATCATATATTCGAACAAAAAAACGTATATTTGAACTCGGTAGAATAATTTAAATATAGAGAAATGTGCACGAGTCTACATTGTGTGAAAATAGACAAATTGCCAAATATTTAGGTACTCTTTTGAGTATAATGGACTAATGGGGCTTCTAGATAGGCCCACTTGGTATTATGGTAACTCACTATTTTTGAAAGAATACCCAAAAAGCCCATTGGACCATCAATTTTCAATCAAACAAATTTGGCCCAAATATTCAATTGTTGTTTTTAATTATCGAAATTACTACTAAAATTTCTTGGGGCCGAATTAAATAAAATCACCCATAATTCAATATTTAATCGAACAAATTCCAGAATATCGGAATTTTACACCATAGTTTTATGCAAATAAATACTCAGTAAGCACAAATAAAAGGTTTTAATTCAGAAAATTAAAAAAAAAATCTAAGTAATTAAATGTTTTCAAGGAAAAAATAAAAAAAAAATTAAAATTTCCCAAGTAAAGTTGACCGAAAATGTTAAAAAATATAGTGGAAAATGGCTCAAACAAACCCTTATATTTATAGGTTTAGCAGGGGTATTTTCGTCATATTTTGGAAAAAATATAATATCAGGGGGGTTTTTGTATTTATGTGTAGTACATGGGGGTAAATGATACAAAGTCCATAGTACAGGGGTGTTTTTGTATTTAACCCAATTTTATATGAAACGATTTTTGATTGAATTTGCATTAATTTCACAAGAGATTATGGACACATACTTTTGGGCTGGCGTGCATGAGAATTTGTGAACAATTTATGAACAAATCACAATCATCTACTTAATTTGGGATTTTTTTAAATTTATTTTTGGGACCTAAATTTAATTTGGGATGTGACCTTCGTTTTATTCTTTTTAGGCTTATAATCTTGTTGTCATGCTTAATGCACGTGGCCATTTATCCTTCTCTTGTATTGTGCAGAATTTTCTTGATCATTTATAAACAAAATTAACATCTACCAACATTTCTAACTTTGTAATAACTATTGAGGAACATTAGTCCCACACGTACGTAACACAATGAAAAACAAAAAGGAGGATAAGAAATAAGGTAGGTTCGAACCGACTCGATTTTCTCAAAAAAATAAGTTATTTTGAAATAGATGATACATTCTGTATAATAAGTTATCGACTTATCGTGGCTCCTTTAACCATAGGATTTTGATCTTGATGGGATCAGTTTGGCAAGTATGGACCGAACTCTTAAAAATGAGCTCATACGTCGAGAAATTGATTGGGTGGGCCGAGATGGATGTACCTTGCCGGCCCAATAAACATAGATTGGGCATGAAACTCACTTACGACACACTTATTTCCAAATTGTCTCTTTCTCTCTTGCTTTTATCTTTTTTCGGTCCATTAGTTTGTCTTTGCCGGCTAAACACCGGCTTCAGATGTACTCTCCGACAAATGAAGGGGTTGAATTTGGAAGGAGGTCTTAAGGATGCGAATATGGACACTTATATTAGTGGAGATATAGCTAGATAGATAAATGAACATATACTTCTAACCAAAAAAGAAAAATAGATGAACATATTCAATTTGCAGTTAGAATGACTAAAAAAACAAAATTAGAAAAAAAGGTCAAAAAATTTATTTTTGCACACAAATAAAAAGGAAATAACACTACTCATGTTATTTGAACTTTGTGGACATGATCCCTTGTACTTTCTATATAGCATATGACCTCCATGTATTTCAATATAAACACGTATCCTCCTCGTACTTAAAAAAAATCACTTTCCTAATGAACATGATTATTTACAAAGTGGAATATCATAGACAGATTGTGTGCTAATATTAAAAGTATAAGGTAAGGGCGCCGTGTGCACAAAATTCAAACTACAGGGCATTGTGTACACAAAGTTTAAACTATATGGGTTTAAGTGCTATTTAGCCAAAATAAAAGGACATTTTGCTTAAATATGACATAGGACAAATATTTGAAGAGCCAAACTTTAATTTAAAAAAAAAAGAAAAGAGGAAGGTCTGCATGTTGAATCTTAAGCTAAAAGCAGAATAATTAATAAAAGGTTGCTCCTACGCAACTGTTTCAAACTTCAAACTTTAAATTCTTTTTTCAGCTCAACAAAACCTAAATTAATGTCTGAAACCGACCAATAATTCAAATCAAACACCGCCTTCGATGCCGAACCGGATTCCTCTGTTCATCTGTAAGTCACCTCGTTTTTTTTTGGGATTTTTTAATTGGGTTTTCTCCGCAGATGGGTTTTCGTGATCAACGATTCTTTGTGTATGTTTCAGATGGAAGAAGACGATGAAGAAGAAGTAGAGTTTTTTAGTTCATATAGCGTCTGATCTTATGTTTATATCTTCTGTGTTGTTGTAAGAGATATTTTTTTTTTTTTTTTTTTTTTTTTTGAGTTGAATGTTGTTTTGAAAATGGCGGTGAGAGACAAAAGGGATATTTCCATAAACCCTGTAATAATAAAATTCGGGTTGGCTTTGGCTTTGTCTATTGGTGGGATTGTCTACACATTTTTCAGAAGCAAAAGAATTAAACCCTCCGAGCCAAAACCTTCACTGCCTAATCCAGGTTTTTAATTTAATTTTTTTTAGTCTAAAACCCTAAAATTCTTGTAGGAGATGAAGTTGTTAACCGTGTTCCGATTTATATCCGATTTTTGCTTGATGTACAGGTAAGAACAGTCGGGTTGATTCAAGAGAAGATATCGATCGTGCGTTGCAGGTACCGTAAAACCCCCGTGCAGTTCTTGCTTTGTTTGTATTGCACCGGATAAGTTTTACATGATCAGTAGATTACTTTTCGGATTTTTTCGGTTAAACTATGGGTTTTTGGTCGTGATAAACTATGGGTTTTTGGTCGTACTACTTTGTTCGATATCGTTGTCTGTTTTGCTTCCGATTTTGAAATATATATATTGTTCTATTTCTTGCAGGATATCTCTCTCCTAAAAGTGTCGCCTCGGAATTCGATTTCCGATAATCTCCCCTCAAGTCGTAGGAGCAATGAAGACAGAGGCGGCGATTTTCTCTCACACGAGCTCAATCAGCTTGTAAGAGAATACGAGACAGCTGTCACAACCGATGATGTTTCTCCGGGGACAAACATGCAATCCTTAGAGGAACACGAGATAGAGATTAGGAATCTACGAAGTAAGGTTGAAATTCTCGAAGAACGAGAGATACTCCTGGAAAATCAACTGCATATGTGCCACTACGACCTTCGAGCAGAGGAATCTGCTGTAGCGGAGCTCCAAAACAGGCTACGATTGCACAACATGGAGGTCAAACAATACAACCTTAAAATCGAGACGTTGCAGTTGGATAAAATAAAATTAGAGGAAAAAGTGGCGGATTATGCAAACGTTGTGAAAGAGCTCGAATCCGCGAAAGCAAAGATAAAGATGCTGAGGAAGAAACTTACGTTTGACGCCGAACAGAATAGAGAGCAGATTTTGAACCTTAAGGAAAGAGTGATGAAGATACAGAACCAAGAAAAGAAAGGTTTCGAAATCAGTCGAGATTTGAAATTGGAGGAGGATTTTGAGGAGATGAAGAAGTGTAACTACAGGTTGAAGATGGAGAATTTTGAGTTGGCTCAGAAATTGGAGTTTGCACAAACGCGGGTTGCGTCCGATTTAGACGATAAAGAGGTAATATCCTTTGTTTATGTTTTCTTGATTTGTTTATTTCTTTTAGGAATTAGGCTTCGTTTGGATCAAGGAAAATACGAAGTAAAATGATGAATAAGAGTAGGTAAAATAGCTTTTCTGTTTGGTTAGTAGGTAAAATTAGGAATGGAAATTGTGAATTCCGCCGATTCTGATTCGAAAATTTTCGGGTTAAAAAAAACATTTTTCATTCCGAATTCCGAAAGTTATGATTCTGATTTTTCCGATTCTCTTCGGGACGAATTTGGAATGCGTATTAGATTACGATTTCCGATCCGATTTGAATTTCCGGATATTCCGAAAATATTTCCCGATTCTTTGTTTTCATTTGATTTTGCATTTTCATTTTCCTCATTTCAATATCCACGAACCAAACAAATCCTTAGTAGTTCATCGATGGATCACGACTGTTCTATGTGAATTTTAAAGAATTTTTTTTCTTTTCTTTTTATCTATTAATCAGATACAAGCACTCAAAGAAGAGAACCAGCTTTTAAGACAGCAAAAGGACGATTTAAGTAAAGAAATCGAGCAAATGCAATCCGACCGTTGCACGGACATCGAAGAGCTCGTCTACCTCCGATGGATCAACGCTTGCCTGCGCTACGAGATGCGAAATCACCAGCCTGCCGCCGGTAAAACCATCGCGAGGGACCTGAGCAAAACATTAAGCCCCGAATCGGAGAAGAAAGCCAAACAGCTCATACTCGAATACGCACACAAAGAAGGCACGGGCCCCGCAGATATCAATATAACCGACTTCGATTCGGACCGGTGGTCCTTTTCTCAAGGCTCGTACGATGATTTGTTCGTCGAGAATTCGTCGGAGAATAAAACAAACCATCCAACGAAAACGAGAGTCTTTGGCAAGTTGATGAAGCTATGGCGAGGAAAAGACAGCCTAAATCATATTCAGACAACATTAGATGTGTCTGAAAACGAGAGTGGTGGTGGTCTTGTGAAGACGACGAGAACATCTTCCGTGGGGGGTAGGTCTGCACATTCTCTTGATATACAGAGATCTTCTTATTCACGGGGTCCGAAGAGTACGAATGGAGAAAGCAGCAATTGTTCTAGAAGAATTAGTGAAGATGGTTCGTTGAGTATATTCAAAACAATCGACTCAGAATACGATGAAAGCCATCAAAATGCTCAAAACGATGCAGAGAAGAAAGAATTGGTGAAATATGCCGAAGCACTTAAGGGCTCTCGTGTGAAATCACAGTATGGCCGAAGATCAGCCTCGTTTGCCTTGTAAGAAAACGGGATTTGTTGCGAAGAGTTATGTTAGTTAGGAATGTTTATATAGTTTGTGTCTCGATTTCAATATAGAAATAAAAGAAAGAAAGAGAGATAGCTGTAAAGAAATAGCATTGTTGAAATAGTGTATTTCAAGTTCTCTGTACCGATCTAAACATTGAAGTGTAATAAGTGAAGGAAAGTTTTACGAGACGAAATTACTAGCAAATTAATAATGTGTTAAAATAATATCAATATAAATAAAGATGATGAGAAAACAGGGACCATTGGGTGATCTGCATCCAGTTGTTACAGAAAGGCGACTCGAAGACTTTTGGACTTGTGGGTCCCGCTGATTTTCGGGCCGTCGCTTCTATGGTTACGTCGGCGTTTCTTTGTGATGGTACGTTTTCTTACTCAGTCAACTATGAATTTGACATGTGTTTTGTGATAATGTTTGTGCATGGTGAAAGTTTTAACTGGTTTGATTTGATTTGTGTTGTTTCGATAATTTTCTGGGGTTCATGCGTAAAGTCTTAATATGCGTGCATTTCGAGTGTTGTGCATATTTACTATTTAACGAACTCGTGTGAGTTTCTCGACTTTTTCGAGACAAGATTGATCGAAGTGTAATTCAATCATGTAGACTTAATTTGCTGCCCTTTATAAGCTTTTAACTGTTTCAATACATAGTTGTCTTTATTAGGACAACAAATCACCATTACATAACAAGCTCACCGAATTTCCCCTTCAGGGACAGGACGATATGAAGAAAAAAAAAAACAAATTCAAGAAAAAAAAAGATAAAAACAAATAGACAAAACAAAGTATGTCTCGGAGGAAGCAAACGCCCTAGAGACCTTGTATTGTTGTAACAGACAGCAAAAATAACTGCAAGATTACGAAATAAGGGCTATGCCTTGAATAATCAAACTGTCTGCAAGAACTTGATTAGCAGCCTCGGACGGATGAACACTGTCCCAAAACACGTACTGAGTTGCGTTACTACAAGTCCCGAACGACTTCGAATTGCACAACAACGATGTTGTCTCCACTGTTCCGGTCCCGCAGCAGCCCTTCGTTGCTTCTGTAAAGCCTACACACACACACACACAGGGAGAGAGAGAGAGTTAACTGTCGGTTCGTATTAGGAATGTGTACAAGTTTTGTAGTAAATATATTAGTTTGAGGTTATTACCACTTTTCTTAGGATTGGCAATGAGGTCATAAAGGGGCTGGAATACGTCGAAGATGACGATCTTTAACCCTGGGAGCTGCTTCTGCAACTGAGTTGCGGCTGAGTTGATCTTCTTGTTGAACTGTTGAGCGTCGGTGTTGATTCTTGAAACACAGCCACTTTCATGGAAGCCGAAGAGGGTTCTTGTCGCCGGGAGACAGCCTAGTGGTGGTAGTGAAGTGACTCCTATTCTTCTTGCTCCTAGCCCATGTAAGTCCTGTTTCGATTAATTTTTTCGTTTCGTTCGTTAATTCTTGATTTTGGATGTGCAAAAGAATTGAATCTTGAAAATGGTTAATAGTATTAAGAAACTCGACCTCGTTTGGTTGTTGAGATTAGCCATGATTAATTAGACAATTGGACTTTAACGGACGTTTGGTTAGTTCAATAACTTTTCGTGTCAGGCCCGTAATTGTGGAAAAAACTCTAATCTTGGCTAATTGGGATTTAAATTATTGAATTTCCCATGATCCAACAATATAATCGGGTTTTCATAAGAATATTTCATCGTTTTCTTGAATAATAATATGATCTCAGAAACCAAACAAGGCCTTAGCAAATTACCTCCTAAAATTTCATCATTTATGGATTTGTATACCAAAAATGTTTTTTTTATATTAATAAACTCGAAAAAAATCGTAACTTTTTGAGTATTAAATGCAATAAACTCGAGAACTGGCCAAAAAAATCGTAACTTTTTGAGTATTTTACCTCGATGAAGGTTAGTGAAAAATTGACATGTGTAAATGGATCTTGAATATAAATATATAAATATACCTTGATAAAGCTGTTGAAAATGCCGACGAGGTACGAGGAATACTGGTCGGGAGTGTAGGCTTTGTTGAGGAAAGGGTTGATGTAGTAATTCTGGACAAAGTCACTACTGCCAGCAGCAACTAGGTACAATGCATCCTTAATAATTGATGCTGCCTGTTTACTACCTGCTACCTTTGCTAGGTTAACTTGGTACTCTTTGTAGTACTTCAACTGCTGTGACAGTGGAATTACATGCTGCAAAAAATACATTTTTAAAAAATAAATAATTTTATTTTTTTAAAATTTAATATTTTTTTTTATTATTTTCTTACTTACACTTAAAAGGGATGTGTGGTCATCATATCCAGCACCAGCAGAAGCAAAGTTGGCTCCTAGTAAAAGATTCTTCCCAGATGCTTGTGGGCTTAGATACGGCGGTGCGAAGCTCGTAAATCCCAAAGTTTCGGCTGCCAAACAAAAAAAAAAAAAAAAAAAAAAAACGAACTTCTTGAACTCGAATTCTTGTACATTATTACAAAAAAAAAAAAAATTAATAATTTTTTTTTTTTATACCGGTGATGTCGGTGGCGAGTTTGCCGTTACAGAATCTGCCGGTGGGTTGTTTGTTCTTGAAATCTCTGCCATAAGGAGGATAATCTGCTTTGAAAATGGTGGGTATGTAGTCGTTGTTTCCGACATCGACTACGGAATCTCCGAATGTAATGATCGCCGGTACTAAAGTGACTGACTGTGAGTTAACACAAATGCAGAACAATGCAAAACACAATGCATATACTAAAACAACTCCCATTTTTTCTTTTTCTTTTTTTTTACTTCACTCAAAGCTTGAGTTTCTCAAGGCTACTTTCAAGAACTTATATATATATATATTTGTGTGTGTGTGTATAAGTGTGTGTTTGGTGGTAAAGAGTCTTCCCCAGTGTTGAATAATGGTGGATGAGCGTTGGGATTGGCATTAATAGATTTTCTCGAAAGGTAGTTCTGCGGCATTAAAAGCTTTTTGCAACTTAATTAATGCAGCCTCCTTTATTTCATCTCAGATTTCCTCAACCTTATGCACATAATTATCTAGGGAAGAAGCCAACAACAAAAGAGAAAGAAAAAAAAAATATGGCTAAGCTTATTCAAAACAACTGATAAGCTCTTACATCAGATAAGTTGTTGCTGGAACCGATAAGCTTTACGTCTTATTTTTTTGAATTAATTCTCAGGTGGTGTTTGCAAAAGCTGATAAAAATAGATTATGAGCTTTTTTCTGCACATAATCTGTTTTTAGGTATTTGCAAAATATGTTTTGCTTTTGCTTTTGCTTTTCTAAAAATAAGTTGCTTTAAGCTTATTATGTCCCTATGTACCTGTTTTTTCTATTTTAGTTGTGTTTTTAATTAGATTGCGAACATCCTGAACTTTAAAAAATAAGCACTTCATTCCAACTTAACTCAGAATCACTAACTTCTACTTTTAAATAAGCTTTTGCAAACACCACCTTAAACTGTTTTGATGATGAACTTATAACTATTTTTACTCATTACAAGATCTTAAATAAAAAAGTCGCGCATACGTAATTAAAAAAAATAAAAATTTAAAAGCTTTCCAACGCTTATTTTCTAAATTTTCAAGATTTTTGTAAAAAAATTATCAAACACTTTATAAGAGCTTATAAGCTGAGCCAAACACAAAATTACTATTTGTCACTTAATTATACTAACCTCTCCCAAAGTGGGTTCCGCTAATGAAATCGAGGGTTCGAATTCGTGCGGGTGCGTGTGTTTTAAAGACCACGTTATATTTATTAGAAAGATAATTAAAAGAAAATTAAATAAAATAAATTAAAAAAAATTGATAGTTGTCAATTGTCAAGAACAACTAAGAAATTGAGAAGCAAAAGTAGTTGGGGGATATATACAGAAAACGCATTGGATTGCGGCCACGAGGGTGTAGTAATTGCTGCATGTGATTTGAGTTAATTTGTTCACAAATTATTTGTCTCAAGAGAAATATATCTATAAACATTATTACTTTATTTTTATTTATAATTATCTATTTCTTGAAATAGTTGGCTTTTGTTATTATACACCAAATAAATTGTATGTATATATATATATATACAGCAGTCGTAATCGAATGATTTATTGCTTGTAATAAAGTTTTTCGGTGCTAAAAAAAGTGTGTGGTATAAGTAATTGTCCAAAAAATTGAGATGTAAATTAAGTGCCAATTTAAGAGTTTTTTTTAATCAATAATTTGGTCCCAAAAAAAAAGGTGCACAAGTAATTTTTTTTTTTTTTTGTATTTAATGTTATGTTTTTTCCTTAAGTTCAAATTGTTGTTTTGTATGTGCAGTTGTGTGCAGGTATTTTCACGTGTACATGAATTTTAGGAAAACATAAATACTGTGACTGATGTGCAACTAATTACTGTCGATAACTCGGTTTTGTAGATGTTACACCTACTGAAATACATCAGGTGATTTTAAATTATAAATCGACACGTAATAACACATATTCATGTGCACGTGTGCATAGTGAGTGGTTATTTTGTATGAATCTACGGTTTAAAATCACTCTAAGTATTTCATCGGATGTAATATTTCATAAAACCTATAGTCCGTTCATACCATTTTATTTCTTGTTTAAATTATATACACGCAATAACACATACACTAATGTGTATATGTGCGTAATGAATGGGTTTGGCCTATGTATTTTCGTGTTAGATTTACCATCCTGAAAGGTGAATTAATAAATGTGTGTAACGAATGCATTTATTGGACACCCTTTTATTTTTTCTTATTTATTTTTTTTAGTAAAAGATTTAGACAGCTTTTATTAAACTCCTGCTTTTTTCACACGGTTGTGTATAATTGATTGTAGGCGATGTTTATATTGCAATTTTAACATAAAGTTTTAAATAGATCGAAATATGGACACTCTCTTCAAATATCTTTGATATTTGTCACAAAGTACGCCAATCTGTAGCATTGGCGGAGTCAGAATTGGACCAGGGGGCCATGGCCCCCAACATTTCTTAAGTGTCTATTATTAGATATATAAAAAAAAAAAACCTTGTATATTAGTATTAACGATTTTCTTATAATTTTTTTAATACAAGGTTAATGCTAATATTGTCGGCCCCTTAATACAAGGTTCATTGATCCACTTAATACAGTCGGCCCCTGAAGACTAAAAATTCTGGCTCGGCTAGCGATTGTTAGGTATACTTTGCCAAAATAAATATAAATATCAAAATATTCGTTAGTTATAAATTTTCTTGAATTTCTTATTGAGCTTGTTTCTTTTTTCTAATAAATGTTTATATTTTTACATATACACCCCTAAAAATTCTGTAGTGGACCTTATAATATGTTGTATGGGCCTTTTGGATGCAATATAGACTAGGCCTATAATGGGACCTACATTTTAATGGACTCGTGGCCCATCAACTTGAATTCTGTAGTTATATTTTTAGGATAAATTACAACTACCTCCCTGAGACAAAGTGTCATTACAAAAAACCCCCTTATTTTGAGAAACTACATCCACCACCTACAAAAGGGTATTAATGTAAGAATTCTACAAATTTCAAGGGTGTATCCGTGTCTGTAATTACGGAAAAAAGAGGGATTTTTTCGTAACTAGATCTTACCTCGGGGGACTTTTTATTGGAAATTGAGAAAATACACATGCATTTTATTCATAAATCATGATTTACTATACATCACGATTTCACTGAGAAATACCGAAGTACTCGTGGAATAAATCCAGGTTATTTGACTATTTATTTGAAAATGCAAAATTTAAAGAAAATAGTTACGTTATCATGGCGCGTGATTCTCAACCGCGATAGGGGAAGGAAAAGCACAACAACGACAACAAGATCCCGCCGGTGGAGGCGTACAACACACGCAAGCAGGGCATATAGGCCTCGTTGCAAGTACTTCTGTAGGAAAAAAGAAAATATATATCACACGTCACGAAAATGATAAAAGAAAATGAAATACTTGAAGAACTTATATCATTGATCACCACAAAAACGATTTTTTTCGAGAGGATGAGAGATAACCTTGAACAATGGTGACTCGAGCGGCGTCACCGGTGGATAACATCGGAGATAAAACGAAGACGAAAACGAGTATTGTGACCATGACGGAATTTACATTGTTGCTTGCCATTTCAATTGATGGATTAAATACTCTAAAGTTATAAGATATGAGATAATTAATCCTCAAATTAACAAAATATTACTACTAATTGTTAGTGAGGGGTAGGAGGTGTATTTATATGTGTTTTGTACATAGAAGAAATCATGTATATCAATTATGAACATGTTGACTGTGGATATGAACAAACTGTAGCTAGTTGCAGATTTGTTTGACTTTTGAAGTATTGGATCTATAATTTGAATTTCTATGCTTGCATTGACTAATTGGATGCTTCCTTAGTCCTTGGTCAACATTTTTTTAGTCAACTTTTTTTTTCTTTTCAATTTACTGTTGGCAACAACGGAATCGAGCATGTGCATATCACTCTCTTCACTGACGAACTAATGGTAAATTGACGGAAACGACAAAAAAATGTGAAATTGTTGACACATAAGGGATCAAATCATTTTTTTTTTCTGAACATGGGAACCAAATATAAAATGCATCAATACAAACTCAAGCGACTAAAAGTGTAATTTTCTCGAAGTTGTTCTGTTAATTTTCCTCTTTTTTGTTTTTTTTTTCCGAATAAAATTGCAGCATAAACACTCCTTTTCACCTTTTATTTAACTTCTCTTGATTATATCATCAGAACATGTTGAAATACAATTGTTTTCATTTAAATATGAAATAATTAACAGTATATAATATTGTAATAAATTAATGGCATTTAATTAATAAATAAGGGATTTATCAAGGGGTTTTGGTTCCTGATTGAGTCACATAACAAGCACAGTAGCAACATGGTGGAGGAATTGCAGTTTGGCAGCACAAACATGGAGGGCAATTTGGCTTCTGCATTAGCTCTGCATCACAATTAAATTAATATTAATTATTACACTCACAAAAAAAATATATATATAATCGAGGATATTTAATTTGTGTGTTCATGCAAGTTATCGGTTTTTTTAATTTATGTTCGAACTATACCTCGATAAGTGTGTCCCGTTGCATTACAAGGTGCGACCGGAGATAGTACGACGACGGCGAATATAAGAAACGCAATCGTAAAAGTATTGGCTCCGCCTCCAATTGCCATTTCTTGAATTATAAATAATAACTTGAATTTCACTTCTTCAAGATTGCAATTATATGTGTTTACAATATATAATTATAATTTATAAATACACCTTCATTTTATTTTTTTCCTTTTTATAGAGTTTTTACAAATGAATCATGGCTGCTTTACATTGACTTGGAAAGTTGACCTTTTCTAGTTACAAGTCATAGTTTTGCTTGATTTTTAGGTTCCTTGAATTAAAATTTCCAATTTTTTGGTATCGGAGAAAATACGAGATACATTTTTATTAACGGAGCCAGGATTTGAAGTTCGGAGGGAAAAAACACAGTAATTTTTTTATGAAAAGGGCCGATAATGCTTTTATATACGAAATATTGGTGCGATGTGATTGCTCCGCCACTGAATACATTAATATTAAGAGGTTAATTATATTGACATTATTCATCCCTCGTGTAAATTGAAATAAAATCTTAGTTTAGAGATACTCGAAGCAGACATTTAGAGCCGACGTAACCACGAAGAAGAAAAGTATATGAAAGTATTTTAATTAGGAGATAATTTGATTAAGGTTTGTGGAATAAAATTTTGCTATTTCTTGGCAACTTCCCTAGGTCTTAAAGTCATCATTAGACGGCTAATTTCAGCCTCAATGACGTGTGTGATGTTTAATTCTATTAATTAAGCTTTGTTAATTCTATTAATTAATTAATTTTCATAATCACACAAATGCGGGCCGGGCCACGCCCACACCAACTATCCACAATAGGCCCTAAGTAATTTGGGCCTCAGGCCCGAATATTTATACTAATGGAGGGCCCAATCCATGTACAAAGTAAAGTAAATACATGTATAAATAATTAAATATGCATATGAATTCATAAATAAAAAATCTAACCAATATTGTAAATCAGTCCAAACAAATCACTATAAAATGGCACAAATTACTTTTATTTGTCAAACAAATGCTGAAAGTGAAATTACATCATGAGAGACACACAAATTAAATTAAAGCTCCAAATCATTTCATTTTTATATCATTAT